>OY744527.1:121289369-121351869 GCA_963556195.1 Sepiola atlantica
CGTAAAAAAGAGAAATTTTTAAAAAATCTTTTTAAGAAAGGTTTTTTTATTATTTCCACGCCCTTCGCACGTGATCACATCTCGCATAGGGCGTCACATCACCCATGCGCTCATTGAAAAATCCATAAATTACACCAGAATAGTTCATCCCCTGAAGACGATTGAATAAATCAATCCAAAGTATATTCATACGTCAATTTCACAAAACACTCGGTTTTAAAAATCGTAAAAATGAGAATAAAAACTATTTCAGCGGAAGCAATTTTTGTTGTTCGATTACGTTTGTCTTTATGAAAATGTGTTGCCTAAATACACTATATATATATATATATATATATATATATATATATATATATATATATATATATATATATATATTTATATATATAGGTAAATATATATATATATATATATATAAATATATATATATATATATATAAATAAATATATATATATATATATATATAAATAAATAAATATATATATATAATTTTGATTTATTTTTCGCTATTTTAAAAAATAAATTAATTCTGGTGTTTATTCTCTATTATTGTTATTATCATCATGATATTTTTTACTATGTGTTTTTCTAATTATATTTATGTATAATATAGCTAATATTTTTCTCTGACGTTAGACATCTGTACATTTATTTAATCTCACTATTTAGTTTCCACCCTGATGCATCAGACCTCTACCTACTTTAGATTAGTGTGTATCTGGTATTACAGTATAAAAAATACGAAGTATATTCAACGGTAATGATACTATGTATCAACCCCATTGTAGCCCCTTGATATTATATAGTTTCATTTCACATATATAAACGGTTAATCAATATGGAATACTCCTTAGTGTTATCGAATATCGATTTAAAAGCTCCCATTTATTGTACTATTTCATGCTTTCACTTTTTCAACCATTTTAATAGATGTTTATCTCTTTCTTTATATGTCAGCTTATTATACTTAAATTTTAATTTTATTTCTTTATTTCATTTATTTGATCTTATTACTTGATTTTTTCTTCTGCTTTTTTATTAAGCTATAACTGCCATCTTCTACAATGTTGATGTCGTGACGGTAAAATAAAATACTCGTAATCTAATAGTATATGATCCTGAAAACATCTTTAGATGTTTCGAACAATTGCTTGTTTTTACATCATCCCACCCCCTACTTAATTTACAAGTAAACCCATATGAACTAATAAGTGGAATATAACTGTATTTTATACTATCAAGTATAACTTTTTGACTAACGTACGTCTGAAAGTAATAGTGATAGGGTACAGAAAAAGTATTAATTTAGGGCTTAATCTAAACAGAGAGACGCACTGTCCGAAAGACGAATATATATTTAGATAATATAAACATATTAATCGCAACAGAAGCAAAATCTTTGCATTGACTTTGCTGACAACATTCTCCTACAAAAAAACAACAACTTCTGTTGGTTCTCTAAATAGTCATGATTAAAAACGAAGTGAAATGCTTCCATTGTGTGACAGGTGATATTAATAGCCAGTAAGACGTGTTATTTTCAAAGTCCTGCGTGTTTATTAAAAAAAAAACAAGTTATAGTTTACGTCTGAAAAAATATGTTCGTTATTCGAAGTGTTCACATTATGACTTAGAACTCGTGTCATGAATCTTTCACTTCGACACGGAAATGAAGGAACCCTTTATCTGGAAGAGAATCTAAGTAATATTTTTCTCTTCTAAAAGAAAGTAAATTAATATTTAAAGAATGAATTTAAAAAACTGTACATTTAATATTTCTTATTTCAATCCGATTTATTTAAACTCCACTCAGAAAGGTTATATATACTCACCCCCACACCCACACACACGCACACACACACATATATATATATATATATATATATATATATATATATATATATATATATATAACAATCAGATCATATGTGAAAAGTAATTCTACATTATCATGATAATAGGTAATTCCCGACGAGATTATTTAAATATGATTTGGCTTTTCAATTTATAAAAAGTTTAATTTCATGAAATTCAATCATATCGAATTCTTTATAGTATTTACGATGTTCTGTCATAACGTATTTTAATTTCCCTAACATATTATTTTAATATTCCAATTAGTGACTTTATTTACATGTTTACATGTTTCACCCCTTTGCATATATTGATTAACGTCGAACAATAAACAATCTTGAATTTTAATTCTTTATTGTGCCATATGCTCTTAGTAGACTTTTACTTATGATCCAATTTTCGCATGCATTAACACTTGATTACATCGATATTACTCTTTTTGCTAAAAATCCCTTTGCTTACAATATATATTTCTTTTTTCTAATATATAGTTTTCATTTCTACTTCTGGAGGTGACGGTTGTTTAGCGAATATCGACACGGACTGAATAACTGGGGGTTCAATTTCGAATCCAGTCGGTTCCACATTACCGCTTTCACTTAGGGATGGTGCCAACCTACTCGTGGTCCTTCCCGTAAGTACTCGATGTCTTTCCAGAAAATATTTCTAACTAGAAAAACGTCGTGGAAAATAATACCAACACCAGAATCATCTGATTCACACGAAGAAGAATATATCTATCTTTACGCCTAGCTACAACCGAACTTTATTGTGTTTTCATGTCAATTAATAATATTTTACTCATTCGTACATTCATGTCTTATGTATAAGCTTAGTCTATTATTGGAATTTTTTCCCCCGTTATTTTTTCTAGTTTGAATCATTTCAAGAAAAACCTCGGCTATTACGGGAGAAACTAAGTGCACGTTGCCAACATTTTAAGTGAACGTGTTCTGGTAGAACGACCGGGTTTCAAACTTAGTAGAGCCAGGTCGTCAGTTCTTGTCGTTGACCACTAAGCAACCGTTACCTCCCTATATGTTACTAATAAGTTTTCATAAAAATTAATATTTTCTTTTGATGTACTATTTCTATACATTTAGACAGAATATAAGGTGTGCACGTGAACTTGTGTTTATCTGAGTGTACTAAGCATTTAGTCAATGTTCCTACTTATTTTGCAGAAATTTGACGCATTTGATCCGAATTGTTTGCATCAATGGTGCATTACTAAGCGAATTGTATAGCACATAGTTGTCTTGTAGATCTGGTCATCGCATATATTTTTACGAAGCCTAGATAATGACTGCAATATGAAAAATAAAGGACGAGTCATTCTCATATCTCACATACCGTACACTTCATACTTGAGAGTTTTCCTAGAAAAATGCTGAAGACAAAAATATTGTCAGCGATTCTATAAACGGATTTATATGGTATTCTGCTCGTATATTACACTACATCTGTAAAGTATTTTTTCCTTGTGTAGGTTATTTTTGAAAACATTTTGTATCAAAACAGATGTGGTCCCTACTGTCTGTGACGTACATTCATATAACTTCTACTAAATCACGTGTAGAGTATTCACCTAGAGATCGTTGTAGGATATAGTTGGGGTCCTGTATATTAAAAACCGGCTGACAGGTAATTGTAAGTTTAAGTCGTCGAGTGTCTTGTATTTGGAAGTTAAATGCCGATTTCATGACGGACAAGGAAACGAGGTCCTTTCTAGTCTAGTCAGCAAGACGTGGTAAAACTTGTTCGACTATGAATTATGAAAAAGCTTGTTGGTTTAATACAAACAGTGGTTATGCTACCGAAGTGTAATGAGGTGCTGGGATAGAAGCCAGATGTATATGGAAACACCTGTATGGAAAGTTTGGAAAAAGATGTGTGTTCACATTACAGTCAAATTTCCGCATGTTAGCACCGTATGGGAAATAGAGAGAATGGAGATGATTCTAAGGACAAGACGGCCAAGGATATAATCTATAAGACTAGTGACTACTCTAGCATATACATACTTCTACAGTAAATCTGTATGACATTATTTTTTCACGTTGTTTAAGCGATATAACTAAGTGGGTGGTACAGTAGTCTATATGTAGCAACGGTACTAAATGCATAGGGTAATAATGACTTTGTAGAGATGTATAACCAGGCCAGTTCTTGACAATTGCAAACCCGCAAGACGCGATGTGCCGTGGGCGGCTTCTTCTTTTGGTCGTGTCAGCTCTTGTACTTACGACCGCCGAGAGCGCAATCACTGGTTTACAAATAGTATTGAACACAAATAAGAACACAGGCACGTATATTGTGTAAACTTAACTTTTTGAGCACTGGTGTGTGTGTGTGTGCGTATCGTTGCGGCCCGTCATTGCCGTCTACTCTATTAGCTAATTCTCATATCTTCCAAGTTGATAATATGAGCTTTAACCTAACTGAGATCATTTGGCTGTGGAGACTAGTTACTATAGTTTGCTCGAAATTATCTACACCGTCTGTGTGTGTCTTCTGATATAAGCAATTTGCTTTGTCGTGTCGAAACACTCTGCCTATTTTCCACCCACATCTTGAATATAATTGTATTTCGACTGGGAATCCTTGATGCCCGGCTTTTTTCTCATCGTATATCTGGAACTGGCCACATCTGCTTCTTTTTCAGCTCACTCTCTCTATGCCCAGACAGACCACAAGGCAAATATTTAATTACCATAGCGTCACTTTGTCTGTGAATTTCAAATAGGGCTCTCTGTCCTTCCAATGTTGTTACATATATACTGTCGAATGATTTCTGCATTACTTTTCTTTTTCTAACAAACATTTTCCGGCTGGGGCGGTCTATAGTATCACTCACATCCCATACTAAACTTTGGCATTTATTTCGTAAATTATGAAACAAAACTATATACATTCATATTGCATAAATGAAACAAACAAACCATAGATTGATTTTATACAACAAATCATATATTTATTTTACATAATCTACGAAAAAACAGACGCATTGCAGTTAACAAATAACAAGAAAAATAAGACAATCAATCCGTTGATCGACGAACCGGCAGCCTAGAGACATGTGTGTACCCCTTAAAATAATTATGTACACTAATGCAATTATATTTTGACAGGTTGCTGACCACTGGTTCTTACTTCACATACTAGAAATAGAAAATCCACCTCGCCTACTATCGAGGTAGGAAAATAATAGGAGCGCATTTACCCACCTTATATCAAAAGTGCTTTCAAATCACCTCTTATATAAACTGCAAATCTTATCTTTTTTGTCTTTTCCACCTATATAAAATCAGGATGTAATATAAATTACCTCTAATGGAGGAACTTTTAACACACCTTATACAAAGATGATTTGTAAATCAAGTCTCATTTAAAAAGTTATTCTGTTATTTTTTCTCTAATCCCATAAAACTTCAGCTGGACTTGTAAATCCCCTCTCATATTTGCAGGCATCTCGGCGTTTTGTTGTTGCCTCCCCCCTGAATAATCAGAAAGAATTATTACCTCTCTTCAATGGAAGCACTTGCAATACACTTTTTACCAAGTTGGCTTGTAAATCACCTTCCATTAAAACAGGCACTCCGCTATTTTGTTGTATCTCCTCTCAAAAGAAACAAAATCAGGAGGATGTTTCACCTACCAAGGTGATTGATCAACACTTAAAGTTGCGAGACATTCCTCCATTTCGTCGTATGATAAATTTAATAAGAACGTGTCAGTCAGTTTTATACATAGAAAAATATAACACAGTGTATATTTACGACATATATGTTTTGATACGAAATAAAATGTCTCTGGGCGTGATTATTTTACAACACATGAACAATACAGTAAGCGAACACAATCCCCCTGAATCAGATACACCGACAAAATATACAGAACATACGCCTGTTGTGTTTCATTCCGAATGTCTTTTTATATAAACTAATGGAGAGTACTCTCTCTACTCTACACGAATCATCGGCGTACCCAATTTACTATCCCCTGTATTCTCCTTTTTCTAAATCTTTCCACCACATGTATATCGAACTACACCTCGATCAGAATATCCCAACATTAAAACAGTAAAATTCCTTAATTATACCAGCTAACAGCTGCGAGAACCACCAATTAAACTAATTTCATTCATAAAAATACATAGTTATTATCGTTATCACTCTTCCCTTGTTTGCTACGCATTTATCTACTTTCTGAATATCATATAACACGTTATTCTCTTCTTTATATTCTAAATACATTATTCTTATTAATCTTCGCCTGTCATTTCGTCGGTGAACGACTGCACATCCCGTTCGACGTGGAGGACATAGTTGTCATGCACAAGGTTTCACTGCGTCATATTCCCTATATAACATTCGAGTACCTGGATAACTGTTTTCCGAGCATGCTACAGTAAAACATATCATGTTCCACCAAATCCTCTTACCAAGTCAAACACTATGACTACAATGCAAAATTGTTATTGCAGCACCCATAATTGTTCTTTTAATTGTTCCTTAACTACCATTTCTCTATCTGTCCGAAATGCACAACCAGTTTACAGGTTCACTCAATAATGAGAAATATCTGAAAAAGTTACGTATTATGTAACATATATTCTTTTAAATGTGCAATTTTCCGTGTAATCGTAATTTGTGTACTTTTACTGCCTTTTAACTGGAGACACAATCGAGCGCCGCTATTCTGTACATTTGGAAGACCTCTTTTTTACCAATCTCTGCCCTAAGGTATATATCCCAAGTATGTAACAAAATGGTGCTCTTCGCTGTAGAACATTCTTTGACATCATGTTAGGCTTCGCGTGATGTAGAGGGTGTCTACACAATTCTGTCACATCTGGTCCACACTCTCATCTATATATGTTGTGTAGTCATTCTAAAAATATATATTATACTCCATGCTGTTATGATTAAATTTGTACTTAAATGATGTGGATTAGAAGAGACAAAAATATTAAACACAACCAATAAACATGTATATATTATGTATTTCCTATTGCACCCCCTTAACGTACATCAATCGGGTAAATGAAAACCCTTTCTGCATTATTTTATCACTGAATGTGTTTATGAATCTGATATTTAAACAAAGTTATTTTCTTGTTTGAATTCTAAATATATGGAACAATTAATTTACATCGTCTTTAAAAGTTGCAATCTTCTTTTAATATCATATATAATAAAACAAGTAAACATTTAATCAAAAACAATGCTATGAACACAATTCAGGCAATGATTAATGTGTTCTCGGTCTTCCAAGCGTATGTGTTGCACTTCTATTCAAACTCATATATATAGCATTAGAACGTTATCTCCTAACAATCACTACTTACACTACTGGCCATGCCCATCATTATTCCTCTCTTTCTCTCTCCCTGTTTCCCCTAATATAATAGTCACGGCAAATCTGTATATATTTAGAAAAGAATAAATAGTTACAATAAAAAAGCTTACATCCAAACATTATTTAATAAAAATGTTTTGAATGTCTTTTGTTTATTTTTGAGCAGCGTCAAAAAATTAAATCTCCAGAAACCTTCTCTGTTATTGATTTTTTTCTTGCTTTTTTTCTTTGTCTCGTGTTATTCGTCTAGCTTTTTTCACTGTGTCTATCCGTTTCTTAGTTGGACCCTTATTTTGTCTTTTAAAAATTTTATTTTCTCGATTAATTTTTCAAAACTAGCACTATTTTTCAACGAGTCTGTTTTCTCTTATTTTGTCCTTTATTGTTTTCTCTTCTTTTCTATAGTTTTCTTCTACTTCTTTTTTCATGTGAGTTTGTCCGTTTGCCCATTCTTGTTTTCTTGTTAATTAGCTGTTGCTTTTTATTGACTTCATCGTATCAATCATATGGTAGCGACCACCATCACTTCTACTCCAACCATCGCCGATCTCAAATAGGCGGTGTTATATAAGCTCCCTTTTCTTATGGCCGTGTCGATTTTAGTACCGTTTACCAATAAAGGACACAGGCACCTGTTTATAAGTTTTATTAAAGGCAGGTAATAACACAGACGCATATATTTTGTGAATTGAATTCTTGAACATAGTTGAAGGTATGTTTCTGTCGTTGGGACTTCATCCTTAGTGTCAATTCCTATTAAGTAGGTCTCAATCTCCCAAATCAGGCATATCAGCTAAGACTTAATTGGCGTCATTTGCCATTCGGGAACAGTTATTGTCGTGCGCTCGAAGTCATCTACTCAATTGCTTGTCTTATCGTTTGCTTGAACAGATCTGTTTTGTCACCTCGGACAATTCTGTCTCCGTTCGATTCGTTTCCTAAATATATTTTATTTCGACCGTAAATTCTTAATCTCCGGTATTTTTTTTCTCAGCACACCACCAGAACTGGTCACAGCTATCTCTCTATCCTTATCCGGCTACTCAAATTCTAACACCTTATTCAAATAGCATAAGTTTGTATGTGGAGTTCCTGCTATTGTCGCTTACTTATATATTTCCTCACTATGTTTGTATTGTCTTACATTTCATAATATAACATTGTTGTGGTTGCAAGGTTGAACAATAATTAGTGAGGAATACAATGAAGACGCAAACAACAAGAGGAATGTTATAATAAGTGTATTAAAGAAAAGGTATAGTTACAGTATGTACAAATGAAGGTGTCGAGTCAGAGAGTCTTGGTGGGAGGACATGTACGCTCTTCGGCGTAACTTCCGGTGGCCTTTAGGTAACACACACTAAGGCCAACCTAGGCTTGCCATTCATAGTGTAACGTTATTCGTAAATGCAAATGAGTGGTTGCCACCACAACAACTACAATAAACACTACTCAACTATATAATTGTTTATCATAACTACTAAATACGAATAGATTCTCAACGACTACATAATCATTCTTTCACACTCTACTAAAGGCGAAGTTCTTCTCAATGACTACATGAGTATTCTTTAACAACTACTAAAAGCGAAGTTTTTTTCAACACACACAACGGCCAACCTAGGCTTGCCATTTATAGTGTAACGTTATTCGTATATGCAAATGAGTGGTTGCCACCACAACACCCCCCTCCCAAGATTTGAAGTCACACAGATTTCAATATCTTTTTCTTTTTGGGTTTACCATCAATGGTTCATTAAATTTTCTTTTCCTACCTGATCTTCGGGGTTCAGGTGTATATTGAGGCGGTTCCAAATTAAAGGATTCGTATATGATATCTATGGTTTCCTCCTCTTCGACTGTTGTTGTATAATCATCATCTTGGATATGACGTTTTTTTATCTGATTTAGGTGCCTTTTATGTATACTCTGTGGACCTTTAATCATATATGTACAATCACCAATGCGTTTATCCACTACTCCCCATTCCCAGTAAGATGTGTTATTCTTGTAGCACTTAAAATATACTCGATCTCCCGAGTTATATTTCTTTCTTCGCGTGTGTGTAGTGTTTCGGATAATTGCCTGTCTTGGCAACAGTTTATCAAACGCTGATTTTACCTTTCTGGCAAACATTAGATCAGCTGGTGATATGTTTGATGGTGTACAAGGATGTGGTGTGATCCTATATACTTGCAAGAATTGTTGCAAAGCTTTTTCTGTTGGTGTTCCAATGGATTTCTTTAACGCTCGTTTTAGCGTGTCCACGAACCTTTCCGCAATGCCGTTCGACCTTGGATGATACGGCAGAGTCGTGGTGTGCTTCACTCGGAACGTGTCGCAAAATTCCTTAAACTCTGCGGATGTGAACTGCGTTCCGTTGTCAGTGACCAGTGTGTCTGGTACACCGAATCTTGCAAACAACTCGTGTAGGAACCCTATTGAGTTGTTCGTTGTTGGATTCCTGCAACGCATTACCTCCGGCCATTTTGTGTAACTATCCACTACAATTAAATAATAGTTTTCTCCTACTGGACCAGCGAAGTCCATGTGGATTCTCGACCATGGTTGGTCGGTTTTCGGCCAAGGTTTGTGTACTATAGGTGGGGATTTTGCTGCTAACTGGCATCCTTTAAATTTATTTATTGTTGCTGCTATGTCAGTGTCCATGTTACGCCAGTACACGTAGCTTCTCATTAACGACTTCATTCGATTTATCCCTGGATGTACCGTATGGAAATCTCTTAACATCCTATTCTGCAATGTTTTGGGTATTACCACTCTCTCACTGTACAGTAACACATCGTTACATATGGAGAAAACTTCCTGCACCTTTGTGTCCGTTATAATTTTCTCTTTTATGTCCTTTATGTATTCGTCTTTCTCGGCTTCCCTTGTAATGTCAGACAAAGTTACGGGTAGTTCCTTAATGATGTTTGCTACCATATTTTTTACTTCAACATTTGTCCGAATTGCTGCAATGACTGATTCTTCCAGATTGTGTTTCTGTGGTATCAGTCTTGACAGTCCATCCGCATGGCAAATCTTTTTTGATGCTAGATGTTGTAGCTGAAAATCGTAATTGAGTAAGATTGTACCCCAGCGCAGCAATCTATTTGCGGTGTATACCGGCAATCCTTTTTTTGATCCATAGATCGTGACTAACGGTTTATGGTCGGTTTCAAGTAAGAATTGTCTACCATATAAATATCGGTGAAATTTAGTCACGGAAAAGATTATGCTCAATGCTTCTTTTTCGATTTGTGAATATGCCCTCTAAGCTGGTATCAGCGGTCTCAAAGCGTGCGCTATTGGTTTTCTAGACCCATCCGGCATAATATGTTGAATGCATGCTCCTAAGCCGTAGGAACTAGCGTCACTAGCGACGACTATTTTTAATGTTGTGTCAAAGTGCGTTAACAATAATTCGGATGTTAGTGCGCTCTTTATTTTGTCAAAAGCGATTTGACATTCTTGCGCCCAGTTCCAAGGTGTATCCTTTTTAAGCAGATTATTTAAGGGGGCTCGCAAGTTATCCTTCAATAAAAGATTGATACTAATTTGCGAGTCCTAAGAAACTCTGCAAGGTTGTTACGTTATCAGGTGCTGGCATATTTTTTATTGCCGCAGATCTGTCTGGGTCTGGACGTCGTCCATTTTTGTTTATTATGTGTCCAAGATACTTAATCTCGCTCATACAAAAGTCACATTTACTTCTTTTACTTTAAAGCCGAATTCTTGTATTCGAGTAAATACTTGTTTCAAATGTTCCTTATGTTCTTGTAGGGATTTGCTCCTGACAACAATGTCGTCCAGGTATGCACATGCGCACTCAATACCACTTAGCATGGTGTCCATCGCTTGCTGAAAAATGGCAGGCGCTACTTTGATGCCAAAGGGCAATCGGTTGTATTTGTATAATCCCTTATGCGTATTGATGCATAGTATTTTTTAGCAATTTTACTCGACCGGTATTTGCAAATATGCATCGCTCAAGTCTATCTTGGAGAAGATATTACCACCATTTAACTTCGTGAATATTTCCTCTGGGCTTGGTAGAGGGTAATGGTGATCTTTTAATAGGGAGTTGACCGCGGTCGAAAAATCTGCGCACACTCTAACTTCGTCATTCTTTTTCTTTACGTATACGGTGGGGGCTGCCCACTCGCTGTGTTCTATTTTTGATAGAATTCCTGTCTGTTCCAATCTATCTAATTCTTTATTAATCTTTTCCAACCCAGCGAACGGAACGTTTCGCTTTTTTCTAAAAATTGGGCTGGCGTTTTCTTTAAGTTCAAACGAGGCCTTGAATTTATTACAGCGACCTAAGTTAGTCTTGAATGCTTCAGGAAATAATTCTTTTAAATCGTCTTTTATATTTACTGTTGTTGGAGAAGAACATTCTATTTTTTTACAGAATGTATTGATTGGCTTATCCCATAGTCCAAATTTCTCAATTAAATCTATTCCAAACAGATTTTCACTATTTTTCAGTACGAATATTTTTAATTTCTTCGTAATCCCTTTTAATTTTATCGGAAGGACAACTTCTCCTTCAAACTTTATACCACCACCAGTTACCGTCCGGGCTGATTTACTCGTTTTCATCATGGTTGTTTTTTTACCCAACTTTTTCCATGTATTCAGGTTTATAATAGAAATATCGGAGCCGCAGTCGAGTTGTAACTTTATTGGTGTTTTAAATATTTCCACTTTTACGTATTTTCGCCAATCTTTGTCTAATTTTGTATTTGATTTTGTTTGCTGTACTCTCTTTCTGGTGTAATCTTTATATCTGCAGCAATCGCTTTTGTGTCCCACCTTCTTACAAATGTAGCATTTTTTCTTCTTATAAGGACAATCTGATTCCCAATGCTTTTCTGCACATCTCTTACAGTTATATCTAGGAAGCGGCTTGTTATATTCTGTCCTATATTTATGGTTATTAGGATTGTAATATCCTGTTCCATTTCGATTGCTTTTTTTTGTAAAGTTCTTGGTTGGTGTGTATGGTTTTCTAACTTTTCTTACATATGCCACTCAAGATTCTTCTGTATTTTTTTAATCATTTTTTAGTGTAATGGCCCTTTCACAGTCCTCTGCTAGTTTCTGGAGGGTTAAATCTTGCTCAGATTCCAGCTTAGACAACACTCGTCTGCGTATTTCTGCATTTTTCGTGGAAACTAACCCTTGTGCGAAGATTAGACATTTAAAATCTTCTACCGTTAGTTCCGCAAGCTTAAAATTATCGCAGTTTTTATTGACAACTGATGCGTATGTCAAATAATCTTGGTTGTCCATCTTTCTTAGATTCATGCAGAGCCATCTTTTATGAAAAAGAGATATCTTTGGATTAAATAATTCTTTTAGTAATTTCACAGCTTCCATGAACTCTAATTCCGCAGTTTTTTTAGGTAATATGTAATCTATGAATTTGCTGTGTTCTGATGTACCCAATTTCCTGAGTAAGAGGCTCACTTTCTGGCTATTTGGCCAATTTTTGCAGTCCAGTTGAAAGACATCCTCGTATCTTGTATAGTATGCTTCAAAAGTCTTTCCTTCCTCCGGCACATAATTAAATGTGTCCATACTATTAAAGATAGTTGTATGGAAGAAATTAACACTGTCGACATTTTCTCGATTACTCTTTAGTAGTTCCAGTGTTTTAGCAAAACGTTCATGTTGTCTTTCCTCGCGGTCAGCTTGTGCCTGATTTTGTCTTTCCTCGCGGTCAGCTTGTGTCTGTAAAAATTGCATGAACATTTTTGATAAGTCTTCCATTTTTTTTTTTTTTTTTCGTGACGTTTTACTGTATTATCCGTTATCCAGTGACAACTTAAAAAAAAAAAATCCTTTCCTTGAGCTTTAATTTTAATGTAAATGCAAATGAGTCGTTGCCACCACAACAAACATTTTACAGCGGTTTCAGCTGTGGATGTGTGAGGACGGTAAGTGCTATCACATAAATATACAATAATGAGAGGTTTTCGAGCTTGTATAGAAGAGTTCATACATTCTTTATAGCAGTGTAAGTATAAGACGATTAAACGTTGTCTTATCGCAAACGGTTTTATAGTAATGTGTGGCATTCGATTTATGCCCATGCCGGGAATATAGCATGGTGTCTTAAGAAACTGTACACATATGAAACAAAATTTCATCGAGGTGTTAGTTTATGAACCATAGAAATAATATAGGTCACCGTATCAATCCCTGGGGCACACTTTAATTGATGTGTAAGTGTTTCTATAGACGGCTACCGTGAACGCACTGGTTTTTTCTTTTAGCTAAAAAATATCGTCGCTTATTCAATATTTAACATCAGACACTTTTGTTTTCATTTTTTGTATGGACCAAATATGTGTCTTCTTTTATGTTCGATTACCAATCTTTATGCTAGAGAATTCCGTTTTTATTCTAAAATTAAATATATATATTTTAAGATTTAGAGTGGGAGATCAGTTTCCTATATAAATTAAATGTGAACTGATTACCTGGAAAGTCCGCGTGGGAAAATGCTGTAATACTTTTTTTTAGCCCAATTCAATGTGCCCCCTAAAATATATTAAGCGAAGTTTAGTTGTTTTACTTCATCTTTGTTTGTGATGAGGCTTAGGCGGGATTTCCAATCAGAACATTAGTAATGTCTTGTGGTTTTGATGCACGGCGATTCTGTGTGTGGTAAGGGATTTATGGTTCACTAACCTATTATTACGAAGTAATCAGACTTCTGGTGGAGCTATGAGAATCTACCACACGAAATAAGTGTGTAATCAGCTATAAGGCGTTAAGTGACCCATGCTGATTTTGATAATCTGACATGCGGGTCTGAAAGGTGACCATTTGTGTAAGGAAATGATTATCCGTGAAGCTGTGCATGGTATTACTAGTTAGGTTTGAGGAGCTCAGTAAACCGATCTTATCGCTGTGGTCGATATATACGTTCCTTAGTACATAGATCTATTCGCCAGTATCACAAGGAAGGACTGTTGCAATACTACGGAAATCTAGTCAATTAGGATGTAGTTCTAGGTCGTATAAAGCGGTAGGGAAAATATAGATATCCGACTATATGTTGTTCGGTGTAAGCAAGGCATATGTAGACCTGATCTTCATATTGTAAACTAAAGTGTAAATCAAGATTGAAGCATCTTGCATCTCAGTGAGTGAATGTTTGCGCAGTCATCACGGCAGAATAGAAAGTATTCTGCCGCATAACATAATTAGATATTGGTTCCCGTTAGTTTCACAGACGACTAAGAAATTAGAAGGTGTTTCCTGTAGTTTCTATATGTTACTGACAGTAAGCATTCAATCATAAGAGGCAGCAGATAGTAAACGGCTATCTAAGTATTAAATATAACTTAAATTCCTGATGAGTTGAATGGTCGGCGTCAGGGATTTCTATTAGTTTACGAATGGTCCTTACCAGTTTTCTCCTGGGATCAGCGAAATTTATAATAAGATGTTTTCATCCGTAGTTGACTTTTTTCAAAGCAGAGAATTTGGAAGAAAATATAAAGATAACCGCCGTAGGCAAATATATTGAAGGAAGATAAGGTAGTTAGGAAATACGCACACCCCTACTTGAAGTTTTAGTAGTTTACAAAAATATACGGGTAGATTTATTGGTATTCATTTCATGTAATTTGATGGGAGATTCGCTTAGACTTAGGATCACTTCTCAGAGTGTATTAGCTGGGTGCAACATATATGTGTGTTATAAATTGTGAAAACATGGGATTACCTGGCAAACGGTCTCGATGCGCGCTCTGCAGGGCTGGACCGCCCAAAGAGCGGCAAGATGGCGTCCTAGGCTTAATATCGCCAGGTAATCCCGTGAAATCTCGTGTTCTCTCGCGGAGACGAGAGTCCAGTTTGATATAAAAACGGGTCGCTGGAGGCAAGACGGCAGAAGGCTGAGAGCGTAGTCTACGAGGGACGACGTGGAAAGAAGAAGAGAAAGAAGAAGAAGAAGAGAAAGAAGAAGAAGAAGAAGAAGAAGAGAAAGAAGAAGAAGAGAAAGAAGAAGAAGAGAAAGAAGAGAAAGAGGAAGAAGAAGAGAAAGAGGAAGAAGAAGAGAAAGAGGAAGAAGAAGAGAAAGAAGAAGATAACGAAGTAGAGAAAGAAGAGGTGGAAGATTAATTTTTTCTGCTACAATATGTACATTTAGATTTGTCAGGAAAAGACGAATGTGTCAGGATCATGTGTAAAATAATATCAAAAGCTCTATTTGTAATATACAATTAAATTTATCAGAGGTGTGTAAAGTCTTATTAGATCTTAAATATTAGAACAACGGCTATGTTACAAGTGACAGCATTATAGGAAATAATTTAGAAGGAACATGTGGCAAATAAGATTGCAACATCTTTTTCTTGTATGTGAGCTTTGGATTTTGACGTTTTCGAAGCGCTCTATCTGTATTTGCCCCTCCGGGAGCCGTCCATGAGAATCGGACATACGGCGTAAAAGAAAACACATCATAGAGCATGATGGCATTAAGGAAATATTTGTATTAGCGTTTATTTATTTTATTTCTTACAGATCAAATGAAACGCATGGTTGTTTACAACGTACTGACAAATGTTTAATAAATTAGCATGAAACAAAAACGGATATCATTAAGATGAAACCATTCAATCTACGTGTTTAAAAATTAATATTATATACATGTACAAAGTATTTATATATATATATATATATATATATATATATATATGTATATATATATATATAACGTTTTTACAGGTAAACTATATTTCCTCTCATCATCTTTTTCTTCATTTATTATTTGTTTCCTTGCTGCGTTACATTAATAGATACCCCATTTTTAAAAGGTGTACGTTAGCCAGGGTGACCTGTGGATTAAGGTTACTAAAGAATTGAGTGCAAAGTCATTATGACAATGTTTGTATGAATACGTTTATTTTCCCACGAAGACAATAGACAAGTGGGCTCAGAGACTAAGGAGCAGGTTGGCAACGGTCAAACACAAATCGAGTGAGAGTATGATGACGTAAATTGGTTGTCGCGTGCGGTTAAATGATGACGTCACGTTTATGACAGTGAGAAAAAGCTTGTTTTTTGAAAATGAGTCTATCTATTTACTTATGGCGGAATAGACATGCTCAAGTAGGCTATGGAACATTGACACTTTAAGTTAAGTCTCGAATGAGGTATCAATGAGCTCAAACTACCCCTTCGGCAAAGTCCGGAATTGTTAGGAAGGGGCTAAGTCAGAAACATAGAGGAATAGCCCAATTAATAAAACAAGAAACACTTTCTCTCCCAAGCAACACCACAAAAAAGATGATTACACTGTTATACCTGTCTCAAGAAATCTGTCTTCCGAATTCCTTTGTCGTGTAAACAGTGTATCTATAAACTATGCTGATCACGGAGGAGGAAATAAATAAATATACTAACGCAAATAAGAAAATTAAAAATACACAACAAAATACGAAAATGAAGCAGAAAGCTATGTGACGTCTATAACGACGAAGAAGAAAATGAAATGAAGGTAATTTTTCTTTTACATTAAAAGGAAATTTTATTAACGTTAAAAAGAGAAAAATACATTATAAAGAACTCTATCACGGTTGTTCGATTAGACGCGAAAACAGTATAGTGGCAGTTTAAATGTCTTATATTACATAATAAAACAATGTAGTGACGTTTCAATGTTCGATTCTCGGAGACTTTACATGCTGTGTTGGAACAACGAGAGTGGCGTACGACAGGTAAAATATAGGACAACAGAGCATGTGACCTAGAACGCCGTAACCGCGTATGCGGAAGATGACGCGAAAAAGGCGTCAGATAAAGATGGGCGTAGAAATATATTTTAAAGTGTGTCAAAAATTAGTTAGCACCGAACGGTGAACACGATATGCAAACTCTGTAGTTTTCATTATTATAATTGATATTATCATAAATAGAAATATTATAATTGTAATTGATTATATTTATATAGAAGCAAAAATATGTATAATTTTGGTATTAACATTACCTACTATTTGTAATGCGTGAAAACACGTATGATGTTGGCATGCAGTAGCCATTGTTTTTTAAAATGCTCACAAAGACAACATTATTAAAAAGGTGTAAAATCAACATCAAGTGAGTAGTGGGAATCGTTATATCTAAGAGTGAAATGGTTGACTTAATAACTTCCTTAAAAATTTATGCAAACTGGAATAATTAAAGCGAATTCGTTCAACCATAACCCAATCTAAAAACTAAGGTATGTTTTAGCATGTATTTCGTGTTAGTAAAATATATAGGAAGTGCTCTTGCGGAAACAAATTTAGATTAACTCACATTGAGTTTAAAAAGATATACACTTGCAAAGAGAAAAACAGATAGATAAGGAAAGGATATATTGTATGTCTGCTCACAGCGATCGCAATATATAATTAGTACGTGTATTAATAGATTTATCTTTAAAGTTTAATATAGATTGTATTTTGAAGTTTATAATTAAAAACTAATCTAATACAATGACAACTAATTTTACATATTAAATAAGTTCAAAGCAATAAATCGTGTTGATGATGTTTATGAATGTTAACTACTGGTTATCAGGATTATTGATTTTCTTTAAACAATATTATAAAGTGTAGCACATGTCTGAAACATCTGTTTCACTGTAATACAATTGATTAACTTATTATTTTTCGTAAAAATATAACTAATACAACTATTAAAACAATAATATAGACGTGTAAGTAAGTAATGTTTCTTAATTGTTTCCTTCTTAATATTCGACTAAAATAGCAGATACACTATAGGTCGAAATAATGGCATTTATTTTTAAACGACCGTACTCTCATTTTATACACACATGGGTTTGTATGTTTACGAACAAGGATATTAACATTTCATATATGATTTAAAGCTTCCATATAATGTTTCTCTCTATTTTGAAATATATTTCGTGTTTTTATACTTCAGTGAGTATTATAAAACTTCGTTTTAAGATAACAATGTAAATGACAATATATTTCTAAATAATATAAAAGAAATAAAAGAATAACCTAAATTTAATAACAGTCTAAAATAGCAACGAATAACAAAATGAACGGATCAGAAATTATTCTAATAACTTACGTTCTAAAACAAGGCGACTTCGTAAGTTGACCCACTTACAAAAAATGAGGTGAAGTAAAAAAAAAAAGCAAGAGAAAAGAGTTTCAACTAACGGTCAACAATGGCATTTATTTGAGGGAACATTTGCCATTGGCTAATGAAAACTTAAATCAATGAGAAAGATATTACTATAGACCTTATTCATTCGTTAGCTAGAAAATACTATTTTGATGTATGAAAAACCATCAATATATATGATTACTCGACCTAACATGATTATTCTATGTGAGATGAATCATAGACAACTTTCTGCACTTTAATTGTCATAGATACAGTTTTATACCACATATATATATATATATATATATATATATATATATATATATATATATATATATATATATATATATATATATATATAGTCTAAATAAGCTTTAAGTCATTTTAACAAAAAAAAAAGAAGTAAAATGCAGTTTAAATTCCCAGAGCAACTAACTAAATCCAAGATATTGCAGACTTAACATTCGTTGGAAAATTCATAGACAGATAAAAAAAATATAAGTAAATAAAATAAAAATAAATAAAAATGATAAAAAGGGGGGGTTAAGTATCTAACAGTGAAACAAAAACAGGAGACCTTAAGCGTCTAATATTAACACGGGGATCATTAGCTGTTTACCATGTAACTGTTTCGGAGATTTAAAAACAGGACAGTTATAATATTCATGGCTCTCCAATGGTACTGATAATACTACCATTTCCCCTATAATCAACTGTCGAAATAATTCAGCTTAAAATTTCACTAATATATACATAAATAAATAACAATGATAATGATAATAAAATAATAATATTTAGACTACCGTATATATATATATATATATATATATATATATATATATATATATATATATATATATATATATATATATATATATATGATACAATATAGACAAGTTTATTTATTTGCGTCTTTGACGTTAATGCATATTTGAAATAGCATGTAGATAGTTAAGTATGACTCTTCAATCATGTATCGCAAATATCGATCCGTATATGTAAAAAAAATAAAATTGTATACCCAGGTTGATATGTCATATTATTCCAATTATAGCTGGTGTAGGATAACATATTCTTCACATATTTAAAAACCTCCTCTTACCACAAAACAATGCCCCAGAGTAATTGACCACTTTGCTGGCTCACTGTTGTTAAAACCCAATACTAAATTCACATACTAATATGAAAATACATATTTAACTGTAGAATGGTCAAAATTAATATACTATTTTACAACGTATGCTTTTACAACAAAGTTATTTAAACCTTAAGGTATGTACAAATTAAACACAATTTCTCACTATCATAAAGTATGTAAGATATAATTTGCACTTCCTTAATATTAAAAACCAACTTTAATATATTATTTTAATTAAAAACGAATATTTTATTTGTAGAAATAATTCATTTACGCATTTAACTCAATAGCAAGGAATTTGGCTTGTCCTGATTTTAAGCAGTATTATATGCGGTTCGAAGCCATGCGAAGAAGTATAATGAAGATTAATTTCAAATAGACGGTTTAAATGGTTCAAAATCATCTTCAAATATATTATAGAAAAATCGTGGCAAATGCCCAGTCGATTGCTTGCCGTGTACAATCGATACGTGATAGTTATTTTCAAACTTTAAAGTTGTCAATTCAAAATAAATTTCTAAAGGGATGAAATATTTATTATCAGAATATCGAGTAATATGGCACATTTGTTCTATAATTTATATCTATTAACATTCCATGATAAATGCCAGTATACTGAAATCATATGCCCTTAATAGGGTTAAGATGAACATTCATATACACTAAATGTACAAAAGCAATGAAATTCCCAAATGGTTACACTTGTATTGTCATTAATTTAGGGTATGACTACATATAAACCAAACCAGTTCATTATCACCTCACTACAGTATACATCTCTATGCATGAGTGGATGAAGTGTGTGAGGTGCGCTGAAGAAAAATTCCTACCAGTAAAATACATAGCCCTGTTGTGCTCACATACCCTTAATGACATAAAGTGTAAAAATTTGAGAATTTCCATGCTTTTTTACATTTAGTGTATATGAATTTTCATCTTAACCCTATTAAGGGAATATGATTTCAGTATACTGGCATTTATCATGGAATGTCACTACTTTTGTAAAGGCTATGCCTCCATACAATGGTCATTTGTAAGGTTTTTTAGAATTTTCTGGAAAACTAAGGTATATGGTAAACTGAAATTAAAATGTCCATCAACTAGACCCTAGAACCTCTACCTCTGCCAAAAAATCAGCTGAATCCATCAAATAGTTGATGAGATACAGGATGACACATGCGTACGTACGTATGTACGTACACACGGATAACATGATTTCATGATTGAACTTTCTGGATCTCTTTGTTGCCTTTACTAATGATGCTGAAATTCTACACACTTATAGAACCTATCAAATAACAATTTTGTGCACAGTTTTATCTAATTTGGTTCATTGGTTTTGGGGTGATGATTGATCAAGGAAATGAGATTGATAGCATAGGGCATTCTTGAGTCTATTAAGGGATAGAGCACTCTCGCGCCTCCCTTGATTGTAAAATTCACTCGATTAAATAAGTCAAAATAACCTTCTAATTTTGTCTCGGAATGAGGCAATCTGATCCTGTTTTCATGTAAAAATATCGAACAAATGTCTCTCTTTTTAGTGTGTCTGCTAATAATCTTACCTTTCCCTCTTCTTCTTCTTCCCCATCAGTTTTCTTTTCTTTTATAGTACATACAAAGTATGCCATACACGCCATTTCGGCTATTCGACGTGAATGAGTACCCACAACTTTCTCATAACAACCTCATCTACATCTTCGTATGTTTTACTCTTCTTTACTGCAAACCATTGATATTATGTATGTTACTGTAATATGACATGCCTTCCTAAGGAATCATGTATACTTTTTAGCAGGACGTTATGACTGAGACGATAATATCATGATGAACGAACACCCCTCCTCCGAAAAATAAGAGTGAATGCATCGGAGCATTATATCTTTACAACGATAGTGAATTACTCCGCCCCATCTAAACACACAAATAGGAGAAGGTAATCCTGGGAAGATCGTATCATGTGCTGACTTGGAGAGATGTATCACGACAAATGCATATATACACCCCATAATTAAATCAGCATACACCGTTATAATGTCTATATAATTAGAATACGTGCAAAAAACTTTCGGATTTCGAAAACATTCAAAACAATGGCTTGTTTCGTTGTTCACGTGAAATGCCGGTATGAAAATTGGGCGGAAAAATAGTCGCCATCTTTAAAAACAAATTTAAATATACTAGCTTAGGAAGAAATATCACTTCCTTTCATAATTTTCTGTTTATAAACTTGAGTTATCGTTCTTATTGAGCTTACTCTTTCTAGATTTGTTTAATTGTCGACTATATTTGTCCGACCAAATTTTTCTTTCCTTATGTCACGCATACGGTGAAACTTAGAATTACAAAAAAGTAGTTTGTGAGTAATGCCGAAACCAATTTTACTCGTAATAATTTACGTGACTGAAATAAGAATTAATATCAATTAAGAGAAAAACGTCAATATACCTTTTTATTATATGTTTATGGTTGTTTTTCTTAAATGTTTTTCATTTATTGATGGTGGGGACTGTTAATTACAAGATGTATTAAGAAATAAAAGAAAACTGTAAATGAATATACTTACAAATTCTATTTTATTGGTTTGCATTTTAATTGGCAAATTTTTGTATTTCAGCCTATGTATGTTAATAATTATTTGGAAAAAGACTGTTCAGCTCTTACAGAAAATGTAATTGCGGGGATGGCAGTCTTATGATAACAGAACTAATACTACAATACCCACCTCATTAAAAAAATATTTCAATGAAATCAATGTTCATCATTTACAAATGCTTAGTCATAAAAACAGCATTTTAAATGGGTTTTCGCAATCTAATTAAAATCAAAGTGTAGTTTCTTTCCTCCACTTACCAGCGACATTTGCCTAAAGTTTCAGGTAAATAATTTTTTCTTAAAAATGAAATACTTATGCCTTTGAAACGATATCCAGTTTTTCATAAAATGTCTTTAAATATTTTTATTAATAATTAAATTAACAATAGTATCGATAACAATATGGCGTATGTTGAAGAAACTTTAGCAATACAAATTAGAAATGTATTTATTTCTAATTTTTATTGCTAAAGTTTCATCAATATAGGCAGTCGTTTTTTTTTTCGATAGTATTATTAATTACATAATATTGATTTATTAGAAACTTTTAAAAATAAAGATTTCAACGAGCAATATCGATATTTGTTTGTGTAAGGTTGCACATTTCTATATATACGTTGTTTCTAGATATAATTGTATCAGTAACTTTAAAGAAGCCTACTGAGTTGTTATGTTAACATAGTTCGGATACTTGCAAAACACTTTCGTATTCATACGTTTACACACACATACACATACGCATACACACACACACACATATATATATATATATATATATATATATATATTTATATATATGTTTGTGTGTGTATAAAAATAGTTTATATAGTTAAGTCAGCTAGTTAGAAAACGATATCAATGTGGAAAACACGACCACGGGATAGCTTACATGTGAACTATCAAATGGTCTTATTCAAGTTGAATCTCCAAAAATAATTATCATGCCGTCTTCATAAATAACGCTCATAATCAAATGGCTAATCTTATTAACCGTTATCATCGAGTGGCTTTCGTTTGAATAAGTGCTGATACATTAGTATAAAAAGAATACAAATGATAACTATCATTTAATAATAGTTCATTAATTTTTAGGTAACTTTTTACTGTTCGCAGATCAGTATATCTGTTACGCATGCTGATAGTGCGTTACATGGCGTAAATGACTGATGAAATATAAATATTCATAGCGGCTGAAAGTAAGTAAATAGATACGTCTATTTATGTCTATGACTGTTTCTTATCATCGCCCGTACCTATTGTTTTTGACATCCAGGAAGGAAGAGTTTGACATATGGTTGGTTTGTAATGTTAAAAACGGCTACCCATAAATGTTTTCTGTCGATTTAAACAAAAGAAAATGACTAAGTGAAATAGGAGCCTTCAACAACCAACCGAGGGAAGAAAAAGATGAAAGTCAGCATCAGAACTGACACAACACCTTGTGGCCACGCGAAAACCTAAACATAAAAGTTTGATATCTCATGGATGAATGCATTTTATTGCTTACTAACTGACCCGTATACCGGCGTTTCTCTAGTGTCTCTGTACATACAAATCTTCTTCATGTTACTCTGAGGCACGACTTTAAGTTTCGCTTGAGATTGCTAATTCCTTTCCCTGCTTGTCGACTTCGCTTTCGAGAGCAGCCTGCTCTAATTCTGCTTTGAAGGCGTGTTTCACGTGTTTTTACATTGAAAATAATCAGACATTTAGCTGAAATGAATTTTCTTTCTTTTTTTCCGTCAGTTCGAATATCAAGTCATCGACAAGAGAACAACGAGTGCCTAAAAATAAAGTTAAATGCAAAGGTTAGATTGCTATGTTCAAAAATACAAACTTGCGTAATTATTTTGAAGATAGCATCCGATAGGAAAAATGTATAAAATGTGTAAAAGAAGATAATCATAAAAGAATTGAAAACGTACGATTGCTGGGTGTTTACGAAAATAAAAGTTATTCCTGCCCGTATAATAGTTTCGTTGTTTTCTATCGTTGTATTTGTGAAATGCGGAAATATGTTTGCACAAAAAAACTCTTGTGTGCACTGATCTATGACGGTAACTTGAACAGGAGAAAATTGACTTCATATTATTGGATTAGTAGAACAGGCTTAATGAGATCTACTTACAGAAAATTAATACCCCCAATCTATAACTGCTAGTTTTTTTTCTCTGCATTAGCACACAATAAAAGCTACCCCTCCATGTGTACTGTGAGGTTTGAACATAATGGGTCAGTGGCGTGTAATGGGGCAACTCTCAGATTTCGTTTACATTCTCGCAAGTCAAAGTACTGTTGTCTGCTCTTGGACTAACCAGCTTTGCAAAAGTGCTACGGATTGACTTACTGATTATTTTCATGATAACACTGTCACAACTCTTACTAGTAAATAATAGAACTTTGGCTGGGCCAATATCAACAAAAGCAGAGGTCGAGACATTACTGACAGATTTACAATAGATGTATTTCTGACATTGTTACCAGAAATTGCTTTCCAAACTAGCCCATAATTGGTCACGTCAGACATTTATTGATGAGAGCACTGAATTTGCTCAGTGTTGGTAAGAATAGCCAGTAATTTGAATAGATTAGTACTACTGAGCATGTGTTTATTACATTTGTAGGCAATATTCATGGGATATACACTTATAGGAAGGATTTCGTACGTGAAAATATATGTTGCTGATGAGAGCTTATGTTCATGAGATTCGTGAACAATTCTATATTTCGCCTAATTATTTATTTAGTAGATGTATTCAGTATTTGTCCTGTTTAGTATTGTTGTAGTAGTAGTAGTAGTGGTAGCTATAAATATAAAACTCTCCTAAAACTTAATGTTCCGTTGTCCTATGTTAGAACTGCTTATCAACTTTTGTTTTGACAAAATGTGTTTTATTGAACATACAAACTAGTGACTTATTAATCTCCACGACCGAACAGAGTTTAACAATGTTCATATTGTGCGCTAGAACCTATCATGTTTTTCACCTTCGATAATATTAAAATCGACACAAAAATAGACTCAGTGCATATTTACTCAAAAGAAAATATCTGATGTTCATAAGTTTTAATAAAATGCTTCTTCTTTCAATTAATCATGAAACGGCATATTATTCCCCACTCATTCTATTTAATTACATGTTTTAAGCAGAAAAAAAACTTCATTCGAAAAGTGAAAAAAACTATCCCCTCCCACACATAGTTTCTACAGTATTGTTATTATTATACGGCAACATGCTAAATGGTGTATTCATATTCATGTATGACCCCCAAACTCGGATGCGGGTTATAGTAAACCTTATTAAGTAATCAAGTTTATGTTATGTTTAATAAAAATGGAACAGTAGATAAACTTTATTAAGCGAGTTTTATGTTTCGTTTTAGTAAGAAAAAAGCAGTCGTTAAAATTTAGTTAGCGATTTTCCGTTTTATTATATTAGAAAGAAAAATTCGATGAGACTTAGTAATCGATTATCTGTTTTGTTTGATTGAAAAACGTTGGTAAAAGTTAATACGCGATTTTGTGTATGGTTTTATTAAAACAGTCGTTAAAAGGTTGTGAGCGATTACTTTTAGTAAGAAAAGCCTATAAAACTTCGTATCTGCTCGTCTGTTTAGAAAACAGTCACTGAAACTTAGTACCCTATTATCTGTTTGGTTTGATAAAAACATCTGTTTAAAGTTAGTAAGAGATTTCGTGTACTGTTTTATTACAAAACAATCGTGCACACTTAGTAAGCGTTTTATGTTTTGTTGTAGTAAAAAAAAACAGTCGTTAAAAGTTTGAAGGCGATTTTGTTGTGGGGCTTAGTAAAAACAAACATATTTTTAAATTTTAGTTTAAGTAAAAAGCAGTCGATGAAACTTAGGCATTTTCAGTTTTGTTTTAATCACACAATCATTAATAACCGATTATTTAAAGAAAAACGTTAATAATGAAGACCATAGGTGTCAAGCTAATACGACATTATGAATAGGTTGTGAAATGTGTATGATTAATGTATTTCTATCATTTTGAAAAGTGATTAAATCAATGTAAAATAGCCCGATGCACTGCTTAATTACTACCATTCCGTAAGTCCGTTATTCCTCGAATACAGTCAGGACGCCATGTATTATGTGATTTAATTTATGCAAGCGTGTGTTATTTATTTTTAAACCTAGTGTAGAATGTGAGAAATGGTGTCAGTTAAATGATGAAATAATAAACTACGTCGTAACATTTAGTATACTTATTAAAAAAGTAATCCGTTGAAATGTGTATGACATGGAAGGATATTATTGGAGATTGAAAGTGGTTTCCACCAAATGTGTATGAGTACGTATTTGAAAGAAGCAGCTTAATCGGAATAACTATAATAAATTGTAAAATGAGACGAAGTACACATATCCTCTGCAGACACACATAAGGTAATTTGTTAGTTCAAAAAATAGCGTACGAAATAGTCTGTTATTTACCAGTAATATATGAAGGCATAGGAGAAAACAGCTTAATTATATATATATATATATATATATATATATATATCCATATATAAGATACGTTGTATCAAATTCGTCAACGAATCTGTAAAATATGTTATGATGGTATGTCTCGTGGTTGTTCATTTGGTACGTCAGTCTTTCAAATATAAGTATAATATATACATTTCAGCGCATGAAGTGACCATTCCAGTAACACTTGTTAGGAATAGCTGTTATCGTTATAGCCTTTTCAGTCAGGTGAAACATTTGATAAGTTTATGTTATCTTAAAAGAAAATATTAAAGAAATAGATGCTAACATCAGGTTCCTTTAATTATTTGAAGCTGGTCTTATCTAGCATATGATTTAACGGTAGAAAGATGAAAAGAAAGTTGTAGAATATAATCTATTGGTTTATAGGCATAAGCAATGAGAGAAACTGACATAACCCTAGAGATGAGGGATAAGGATTCACTAGTGACGATTGCGATTATGTTGAAGAGATTAATGATGTGAAGGCAAGTGGATTTACTGATTGGATGAGAAGCCATAAGAATTGACAGCGCTTCAACAGAAAGACGTAAAAGTGAACGTAAACTGCGCCAAAAACAAAGGAGGAAAGGCGGAGTTGAATTTCATCTGTGATTGAATCAACGAGATTAGGAATCCATTTTAATCGGGATTCTATGAACACGTAAACAATTCATCCCCGCTATGACAGTTGAGTGTCTCGTTTCATGCCTCAAACCAAAGGCGAGATTATCAGACTCCGGGCGTCATAAGGCGGTAAAGCAACTGACACCCAATAGACGACATGAATTTCTTATACTCAAACCAGATCCTTAGTACGCATGACGTAGAAAAAATTAACGGGTTTAATAGATTAAATTATGTATTATCCTGTTACTTTCGTAAATATAATGTTGTTCAGAATATGTAAACAAACGCAAGAAAGTAACTGTATCATTGATGTATGTGAATATATAAATAAATAGAAAACTCTAATGAATATATATATATATATATATGCATATATATATATATATATATATATATATACATTTATTAATAATTAAGTTCAATTATATTGTTAAAATAAACTTAAAGCAATTATTTTATCAAAAGTGCTCAATACAAAGTATAGCTTTATAAATTACCATTATATACATATTAGAACAGCATACGCGAGTAAACCAGCCTTTTGATGTCAGTGCAACTTCTACAGGGGTGGTAAGGAAAACTACATATAAAAATGTTCAAAAAGAAACTAAACAGAATAAAATCTAAAATTGCCCAGTAAGAATCAACTTTTTTACGAGGTCGTAGCTATCGCTGTGGTAGGGGATACTACTCTTCTTAACGTTTTATTATCACCGACACCTCTCTACAACCCTGTCATACTAGAAGGGCATATGTGTACAATACATTGATAAATGCACACACATAACACATCACGCATATAACCCTCACTCAGCGCGGTCAGCACGTCCACCTAGAAAAACCGCAAATTAGTTACGCATACATCTCAGCATATATTAAATATTATGGGGAAATAATTTTAAATAGTGCACACACATATTTACTAACAACACATACAAATATACCTTTAAATAAATAAAATTATACGTAGGTTTAAGGAAAAAAATATCCCAGATTACACGGACACTTAAAAAATTGTAATTTTACTTTGTTCACTTGGAGTTTAATATATAAATTCATAGCAAGACCCGTACACTAGAATATTAATTGGTGTTAACTATACTTAGGGATATCATACTAAGCAGGATAAATAATTAAATAAATATTGAATAAACGCCCTATTTCACGAGAAATTAACATAATGATTTTCCCAAACCAAAAAACTGTAAGATACTGTATATCATTTACATGCATAAAAGAGTATATGAATAAATCATATCACACTTATATAAGTATACAAATTAACGTTAAAATAAAAAGCTGCACAAGTTTGTAAAAGCGGTATTGAAAAGCTAAACATTATTTATTTTAACTAGCGTATCAAAATAGTCGTTTGGAATCTCTACATGTTTGATTATAAAAGCCTTAGACTTAAAACATCCGGTTGGCAGTTTGAAATCTACCCCTACCCTAATTTAACAAGAATAAGTAACATTTAATATAATAAAATGTAATCAAATAATTGATCTCTCAGCTCTGTTTAATCCTGCATCATTAGATGCACTGACTTCAACGAGGGTTGCTACTTTCCCCCTTTTACCCTATATTACGATGTCAGGTGTAACAGCTCCGTTGTGTGTGTATAATTACACAGACGAATTCTGTTACTTTTAACAATGTTTGCATAAATATAAATATATATATATATAAATATATATATATATATATATATATATTTATGTGCGTATATATATACATATATATTAGAATATATAGAGAGATAGAAGAAAAAAGAGTGATAAATATGCGACGATTGTCCAAATTTATTTCAAATTTCAATTGTTCAATGCAAGGTGTATTCAGTAATAAACTATTGTTTTTTCCTTAAGCCAAGGTATTTCAAAGATCGAAATCTTATCATCAGAGGAGAAATACAGATTGATAAGTTGGCTTTCGAAAAAACCAAAGTTGAAATATTTGAAAAATATGAAAATTATTATTAAAAATTATTAAAATAATTTTTGTTAAAAAACGTATTGAATGAAAAGAAAAGTTCCGTGAAAAAGATATGCAAATTGTCCGGGTGGTAAATTTCCGTTGAAAAGAAGTTTCGGTGGATTGTATAATGTGAAGAAAAACTCTTTGCGTGGGAGCAGATTGGAGAAAGTGCTCAAAATATAGGTAAGTCCAGACGCACTTAAAGGGGGTTGAGAAGAGGGAAACACGCCATTTTTTTATGTACTTCCCGGGCCAAGTAAAACAGATGAATCTCAATTCAAGGTTTAAATCCGAATGAGACAAAAAGGCAAAATTGTTAAAAAGCCGCTTAGTGAATTGGGGGGAATAAAAAAGGGGAAAAGGAAAAGGGGGAGGGGTTGGTATGGGGATGCAGTTAAAGTGACAGGTAGGTTAAGGGTGTGGGCGGGCGGTAGGATGTAGGTTTAGGGGGTGGGTGGTGGGATTAATCTGAAGTGGGAAGTGGGTATAGAAGTTGTTGATTCTAAAAATAGAATATATATATATATATTTATATATGTATATATATATGTCTGTGTGTTTATATATACATATATATATATATATATATATATATATATATATATATATATATACATATCTCAAAGTAGGAAAGTTCATATTTTTTATTCTTAAACATGTATTTAAGAATGTAATAATAAATGAGGCTAAAAGTCATTTAAAAGCATGTTCAGATGCAATATTTATTAATAAAAACAATCAGAATATATTTTTTTTCATTTTACACTGTGATCTTTTTACTAATAGTTTCGCGATGCACCTCACATCTTCAGAGTATGAATGAAGTTGTAACAGTTCCAATAGTTCCCTATGTTTTTCAAATTTCTTAGGTTCGGAAATGGACGCTGTATTGTTATAACGGCTCATTCACTTTTTAAATATGAGATAACGCGTATGCACGCGAGATGTGTATTAAAATAGAAAAGTTAATTAATGGCTGCTTGTCTATCTCTATCTCACTCTCTTTCTATTACTTTATCGCACTCTATATATCTTAATCTATTTTTGAATTTATATAGTCTCTCTCTCTCTCTTTCTCTCTCTCTCTATGTATGGTGTGTGGGTCTGTTTCCTATAGAAGAACACCAAACGTTTATTTTTTAAATACAAATCAGGGTACCATCCCATCGTTAGCGGGGGGCGTAAAAAACCTAGTATAGTACCCATGCGCGATGCTACAATACATGGCGCAATGAACCTGTTGATATAGTTAGATCTTCAAGCTAGCATATATGATATAAAACTTACATCCTTTTTTTTAGTTATCTTGCCACTGAAACCAGCTTTTGTAGAAGGAAAGCGTGGTCTGCGTGTCATACAGACGCAGAGCATGGCCATCTACATGTACATATATCGCTACAAGACCTTCGGCGATCAGAACTTGAAAAATAAATCGGGTTTGCTGAACAATACGCGTCGCCACAACCGGATATTGCAATCATTATAGAGATTACCTTGTTCTGTAAAAAGTATCACTCATATATATATATATATATATATATATATATATATATATATATATATATGTGTGTGTGTGTGTGTGTGTGTGTGTGTGTGTGGTTATGATTTAATATGATGTTTGCTTAATCCACTGCAGGCACAGAAAGATAGATGAAAGAATACAATAATCTGACGGTATGAAATTTAAATGGAATAAGTGGAAGACCTAAATGCTCAACGATCCGCCCAAATGTTATATGGGCTTTGTCAAGAGCGAACGTCTTTTGCCATTTTTTTTCGTTCGCTCTTGACAACGCCAATGTAACATTTGGGCGAAACGTTGAACTTTTTAGGTCTTCCTCTTATTCCATTTTAATTTCAGATGCATATATGTATAAATAAATATATTCACTGATATAAGAATATAGAAAAAGGCAACCATATAAGCAAATTACATTATTAAACCCAACAAATAATAAAAATTTCCCATCATGAAATTATAAGAAGTAAGAATAAAGAAAATAGAAAATAACTTATTAAAAGTATAACAAAACTACATAAAATTATAAAAATAATGAAAAAAGTAAACGATTAACAAACAAATAACAATAAAAGTAAAAAGTCTATAACTTTCTCAAAGCATAATAATAATAATAATAATAATAATAATAATAATAATAATAATAATAATAATAATAATAATAATAACTAGCGGGACCCGTGTAAATTACACGAAGTAATGTTTTCAATACTAATTATTTTGTTCCTAACTTATACATTACTTTGTATGTTTGTATGTATTTAAATATTATTTATTTAATATCCCTTACGAATGAATAACATGGATAATTTTATGTGTAATTCAAATCCCAATTCTTATTAAGGATGTATCCACTTCAAACAGTATATTTCGTTTAAACAGAAGAATCAGGGTGACCCTTTTCTTTTGGTTTACTTTTTATTTATTGGGAGAAATTGACAGCCATTATTACATCCTTATTCTGTATTTTCCCGTGTTCCATTTTCGGGCACGGGATTCCTTTTCATTTTTCGAAGTTTAAACTTTTTTTTTAAATGTTAATATTTAGTTACTTCGATGCCGACAACGAATCGTAGGCGATCGGTAGTAACCATGAACTCTACATAGATTCACAGAATAAATTTAAAAAATAAACTTTGACTTTTTTTTACGTCGCCCTAGCTGGCTTATGTTGGAGAGACTGCTGGTGCCTATTTGTGGGGTAACAATGTTGGCTATAGCTCATGCAGTATGGTGTGTTGTGCGACCGATGGCAGGTAGTGTGACGCGCATTCGATGTTCGATACCAACGACGATTATAGAGGAGAACATGGCGTGAAGAAATGCCGAATTATTTTTAAAAATGAAAATAAACCGAATGAAGTGCAGTATCGTAAAAATAGTTACAACACGTGCGAGTCGCCATTTTCAAGGGAGACGACATGAACATTAGCTGATAGAGCCAGGTATGAGAAACGAATTATAGTTTTCACATTGTTTGAATTTTAAATCGACGATACAGATGCTGTTCTGATCTTCTTTATTACCTATATAATTCCATAAATATATATATATATATATATATATATATATATATATATATATATATATATATATATATAAATTATGACTTATATTTTGTTTACTCCACTGATTTTTTTTTAATTAACACCAAACCCCGTCTACATCTACCTGTTAAAGACACGTCTTCCCTGGCCGGCATTTACAAAATTAAATGTGCCGCATGTAACATGCTTTATATTGGAGAAACTATCAGAAATATAAAATCACACATTTATGAAAACAAAGAGAACTTGAAACAAAAATCTCACTAACGGACTAGTGTTACACACAAACACTTTTACCTACAATGTTGCTTTAAAAAAACTGTACACTCTTTGAGACTGAATGCTCTCTTCTACATCGCAAATGCATCAAAAACGCGATTATACTTCTCTCATGTTCATTTAATATACACCTCAGACTCGCATCTAGCCCAAACCGCACTGAAACACTGCCATATATTGCGCTATTGCGCTCCTGGTTTAAGAAAATGTTAATTTTTTTTACCACACTTCATCCATATTTTTTTTCACCGCCATTTAATTATTGATTTATTTATCTATTTTATTTCTTAACATCTCTCTGCACGCGCGATTTATTCTTCTTTTCTTTTTAAAAATAGTTTAACACGCGCTCATGACGTTTCTCTGTGCGTTCTTCTTTTTCCTATCTGATTACCGTCATCAAATATAGTTAACATATATATTTTCTCGAAAGACGTTCGTTGATCCGAAGAACACTGGTAAAATCCCGTTTTCTTTGAGAAGTGTTCCTGTATTTAAAATGTGTTTTCCCGTTAGTCTTTATTAACACACACAAACACAGACACAACCACACAGACACACACACACACAGACACACACACACACACACACACACACACATATATATATATATATATATATATATATATATATATATATATATATATATATATATATATATAAACATTATATATATAGTTGTTCTAGGAATTAGAACATAAAGTCTAGTATGGCGTACTATCGTTTCCAAAAAATTTTGGAAATACTTTATGTTATCTCATAAATTAATGAAGCTGATAAAAACGTTACTTCATCCGCGCTTTTAGCACCACGGCTTACAGAAAATCAAAGTAAACATTAAAAAGCTATCGACAGAAAGCGCCAGAGACAAATATCAGAAAAAAAGATTAAGTTACAAATATAAATAATAATAATAATAATTATTATTATTATTATTATTATTATTATTATTATTATTATTATTATTATTATTATTATTATTATTATTATTATTATTATTATTATTATACTAATACAATTAAATTAACATGATAAATACTACAAATTAAGATTAAAATAAAATATAAATAAATAAAAAATAAAAAGATGAAAAAATCAAATAAAAATGTAACAAAAATAAAAGAATAAAAAATAAACAATTAAGTAATAAACTAATAAAATACAAAATAAAAATAATAAATAAAAATAAAAATAAATATAAGAAATGTCAATAAAAATTGAAAATACATAATAAAAATATTAGATAAAAATAAAAAATAAATAATTGAAATTAAAATGAAATAAAAATAAATAAAAATAAAAGTAGGAATTAACACCAATATAAAAATAAAAATAAAATAGAAACAAAAACAAGTTTAGAAAACAAATGTTTAATGTTATCAACGCTCCTTTCTGAATATGTTTTCTTATGAAAATTCCTTCAAAAGGATGTGCAGGGCAAGAGGGGGGGTGGAGAAAGAGCACAGGGGAAGATAATTTTCAGGCGGAGAAAAAACAACTTATAAAAAATTATTATAGGGAGAGAGGCAGGAGTGGCCAAGAAATAGGGGATGTAATAAAATAGAGTTTAGTTTGGACTATGCCAACAGCACTGCACACATATGTGTATGAAGTCATATGAGATATGAGGAAGGAGAAAAAGTTTCTTATTAATTTCACTGGTGTGTAAGGAGGTGAGAATCAGCTTTACAGGAAATAAATATTATCTATCTATTATCCATTTTATATATATATATATATATATATATATATATATATATATATATATATATATATAAGATAATGACACGTCTGTTTAAATGAGACTTAATTTAATATTCTTGATATTCTTTTTGCGTGTAGGAAATATAAAATATAAAAAAGGAACTCTGTTCGATCGCCAGTAAGACAAACATGAATAAAAAAGAACGTAACTTCATAGGCGATAAAAATATCATACAGAGTTCGGCCAACGTGTCATAGCTTTATAATAAAACTTTAGGCTATAGAAATTAACATTATGAGTTCAATTGTTGCCTAGGTTAGCCATGCTGATGTACGTAAAAAATATCAATAAATATATGTTAAATTAGAATTACATGACAGCTAAGGGCGCTTTAATTCAATATTCTGCATATTCCTTACCGCTTAAAAAGTAGGGAATACTAAAAAAGATACGGTGATCATCAACGGTGACAAACGATACCATAAAACTATATATATATATATATATATATATATATATATATATATATATATATATATAATCTGTGTAAACGCGACGCATTTTTTATGGCTTGGTATATGGGTGTAAGCATGTTTTTATATATGTATGCAGTCTGCGTTCGGTCTGTACATGATACTGCCCGTCGCGGCGGAAGTAGAATTCCTAGTAGACAAGTAAGCTAGTCTGATAAAAATAAACGCAAATAAGAAACACTATCATATTAAAACATATTAAAATAAAATGGAATATAACCTAACACAATGCTAAACTTAAGTTCATGGTTGATTGCTAGTAAGAATGCCTTAAATCGTCTTATCATTTTAATATAATTGTAATCCTTACTCATCAGCCTGACAATTGTACTCACATTATGCTGTACTTTAAACAGGTCTACACATATGAGGGCAAAATATTTATATGAATAAAATGTTCTATCGAATACATATATACATAGTATGAAATTATAATAATGGCCAATAAGCTATGTAAAACGTTTGTGTTTATTTCCCGTAGGCGACCGTCATGCTAAATTATATACATGGTTTCGAGTATGAATTACGTATTTCCTTAATCCGTCTAATGTAATTACAAAGTTGGTAGTTTTATTCCGTTTTTGAAATCATTATTCGTAGAAGAGTGTGTTATAACGAGAAGATACAATAGAATGTTGTCGCCTCGCTTGTAAAAACTCACACAGACAGATTTATGGTTTGGGAGCGGTTGAATGACAGAGTGTTCTACTAGCAGTAACAAAGATGTATTGAACAACAGAGTTTTATGCGTGAGACTATGAACCTAGTCATGGCTTTATTTTTGCGAAGTGGTAATTTGATGCTAGTTGGCATAGGAAAGAACTTGTAGTAATAGCCTTCAAGTTTTAGAGCAACATCTATGTATATATATATATAAAGGTAGAAAGAAATAAGAGTGATAAACATGTACGAATGTCCAGATTCATTTCAAACTTAGATTATTCAATGCAAGATATATTCTTTAATAAACTAATGTTTATTGTTCTTTCCTTAAGCGCAGGCTTTTCAAAAATCGTAATCTTATCATCAGAGGAGATATACAGATTGATAAGTTGGCTGTGGAAAAGCCAAAGTTCAAACATTAAAAAAAATATTATTATTAAAAATAGAGTGAAAAAGAGTTCGTGTAAAAAAGATATAGGATTTGTACAGACGGTAATTGTCCGTTACTAAAGTGTCCAATGAAAAGGATATTTTGAAGAAAGAGCAAACAATTTTTTTCGTAGATGCAGTATGGAAAAGTGTTCAAAATGAAGTAACTCCAATGATGAGAAGTCAAATTTAAATCGTTGATGGAGCGCACATAAACGGAATTAGTTTATTAAAGAATATACCTTGCATTGAACAATCTAAGTTTGAAATGAAGCTGAACATTCGTACATGTTTACCACTCTTATTTCTTCTACCTTTATAATTGCTCTATAAATAAATATCCCGTATATTGAGCTTAAACCATTTCACTATAGGTTCTATCTACTAAAAGTTTACTTTTAGTTTATAGTTGATTCTATATAAATATATATTATATATATATATATATGTGTGTATATATATATACATATATATATACATATATATGAAACAAATATATTTAGTGTTGTTTTAAAAACTACAATATTTTTTACTACAATATCTGAATACAGCCGAGCATGCTCGACATACGTGTTATATAATGTCAACACAAGCTTTAACATATATATATATATATATATATATATATATATATATATATATATATATATATATATATATATTGATGAATAACATTGTCCTTAAAGTAATAAATATCGGTAGATCTACTTTTTTAAATACACAATTTAATCTCGTCGGACCAACACTACACTTTATATATATATATATATATATATATATATATATATATATATATATATATATATATATATATATATATATATATAAAGAAATTGTAGTTTGCTTGAAGCATTGCTGGTAAATATAAATGTAAGTTTGTAATCCGAGGCAGGAGCAATGTGATATAGGTACCGAAAGGTGGAACAGATGAACAAAAATAAATGAGAAATTAGAAGTAGTTATACATAGAAGTTCATACTTTACAAAAATATCAACATTATTATCAGAAAAAAACCCATACACCAAAACTGCTTTATAAAACTATAGAAAGGAGAATCAAATACTTTAACAAATCCTTCAAACTCCTCATGAAAACGATAAAAAGTTGACACAATATATTGAATACCACCGTGTTATTCCCACATAATACGGCTTACCAAAAACTCGAATATCCCAATGTGCCCCACAATATCTGGCACCGGTAGCACAACACATAACATAGCACGAGATATGGCTCACATTCTTACCCCACTAATGGGCACTAGCAGCTTCTCCCACATAAAGAACTTAGGTTACTTATTAAACAAGATATAAACATTGACCTAGAAAACAAAAGTATACACAGTTTAGACGTAACATCACTATAAACTAATGCACTTGTTAGAAAATGTTTACACTTACTCCATATGCACTTAGAAAAAAAAACATGAACTTACCATTCCCCAAACAACATTAATAGAAATAATAAACTCATTACTTATATAATATATTTCCAATTTGACAGTAACTGCTATAAACAAAAATTCGAACTCACTATTGTCAACCCTCTAAGTTGAGTACTTGCCTTCCTTTTCCTGAAATTCTTTGAATCTGGTCTTTTTAATTTAGATCACAACCAAATCAAAGTAATTCAGATATATTGATTACATTTTTATATTTCTCCCCGATGACACAAAACATTGAAGACATTAGAAAAAGTGAATACAATTGAACCCTGCATAATATTTAAATATTAATCTGAAATAAATTACTCAATAACTTTTTCAGACACGCTCATAACACAATATGTAAAAGTATACCGCAAAATCAGTGACAAAAACGATTATATGCATATCTATTCATACGACAACAACAAAATCAAAACAAATATAACTGGCTTTTTTCCTACATCTGCAGTTCTTAATATACTGATAAAGAAAATCAAATATATCACACATTCTTTAAAACCACTACATTTCATACTTAATGCTAAGAAAAAAGTCCTACAGGTATTCTCGATAAACAATAAACAAGAACCTCAAACAGCAAATACGTATCTTATAAATAGACATCTGCTTTTACCCACTCATTGTAATAACATAACACTTTTCGACACTCTTTATAAACTCGGTATTCCTACGATACCAACCATATCATAACCCATGAAACAAACAATACATTCTGTAAAAAAACCGTAAACAATCCACATATATCGCCTGTATATACTCTATTTCATGTAATTCTTGTCATATAATACACATACGGAAAAATGAACGTGAACTGAACAGAAGGCTAGGTGAACACAGATAATACATTAACAAAGCAACTCCTATAACGCGCTTTTCCCCACGTTGCACAAGACGACCACTCCTTTTATTTTGTACGTGCTAAAATAATTAAATTTATATCAAATAAATCTCTACGCAGATTCCTTGAAGCAGCATTTATCACAAACTCCAACAGCATCAAACAACAAAATGGTTTCTATAATTTATCCCCACTCATTATCAAACACATCATGATGGAACAATATTAACATCAGAACATGGATAACCATCAAATATTACACCTTCTATTAGAAAATATACACAAATAACTCAAAAATCGGAATAAATGAAGACCCCCACTGATAAATAAATAAACTAGTCAAATTTCATTTTGATCTTTTCTCACACTTATTTATACATATTGAACACGCATATACAGTTTATGCGTATAATTATATTAATGATTTTGGTTAATTAATAATATATTAATAGTCAAATAAATGGGAATAAATAAGTACATTCATTCATAATTTATTACACTATGAATATTATATCCTTGCGTTTTTACTTATATTCAAATATTAAATATACATACACGTATATATTCACAAATACTTTTTACTAAATATTGATCACTTAATAATACACAAATAAGGAACAAAAGAAATAAACACATTTATACGTAAATAAATCAACCAGTTATATTATTTCCAACTCACGTTTACACATGTTTCACATAGTGCAATAACTTTATTGATTAGTTACTGAGACACAAATAAAGTATTCAAATAAATAGGAATAAATAAATACATTGAAACTTGAATACATTTACTAATAAGTATGATGTCCCTTCTTCCTCCTTATGCTAAAACTGTACGTTTTGTAATCAGAATTTGCGTTTCAAAAAAAGAAGTATTATAGTTTTTCTTCTCCTTCTTTCATTTTTTTTTAATTCTGACAATAAATTCATATTCCCCCTGCTCCACGTCCACTGACAACCAATCTCAATAATAAATAAATAAAAGATAAAAACCAAGATTAGAAATTAAAATCATTATTTCTTTAACATAACATTAAATTATTACAAATAATAAAGGATCGCGTAATCAATGTAGCATAATTAGCAATGATAGGTAGGATTAAGTTAACTAATTTAATCATAGGATAACTTGATGTAGAGATCTTGAATCTATAATTAATAACAAAAATACATTTTTCTAAAGGAAAATTAAGATAGGTTGATCAAAACCACTATTAAGTAAAATTTTGGAAAGTTTAGATATAAATGTTAGTATTATAGATATTGTCTTCAGATTATTTTGGTGGGTTATTATTTTACATATTAGGTTATGTAACTGATTGTATTGGTATGACTCCGTATGATGGCATAACTATTAATACCCAGGAGATCTATAAATTACTAAGTTACAAAGTTTAGAATTTATATTGAACTAGCAGGGGTACCCGGCGTTGCCCGGGGCTCTCCCTCCTCCTCTCCGCAAGCAAAATAGGATATTGAGCACTTTTCTCCCGGACAACACCGAGTATTTAGAAAATCAAGACGGCCTCCAGACCACTACTAAAATCACTCTTTCCGATACCCCCTTATTTTCATCTGCACAATAGTCTGAAGAGAAACACTACAGTAGCTCCATCTAGGACATTTAGCACTTTTCTCCCGGACAACACCGAAGCCTCTGGGTCCTATATTGAAGAAGCCCTCCACGGTGCTTGGTCCTATTCTGTAGAAGAACCCTCGGTGCTGGGTCTTATACTGTAGAAGTGCCCCGGTAGCTATACTGCAGAAGCACCCCCCGTCCCTGTACTGCAGAAGCCTCCTGGTCCTATACTGTAGAAGCACCCCAGGGACTGGGTCCTATACTGTAGAAGCCCCCCCGTCCCGGCCCTATACTTCAGAAAACTCCGAGTCCTATATTTTTTCAGCACCATGCAGGATGAAGATGTTGATAATTATTACGAAAAATTAAGTTTTAAGTAAATTATCATAAACAACTACATAAAAATAATAACTAGTCGATATTAAAAACTTGGTTTCTAATTCTCAATTAATTAGGGGAATAATATTGCGGTTGGATTAACTTAATTTTTCGGTAAATATGATTGATATTTGTTAAGAAATTTAATTACATAGTAAACAGCGATTGTCTTAATGTATTACACACTATATTTAGTGGCTTATTGGGAAAATGTTTAGTAAGAAAATAAAATAAAAAATGGAATCCTTAATGAATTACGCAAAATAGATAAATATATATATATAAGTGTGTGTATGTATGTGTGTATATATTATATATATATGGGAAAATGAAAAAGGAAAACCAAAAACTGGATGTTTTTTATGTGTACATCAACGTTTCGTCTTTATTTATAAGACTTCCTCAGGATGATAATATAGAGAAAAATGTCATGCAAGTACAAATACATGTAGGGTTGACATAAAAAATAAAATAAAATAATGGCCACTACTGGGTGGACGTCCGTACTTGGTGGAGAATAAAAATGAATTTTTATTCTACACCAAGTACGGAGTATAATTACTTATATAGGGTTAAGAGATAAGGGATGCAGTTTATTGAATCCTTTATTTGTTATGGCTATCGGCCCGGCATACGTCACGCTTTATTTATATTCAAAAGTAGACAGCCTAAGTAAAATCCATCGTAATATTACTATATGAAATTAACACTTATTCTGTGTCATATACACAAATATTCATGTGTGTTAAAAAATACGCTTTGAAAAAAATGTTGGAGTTTTCTACCAAAATTGCAAATGTATTGTTTATTACCGAGACTAAGAGAGAAAATAATATATATATATATATATATATATATATATATATGTATATAAAAAATAAATTCGTTTTCCTCAACAGCTTCAGACATTATAGAATAATAACCGACCATTTCATATGCTAATATTTTCAACTAATCTCTTCATTAGACGCGGTTTCAGAAAATATTTGTACCTTTCGTTTCCATTTACAACTTATTAGTTTTATTATGACACAGCTGCTTCTTTGAAATACGAAATTCCACAGAAAGTTGCAAACAATTGTACTGTCTTACAAGTATCTCCTCCCACGTAATTCACATTCACCGGAGTATTTCCTTCATAAGTGTAATTTCTAATAGACCGTTAATGATTTATTTTTTTGACTCATACAATACCTAAATACTAAACTAGATTATAAAAATAAATAACAACGGTTCTCTCAAATTAACTTACATTCTACCAAGCACTCTTTCTGTATTCGAGGAATAATGGAATATGAGAGTAGTTGTATAACAGCAGAGCCGTCCGGTCTTTCATAATACATTCAATCACTTTTCATAATGCAGGAATACATCAACGAACATCTAACATAGTACTCACATTGGCGTCTCATCATGGCGCCTAGGGGCTTAGTAAGTCCATATCATCGCGTAGTAAGTTAGTTTGTTTTAAACAAAACTGAAAACCGCTAAGTTTGGTCGACTTTTTACTTTTTACTAAGAAATAGAAAAAAACAATTATGAAATTTGAAAGACTCTTTTTTAAACAAATAAACAATTCGATGACTTATTTTAATGTTTTACGGGTGTTGTTTGATTTAAAGAACCCAAAAACTCTGTCACTAACTTTTAACGACTTTCTTTCTACCAATAAAAGTACCATGCCTCATTATCTAATTAAAGCAAACAAAGAAAGGGTTTATTACATTTTGAACGACACACCTTTTTATAAGACACATTTATATGTTTTTATCTGCATGCATTGAATAAACATACCCAAAAATGTATTACACATTTTTAAGGACTTTTTCGTTTTTACAAACTTGCACATATATGCTCCCTCCCGTGGTATATTTTTGCTAGGCTGGGACTATTTTATGATTCTTAAAGAACTACATACAATACCTAGTTTAAGCCAAGTAAATATGAAATTATTATAGTTATGAATAAAATAAGAGTTAAGTACCTTATTTATAGATGTCAAGCCCGAACAAAGACCCCCACATATTTTTTTATAAACAATATAAAGTAAAACCAGTTTATTTTTATGAATGTGAAAATAAAGGGGGGGGGGGGGCGCCTGATTTTTTTCATAACATCAAGTCAAATGTATTAATTTTTTATATATGTTAAGCGTGCAAAAATAATAGTAAATTAAAACATTTCAGCCAGCGATTAACTCATTTTATTCAAGTTTGATTTTCAAGTCTATAAAAAAAACAATAGCATTTTATTTCGGGATAAAAAATACAATTTAAGACTAAATCATTAATTTCATTCAAAATGTAAGCAGAAATTAAACGAAATAAGTGAGATATTCAAGTAATCCCTAGTGTACAATTGAACGCAGAACGGAAATGTCTATTTCGTCCCTGTAGTTTTTTTCAGTTTTTTTATTATTTACTAGATGTAAAAGGTATACGTGTGCGTGTGTGCGTGTGTGCGTGTTATGTTGATGCGTATGTGTGTCTCCGTTTTCATGTGTATGAGTATGTATGTGTGACATACTTGCATAGTATAACATGTCGGAGAACTGTGTGGATATGTGAAATACATATATTAAAACATAGAACTTTCCCAACCTGACAAGGTGGGGTACTTATGCTACTGCGAAATATTTTATTGGAATGTAATACTTTAAATAGCACCGAAAAGCATTAGAATATAATCCATTGAAGACAGAATTGATCCATTCTTTAACGAAATACAAAGTTGAAACAATACTTGCCTTGTAGCTCTGTGCAAAAGTCAGGTGAAAACGCACTTCAATTGTTCTTAGACAGACTGACTTTTTAAATATTTGTTCAGCACAAAGAATTCATTGTTTTGAGTGTGCTCAGTTCTGAATCAGAAGTGCCCCCTGGCGTCACAAATTGCATTTTGTCATATTTATAAACTAATTCGTTACAAAAATCATCATGTAATCGCTAGAGTTTAGAGAATGGAACCACTAAAAATTTAACCTTATTAATAAAAATGTTCAAGAGGTTTAGCAATGTTTCACTAGGTGCGAAATTTTCCATAAAAAAATTAAATATGTTGTGAATATTACATATGCCGATATATATACTGATGCATGATAAATGTGATCATGATATTTATAGTAATTATGATGATTCGTGTTTAGACATGGATTCATTGATATTGATCATTGTTTCGCCTGCATCTGTCTCTTGTAAACTCTGCATTAAACTTGTTATATGTCCTGGAGTTTTAACATATAACTCAGTAAATCCTGTTCCTCAGATTGATGGTAACACTATAATATAAATTCGTGATGTACTAACATTTAACTTTCAAGTGTCAACATTTGAACCCGGTCGGGTTATTAGTTTAAAAAAAAATTACAGTTATTTAGGTGAAGCGGTTTTTGCAAATTCGGCAGTTGTCTCGGAAAACATAAAACACATAAAACATATTAACCAGTCGTTAATTGAAGTTCCGTGAGATAACAGAGAAGTATAGGATAAAAATAGGTAGTTTCTTTATTTTTATGAACAATTTTAAATGGGTAAACTTTGTTCATAGTTGGTTCCACGTTTTCTCATAGTTGATCAAAATGAACCACGTGGCGACAATTTTGTGCTTTGGTGCAACTGTTTGAAGTTAACATAAATATGTGTATGTGCCAATATGTCTATATGGATGGCATATGGATTAAGTAGATCACGCCGTATTCAAATCAGCAGTAAGCTAAATACACAGGAGCAGTGGAAGGCCGTCTAAAGCGGTCAAAAGCGCGAACATCGACAGGCAATATTTTAACCATTCTCTATTTTCTGATACACAAAGTATCTTCCTCATCAATTAAGTAAGAAACGGAGACATTATCAATATAGATTGTTTTATAGCACTATTTCGCGTTTAGTGAGAAATATCAAGAATAAACGTCAAGAAAACTGTCATTTAAAGAACACAATTAACTATGTTACAACGATAGTAAAAACTACATGAATTCCACTTCTAATTGCTCCACACTCTCCTTATTCTCTGACGTCCAGCGACTAGTTGATTTTTGCAAACCTTCACACAATTGTCCACGAAAAGAGAGTTGCCTCCAATTAAGTAGTGCTATCAGAAATTCTGGTGTGTGTTGAAGACAATTACAAATTGTTTTACAAATAGACATCACATTGTTAAAGAAGAGTTGGAATTAGTGTATCACCCGAGTAAAGAGACTTATACATTTAGTCAAATTTTGCCTATTTAATGTTCCATTAGTTCTACTAATTATTTAATGATTTGCAATAAATCAGTTGTTAAAAACATGTAGTTTGCTATAATTAGTTTATTATTATCTAATTTTTCACACATTTAATTTTTCACATTTAACACTAGGGTTGAGATTTTTAGACAACTGTTGTCCAGAACGCAATACAGCAAGAGTTTTGTGAAATATCGATACCTACTTATCCATCGCTCTATCTATCTACAATTCTATACATCTATTATCTGTTATATATATATATATATATATATAGATATATATATATAGATAGATATATAGATATATATATATATATATATATATATATATATATATATATAGATATATAGATATATATGTAGAGAGAGAGAGATAAAAGAGAGAGAGATAAAGAGTACGAGAAAGAGAAATATATACGATGCAACATATATAACATAATAATTTACGCAATATAGTGCATTTGAATCTGTAAGGCTATTACTATCGAAAACATACAAGTTAAAATACATTACGCAAAGTGCATACTGATCTCTATCAACAATATATGGATTTAGAAGACTATACCCGAGTATACTTGGATAAGTATATCTTATTTTGAGCTAACCGTGCAGAGTAATACTGTATGTGTACTTCTGCGTTGAACATTCATATAAAGTGAATATGTCACACACTTTTTGTGTGGTTTTTCAGATAGACCAACATAACCGTAGATATTCTCAAACTACCTTACCAAGGGTACTTAGATATAATATATGATTTTTATCGTTTGTGGTATAATTATAGCGTTTTCCCGCGATAGTTGCGGACGAACATAGAAAAATAACATATCACAAAGTTTTACTTCGATTTTAGAGATGGATCTCCATAATCAAATATATTTTTAAAATGAATGATCCGAGAAATCCAATCGGTATATTGCATTTGCTCAAAAGAGTCAACATTCGCGCAGGGCATCAGATAAAATAAAATATGTTTAAAACTTTTATCATTTCGGGGATATCTCAAAATATATAAGAAGGATATCTGCAACAGTATATTTAATTTTTATTGAATAGATAAACTGTTAAGGATCAAGCATGTGTGTAAGGAAAAGGCATGTTGACAAGAAGAAGTGCGCCTAGCGATTGCCAAAAGATAAACTAATTATCAAAAGGTAATTTCAATAAAAGTAATGCACTTAACATTAGCCACCTGCACCGGAAGAGGCGACATAACATGATTTATAGTCGTAAGATGAATACTGGATGTATGAACATTCATGTTGACAAGAGGAGATGTATCTGGCGATTGTTAGAAGTTAAGATTATTATCTGATGATCAAAATGTCATTTGACTAAAAAATAATGCACCTTACATTGCATGAATCAACATGAGATGGATTTTTAAAAGAAAGACAAATGTTGGAAGTATGAAAGTTAATTTTACTAATTGTATTAGTCCACATGCAATCGAGTCGTACAAATACAAGATAAATATGAATACTGAATTATGCATTGACTGAAATGCCGTCGCTAAATAAAACGTCTGAGGAGCAAGGCCAATATAACCATGCCGTACCAGTGAGGTGTTTAAAGTGGCCACACATTTGTATATAACCTGGAATTAATATCGGCAGTTGGTTGACGCTTGGGCCGAAGACAATACACCGTCGTATACATGTGTGTGCATCTTCCTCCTACCAACTTACCATCCCTCACCGTCACGCCAATAAAAATGTATCGTTATATTTTCATAATGTAATGTGTTGTCATGTATTTTAAACACGGCAGTAATACCACCGACAGAATATTGTGTTGTTAGCGTTCTCGCTGGTCTTTTATAGAAAAAATACATGTTTCCCAAACTGTTCCTCCAATTTTACAGTCATTCATAAAAAAACATTAATATTCACAGACTAATTACCCAGAGTAGGTGATAAGTTAATTAGACTTGTTTGTTGAATGATATTATCTTGTCTGATTCCGCGCCAAACGTGTATAAATAAAAGATATGTAAATTTATCTGACCCAAATTAAAAAATATTTTTCAAGAACGTTATCAAAAGTAAATCTGTATATATATATATATATATATATATATATATATATATATATATATATATATATATATATGGGGGGTGTAATTGTGTGGGTAAAAAGATGTTTGGGCTCATTGTTCCTGCCAGCTAAAAAAATACGTCGCAAATAACTGCTAAGATGTCGGCGATAAAATACCGTAACTATATATATTTCGAGAATTCATTAGTAAGGGTACTTTGTCGATTATAGTACATTTTAATTAAAGGTTGTATAATGATATTCTTTGGTCTGCCCCAGCGCCGGATACACGTTGAAATAAAATATGTAACAATCCCATCCATTTGTTTGCACCACCATAACGATGTACAGCCAGAAACTCAATTTAATTTAGTAGTTATATAACAATAACTTATTAGGACAAAGCGTATCCAATAACATCGGGGTTTGCGTTGATACCGGGTTGTAAAAAAGGTAATATGTCACAATGTATTCCTAGAGTTTTGAAAGTTTAGCCAATAATTATATATATATATATATATATATATATATATATATATATATATATATATATATAATGTTAAAACTATATTACAAAGGGTATTTTTGAGAGAATTTTTTATTTTGATAAGAACCGGACACTACTATAATGTGGACTACGTTATCCCCGGATGTTCATAAAAAAAATACCTGACAAACATTTCCGATTTTGTTTAATTGCCTTATATATCAATATACATTCTGAAACTGTATTACTCAGACGACATGGATAAATGTTTTATTTTGATCAAAACATATTCAGTGTGCTTTCACATTGAATATTAGTCACATGGAAACACGACATTTTATTTATTTTATGTGATTAATAACTCTAGGATTATAAGCTTGTATTTAGATTAGAATGGATCCCTCATCCATGCTCGAGAAAAAGCCGTCTGCGTTTAAAGATTATGAATTTACCGAATATTATTCAAATAAATGTAACTCTAATTACACTCACTCTTATCAAATGAATATTGGGAAATCCTTTTTTCTTTTACTTACAAAATTCTAAGACATAACCAACCAATATGAAGATGAAATGTTATTATGTACTGCGAATAGGAGACTATATTGTTCCTCATGGAATCCTTTCGCTGGTTAGACATACACTAAAACTAATTCGTTTTGTACCACCACATACTTAATCATCGCCTAATGTATCAAACAAAAAACACTTTAATTCTCACAAGGAAATGTTCAAAAACCAGCCATAGAGTATATTTTATTCAAGTAGATTAAGATGTCATTTTACTCTTATATAAGTCTTATGACTTAATATAGAGGATTGTACGTTATTTGTATAGTTTTTTATCTTTTGTTTGACGTCTTATAACACATGTCCGTGTTATCAAATGTGGACACAAAAGATTCATAAGTGCCGATTTATTTTTAAAGATTCATAAAACCTAGGTTATTGTGTTGCTTAGGTTTGGAGTGAAGGTATTCGGTGCCAAAATGTAATCGTTTGTCAAATATAATCTAAAACAAAACGTAAGCTAAGTGTAGATGACGTATGTATTAAAGTATGATGCAAAATGTTATTGTAGAACTAACTATGTTTATGACACAATTGCACGATCAATTCATTGAGAAAATGAGATATCTATAAGAAATAAAACGGTGATATTTTAAATGTGTTTCATTCCAGAAAGAGAAGAACATTTCACAAATAGGGGGAATTCCGATAGCGTCTAATCCCGATAAATATAGCATACAAAAGAGGGCGAAAGATGAGATACATAAGTGTTTCGTGATTTCTCAAAAGATCTTTCTTCCACAATAATATTTAAAATAAAGGGAGATAATTCATCTGAGGAGACAAAGGGGAATATCCCATTTTATAAGGGAGGAGAGTCCATGTATTTCTACTGGTATTGCAATGGCAGTGAAAATAATTGATCTGACTGGATTTGAACCCGTCATATCTTATTCTATAATGAATAGTGATATCCATTGCACTTCACATCCACATGTATAAATTATATACAGTTGTATTACTTTCACTATGTTATACTATTTATTTTATTAAAGCAAAAGTATTTTGCACGAATTTAAACCGGGGTGCATCCATCAATTAATACAGTAAAAGCTCTCTGACATCGTATATTTAAACAATTGTACTGTAGTGACACGCCCAAAAAGGAAAAAGCCAATAACTACGCCGATATATGTTGCTTCATTTCAAAGAGGGAAGTCGGTGAGAAGTTGCATGCTACATCGGAAGCGACCTTATCTGAGATCTTCCACTCTCGGAGCAAAACTAACTTCCTCGGTCCGAAAGCTGCCAACAACTTTTGAATCTCAATACAAATCAGATATATGTGCGTCGGAATCACGCGGAAACTGTAAATCGATTTTCTAAAGCCGAGGGCGGTGGCCATATTTCTTGGACGAGTTGTCTGCTCCTTTGCTCTTTGACGACATTACCGGAAGCGACAGATCAAATGAAAATGTTTTGTTGCCAATATTGTTTACTTACGTTTTATTCATATATTCTATTTTATAATTTTTTCTCCATATTATTGTTATTATTATTATTATTATTATTATTATTATTATTATTATTATTATTATTATTATTATTATTATTATTATTATTTATTATTAGTAGTACTATTAGTAGTAGTTGTACTGGTGGTAGTAGTAGTAGTAGTAGTAGTCCGTCTGATCTGTTAGTGTGATGTCTACTGTAATCGTCTCCTGTTTTCATTTTTAAGATGCCATCGGTAAAATTCGATTATACATGTGCATATTCACTCTAACTTTTTCCCCATCATTTTAGTTTTGACTCCAATTTTTTGTGTTCCAAATGCTGAAAGTAAAGAGATCTTATTATTCGTAAAATCGATAGTTTTATTTTATATCGTGAATAAAAGCTGTGCAATTTTTATTTGTAAATTTCTTATAATTCTTTCAAAATTAATGAATGTTTGATATGTACAAATATGTTTACATTTATCGGGTAAATAATATTCGTGATTGAGAATTAATAAATGGCATTTCAAATCCCATAAACGTGTGTTTAGTTAAGGGGGTCATACGGTATAGACCGATCGTAACACATTAATGCAAACAGCAACATGATACAAACAATGTATTTATTATTACAGATGGACATATTTGTACGAAGAATACATAGTGGAAATGGAAAATCAGACGATGGAGTAGGCTGGATAATACAAAGTTAAAAACAAAATGAAAACTTACAAGTAGAAACAATAAATGTAAGACGTTCCCCGTTAGAAAATACGTAAGTTGAGATCATTAACAATTCAAAAGCAATGCAGTGTTTTCAGTGATCTTAAAGTTTAACGTAATGCGCTGAGAAATGTTATCAATTGTAGTATATACTTTATTTTTAATAATGTATTACTAAAATTAGTTTTACGAACTAAGGATAAATAAGTTCACTTGTAACTAATAAATAATTCAACATCGATATATTATATCAAAATATAAATTAAGAAATTAACTTTCCAAATGCTTGCTATTTCGTTATTCATTTTGATTCCACGAACACACTTTTTCTTCGTTTCTATGAATTAATCCATAGCCTAAATATAATAAAGTTATCAAATGTTTCATAAGGTGGCATTTACAGAAATCTAGCTAATAATTATAATAATAATAATAGTAGTACAGGGTGTTTCAAAAGCCTTGGGAACATAACGATTTTGAATAACTCAAAAACTATTAGGAGTTGAAAAATGAAATTGGTACCGTTGGAAAGGTTAAAGTTTCAAGTTTTGTGGGGAATCTTCAAAGTTGCTCAATATGAGCACCATTCATCAGACGGCAGACATCTAGTCGATAGTCCATTTCCTGCCAAACGCGTTCCACAACTGCCGTTACTCGAGCCTTTAGTTCGTCAATATCTCTTGGAAGGGGCGGCACATAGACTTGTTGCTTGACAAAGCCCCAAAGGAAAAAGTCACACGGGGTAAGATCTGGAGACCTAGGAGGCCAGAGCATGAGAACGTCATCACCTCGCCCAGATCTCCCAATCCATCTACCAGACAGCCTTGTGTTAAGAAACTGCCTTACTCTAAGACTCAAATGTGGTGGTGCACCATCTTGTTGAAAAATGAAGTCATCAGATTCTGCTTGTTCCAACTGAGCCATTAACCAGTCTTCCAGCATGTTGAGATAGGATTCACCAGTGATAGTTGCCTCTTCAAAGAAGAACGGTCCATAGACACCTTTCTTGGAAATTGCACAAAACACGTTCACTTTTGGTGAATCTCGCTCGTGCTCAAGAAGTTCATGAGGATTCTCAGTACCCCATATGCGAGTGTTATGCTTGTTAACTTTGCCATACAGATGGAAGGTCGCCTCATCGCTAAAAACAAGCCGGTCATCAAAGCCGTTATGTTCCAACTTCTCTTGCATTGCAATGCAAAAGTCACGGCGAAGTGGCTTATCAGTGTCCTTCAACTTTTGGACCAACTTGAGCTTGTAAGGTATCATTTGCAGTCGTTTCCTTAAGACACGCCAGGCAGTTGCTGGAGCAAGCTGAAGTTCCCTGCTGGCTCTTCTCACTGATTTACGGGGGTTCCGCTGAAAGGCTGTCCGAACTTGCTCAACTGCATCTTCTGAAGTTGAAGGGCGACCTGTTCGCTTACTTGGGCACAAACACCCATCTTTCACAAATTTAGCATGCCATCTGACAATGGATTTCCTTTCAGGGGCTTCTTTTTTAAATTTCCTGCGAAATGCACGCTGAACACATGTCCACGATTCAGTCTTTGCAAATTGGAGGACGCAAAATGCCTTGTCTTGTTTAGAGAACGCCATTACTGCACCTGGAAAGATAACACGAAAATCATTAGTATGACCAAAAACCTGATTAAGCAAGCTTTAAAATGGCACCAGTTTCATTTTTCTACCTGGAATAGTTCATGAGATATACGCATTTGTAATGTTCCCAAGACTTTTGAAACACCCTGTATATATAATAATACTGATAATAATAATAATGGTAATAATAATAATAATAATAAAAGATAATAATAATGATGATAATAATGATGATGATAATAATAATAATAATAATAATAATAATAATAATAATAATAATAATAATAATAATAATAATAATAATAATACATAACCATTAGATTAAATAGAGAAACTCCAGGAAACAGCAAATATAGACTATGTGGGCAAAGAGACGAAACAATAAATCATATAATAAATAGATTCAACAAACTAGCTCGAAGAGGATTCGAGAACAGACACGGCTATGTTGGGGAATCAATCTACTAATATCTATTTAAACCCCTGCTGTGTTAACATGCAGACAAATGGTACAGACACATCCAAAGACAACACTGGAAAATACAAATAAAAAGATCATCTGGGACATGGAGCTACAATCAGATAAATTATTTCGAACAAGAAGCCCGAAAGTCATAATTGTGAAGAACAACGAGAAAACTTGTCTGATTGTAGATGTTGCTGTCTCAGCTAACAACAGTGAGAGATTAAGTAGATAAAAAACGAATCAAATCCACTTAACTTGCCAGAGAACTGAAAGTGGTATCCCCCGTGAAAAAAAATAGCATAATAGGAATAATTGTACGATCACCAGTAGAATTCTCGAAAAAACTAAACCAAAAACCGGTGAAACTGAAATCAAAAGGAAGACTGAGACTATAAAACGGACAGCAATGATCAAATCATCTGAAATCTTAATGGAAGTACTCAAATGCAGAGACCACCCCACATAAAGTGTGCATGCAGACCATTTACCTGGAATAGCAGTTGAAATACAATCAAAAACATATAATATAAATAACCACATAAATCCAAAAGAACTTAAACTGAAAAAAAACTCAGAAACTGTTTTACCCCAAAATGTGATGGCACTAGCCATTGCTGATACCACAGTAAATAGTCATTAAGTTTCAAGGAGGATGGAAACATCAAGAACATTACCGAGCCCTTCACTGGAAACGTGCGTAGAGTACTGGGATCTTAGGCAGGCTTATTGCCACATACATCCGATAGAAGACCGATTGGCCGTTTCTAGCGAGAAAGCAATGGTAAGCGGCTGTTGTATTTATTTGTAAAGATTACACAATGTAACACATGTTTTGGTGTATTTGTATTTTTTAATGTGTTCATATGTATTTTTTGCTACTGAATTCGAAAATCACATTCGTTTTGGCATAACATCGATATTATTTTGATTTTTTCTTAATTCAATATTTTACGTTTTATACACAACTTTTCTCTTCAGCAGTATGTTGTAAAGACAATTACAAATCATTTAGTATTTTTCATATATTCAATGGTATTTAGTAAATACAATGTTAGTTAGAACAAAACAAACCATATAACTTTGCAATGTAAATTCTTTGATAACTCTTTTCTTAAACTTAGAAGTGCTTTCGCGATTGAGATTTTCTAAAGTGCACATTTTCATTTTTTCTGACAAGAGACCATATATAATCTCCCATTATCGCAGTATCCCATCGTCCTTGATATCTTCTTTCCATTGTAGCGATACCCCGATGAAATCTTCCATCATGTTCTTTACTGATATCACCCAGGTTTTCGGGGAAGACATCTAGATGAGAATGTAAAAAATTAACTGAAAGGTTCGTTTTTGCATTCTGATCTCATTCTCATTTCATTCTCATCTCATTCTCATACGACAACCGAGTTTCCTGAAGTTCTCACTAAGCTTTGATGCCAGTTATTTGTAATTAGGATCCTGGTGATTGCCCCAGAATCCACGCACAACATCACGAAATGCGCACCAAGCTTCTTTTTCAACTTTTGTCATCGCTCTTTCAAGTGTCTCCGACTTCAACATTGCATTTACTTTGGGTCCAACAAATATACCACCTTATATCTTAGCATCTGATTGCTTTAGAAACATGAGACGAATTTCTTAAAAAGCTTCTCCTCCAAAATCTAAGGCCTTCACAAACTATTTTACTAATCCTAGTGGAGTGCCACTCAATGAAGTGCCACTCAGTCGAGTGCCACTAAGTTGAGTGCCACTCAGTCGAGTGACAGTTATCATAGAAATAGTAGCATGACATCTCAATCACCTGGTCACCGAAAATAGAGTATGTATGCTATTCACAATTTGGACCTGCTTTTTTTTCAATATGATATCCACGCACATAGCAAAATGTATCTGAAGAATGTTAACATCCTCTAGTAGCCATCTTAATAAGAACATAACTTAGTAATTGATCTGAAAGAGAAAATTGGATATACATTTAGTAGCAGAACATATAGCATTTTCCAATATATGATGGCATTTAAAAGCGAGGTATTTCTATAACGGTCGATGCTACAGAAAAAATGATACCATTTTTGGAATCAGCAGAGAAAATTTATAAAAAACAGTAAAAAAAAGTACAATAAACAAAACTTTTGTAAAAAATTGTTACGGTGTGTTATAAAAAAGTTTAAGAGTACTTCAGTGAACATCGCCGGTTATTAATAGTGGGCAATCACTGTAGACAACCTATGTTATAACGCCTAGTTAGTATCTAATGATGATAATGATATTAATACTACTACTACTACTACTACTACTACTACTACTACTGATACTAATAATAATGATAATAATAATGATCACAATAATAATCTTAAAGAAAATGTTTGAATGCGGAAACTAACCAGCATTAGCTAGGAATGGTAGCCTGTCACATATAAGTTACAATAGGAAGAAAACAAAACCATATCAATAGCACCACCGCAGGAACCCAAGGAACAGTACCCACAATACATTTCGTAAACGGCACCCCACCGCCAAAAAGGTGATGCCACTAGCCCCGGCTGATACCACACAGAATAGTCGTTAAAGGTGAACGATGAGGGAGTACACTTAAATACCTCCGCTTGAAGACTGCGAAGAGCACTGACACATTGGGGAGGCTTATTTCCACCCAAATCCCAGAGTAGACAAATCGTTGTTACCAGCGGGAAATCAATAGTAAGCTGTTGTTGTGATACCGCAAAGTGATTTGCAATGTTTATCAAAATTGAGTGGAGAGTACTGGACATCTGGGGAGGAGTGTTTTCACTCAGACTCTAGGGAACACACATTACCTGACGATAACTTGTGTGGAAACCTCTAGTGAGTACAAATGATAATAATGATAATAATAAGAAGAATGATAATAATAATAATAATAATAATAATAATAATAATAATAATAATAATAATAATAATAATAATAATAATAATAATAATAATAATAATAATAATAATAATAATAATAATAATAATAATAATAATAATAAATGTATGAAAGGACTTCCTACAGTAAACCAATTACTATTAATGGATGACCTGAAGGTATTTGGAAAGGATGGAACCTAACTTTATACCCTAAGTAACACGATTACATTATTTAGTGATAACATACGAATCGTGTCATTCTTGTTATAAAAAGGGGTGCACTTGTCCATTAAGATGCCCTCGAACTCTGAAAAACAGATTTGATAAAGAATGTAGACAGTGAGAAGGGCTACACATACTTGGGAATTCTTGAGGCGGTTAAGATTAAAAACACGGCAATGAAAAACCGTTTCACAGCTTGTACAACAAACAATTGAAGAGTATTCTGAAATCACACCTCCACAGTCGAAATACAACCTATGCTACCAATGCCAGAGCAGTAGCTACCATTTGATATGCTGCCGGTATACTAGATTGGAAGGTAGATGAACTAAAATGTTTGGATACCAACACACGGTTCATGTTTACAATTTATGGAGCTTTTGCAAAGAAAGGAGATGCAGATCGAGTGTATCTACCTAGAAAAGGAGGTGGCTGAGAAATACTTAGCATTGAAGATGTTGTCAATATAGAAGGTTTTCTATATAAATACATTTCTGAGAGTAATGCGATTCTTTTTCGTGAAGTGACAAGAGAGGAACTACTAAGAACTGGGATGAAAAAGAATCAAACGTTAAATAAGAGAGGTTTACAATTATTTGGAAATAAACTACACAGGGTATTCATTAAGAATACAGCATTTATACATAATGACAGCTGGAATTTTTTGGTCAGGGGGGATCTCAAAAAGCTTACCAAGAACACTTTAATGACTGCCCAAGAACAAGCACTAGGTCAATCAAACATTAAATTGACAAAAATGCAGAATCACGAATATGCCGATTATGTAATGAAAGGGAAGAAACCTTAGCGCATATTGTATTTGAATACCCAGTATAAAAAAGGTGACACGATAAAGTCGATCAAGCACTACACTGGAATGTATGCAAACTTTATTAATTGGATAACAATGAGAAGTTATATGAGCATAATCAAGAAGTGATACAGGAGAACGACAATGTAAAACTTCGTTGGGATGTGTGCATACAGACTGATAAGGTTATTGAACATTCAAAATCCGACTTAACCTTTCTAAACGAAAACAAGAGAAATGGCTTAATCAAGAATATAGCCTACCCCTTCGATACGAGATTGCAAGAGAAAGAACACGAAACAAATGTCAAGGCCTAAAATGGGAATTAGTTAGACTATGGAAATATAAAGAAGTAAAAATTATTTTCGTTGTAATTTGAACGCTTGCAACTATAACTAAACACCACTATATATGGCTTAAACATATTGGCGAGCGTATTTATTTTCCAATTCCGCAGAAGGCCTGTCTGTTAGGAAAAGCGAAAGTGTAAAAATATAGCTGAATGTCTAAGGTAAAAAAATGTCCTTGAAGTTTAAAATATATAACTCCAACTAAAAACATATAAAAGTTGAGACTACTACTACTACTACTACTACTACTACTACTACTGTTCCTACTACTACTTATAATAATGATGATAATAATAATACGTGTTATTATTATTATTTACTAACTAGAGTTGAAACACAAATAAGTATTAGTGACAAATGGTGTTGCCTGGTATATGTGAAACAGCAAGCCTCACAAGACATGCAACATTTATTGCTCTTACTCTAGCAAATAACTTTGCCACACCGCAAAAGCCATTCACTAACCATTGGCTGTTGACCCTCTCCGTAATTTCAGTGACAAAAACCATCTCAAAGATTCCAGTATTCTTCGGACTTTTCTACTGTACGTCTTGTTGGGGCTCTCCCACCTCGGTCTTTTCATCTTTCTTTACCCTTTACAACCACTGTTAGGTTTCAGCCTGGACTAGTGTCACAAGATGTGATTGTGTGCCTGTTTGATGGTGGTGTATGCCAATTAAATGGTTAGTTGGCGATTATTTCTCTGGGGTTCGTGTGATGTTTTCTTCTATATGTTTCTTTTTTATTTTCCTTTTTATAATTAAAATCAAATGTATTCACCTCTATGAAACACTAGTTGAAATGTGGCGTAATGGGGCTGCTGTTGTAGGGGCCAAATGTATAGGGAAAACCTAGTGGGGAATCGGGCATGATGATGTATGTAACCAATACATTAAATGTATACCTGTTCTTACGGTTCTGGGGAAGGGAAACCTAAATCCGAGCGGTACGAATGAGAAGGTGTTATGAAAATGTCTATCTAGCGACCTTTAGAGAAAATGGGTGATTTTGATTTTTATCAGGTTAGTTGGGTATTTTATGTTCAAGGTGTACAAGTGCATTAATTTGATCGGAGCATATTCCATAACAATAGTCATAAAAAGTGCATTGCGGCGATGCGACAGGGGTTGTGGCTTGGCAAACAAGGCATGACCTATTAGTTTAGAAATTATTATTGGCACCTTAGACATGGAATTTCAACGGTTGACACACGTGATGTGTGCTATCGGAAAGACAGTCGGTTATTCTAAATATATCTCATAGTGGTACAATTATAATTACACCTCTATTATCCCGTGTGCTTCTTGCGTGCGTTTTGTATTTGTGTTTGCTTGGAAATTTTAGGATATACATAAATATATCGGCTGGTCCTATTATTTCCGCGCATTTTATAGTCTATGTCTTCTCTTTGGTTCACATTTATTGTACTTCTCTTTTTCCAGATGTTTTCGGTGTTTTTTCTAGGGCTCCTACGATTATTTGTGTTATGTTCATTGTTTGCATGTTCCATATTCCTTATATATTAATGACAATTTCATCTATCACTTTTGGATAGAGTCTGCCGAGTTAATGGGATTTTCTCCAGTGTTAGTTTCATTGGCTTGTGTGATGTTCACACAGCGATACTACATGGGTCGTAGATTGGGAGACAGTGCGATACCTATTATGTTAGTAATTAGTTTAGAGTTGCTAGCTAAAGAAAGAGAGTATTATTATTAGTGCATAAGCCTATATGTGACAACGATACTCCATGTTGCTTTATAGAAAAATACGATACTGGGAGATGTGAAAAGTATGAAAAACCTACCTAGTTTGTAGCAGATTTCACAATATATTCTACGTACTTATTCAAATTCATTTTGCTTGGCACTTTCAGGCCTCGGAATTTCAAATTTGGACGATCGGGAAGAATACTAATAGAAATAACACTCTGTAGTTCTAACTAGTTCTTATAATTAGAAAAATGTAGTATAAAATGCAATTCTACTATAGACAAAGTGGGTGTCTAAGGGATAAGTCAGTGCAACTATGTATTTGCATTCGCTTTGTTCTCATGCCGAAAACATACCACAGGGTCATCAGAAAATACATCCATATTAGACACGATAGTAAAAGAGGTCGTTTATGAAGTTCAGGAATAATATACTCATAAGTATTGAAACCTGTAAAACACACGGATTTATATGCTGTTGTTAATATGAACGGCCAACGAGAACTACTAATATATGTATATGTATATATATATATATATATATATATATATATATATATATATATATATATATATATATCAGCATTTAATGATGCGAGTATTAAAAACATTATTTTTTCTTAAAAAGACCTTCGTCACATACTTTGTCAAACGCTTTGTACATATCTAGTACTATCGCACTAAGTTCATATGCCATTGTACTGTGTATTGTTTGCCTTCTTTGGATAGGTTTAGGCATTCGATAATATTCCTTAAATTTGTCCTTTGATCTCATTATTGCCGAGCGTTTATGGTTTACGTGTTCTCATTGATTAGAATTCATTCGAGATTTTTCTGGATCTTTAGGACCTGTTCCTAGTTGCCATACAAGTATTCATATTATCGTGATTTCCCCTGTGTTTTATAGTCCTTTCACTTTAATGGAAATTTCACGTATTTGCTTTATTTTCTGTTTCTGTAATCTTCATTATGTGAACTAGTGAGTGGCGGAATCCAGGATTTTGACATTTTTATTTTGTTCTCATTAATGGGCACGTCCCGTTTTCTTGATTGGTTGGGGTGGGCGTGTGAACCTGTATCTACCATATAATGGTCGTGCCTTTCATTTACAAACACTACATATACTTTTTAAAAGTGCTGTATGTTAGTATGTTAATATGCTATAGGTGGCAGCGTTTGTATAGTTACGAGTCCTCTCCTTTTCTACGTAGTCGTATGCTTTTTTTCTTGGTCTCTAGTTTAATACTTTAACTTAATCATCGTTTCGGCTCGGTGTCAACAGAGTCGAAATTTACAATGTACTTTGGTTTTCATTTTTTTAGGGTTTTGATTAAGCTTGTATATAGCTGCGCTGTTCTGTGCGCCTATCAGTATCAATTGTATTTATGAATATTTTAAGTATTGTCAACGTGTTTATCGCTTCTGTTCTCTGGGCAATCGTATAAATTGTCCATTACACGGCTTTTTTTTTATTTTCCTGTTTTTAGCGTTCAGTTTTCAATTTTTCCCCATTCGGGTATTATTGTTTTCTGTGATACCTTTTTTATCTTATAGTGAGGATAAACATTTCTGTTTATGTGTCTGATATTCACAGTCGCCTATATGTTCTAGCCATCTTCCAACATTTCTTCTTTTTACAAAACCCCTCGTGCGTAATGCATAATCATTAGTTTCATAGTATTTTGGGTCTAGGTATCTGAGTTCTACTTTTGTCTAGCCCATAAAGGATCTAGAACTACTTCTCAGATATGTATTTGTTATCAGGTGTCTACTATATAAGTCGGTTTCATATAGTTTTTGTTCTTCTTGGGTATTCTTTTCTAAACTCTGTTAGTCTGTTTATTTTATAGCAGCTGCTTCTATAACTTTTAGATAGATATATGCATTTTGTTTTCCGAATTCCCTAATCTCCTCTGATGTGCCCCCTTTCTCAACTCAAATTCTATTACCTGTATTCGCTGAAGATTCTTGGTACATTTATCATCTTCTATAGGTAATTTCATCTAGCAAATATCTTCAGATCGTCCATTTTCATAAAGTGGGTTATTCTTTTTTTTTTGTCTGCAAAATCGTACCTGTCTTCGCATTGTTGGAGTATGTCACTATATTCTTATCCTAATATATTCTTACCTCAGTAACTTGCTATCATACAGGTGGCAGTCCCAGTTGCAATGCTTTTAAATTTTTCTCTATTTTGTGAATTGTTTTGTATATAATAAAGCATAACATCATTCAAATCTGGGGAATTATTGGTAAGGCGTCTTGTATAGCTAATCATTAATTACCGTGTAGTCTTTCGACATACTTTCTCTACATCGGAGAAGGATATACATATTAATAGATTAATATATCCGCTCTATCAGTGGTAATGTTAAAATATTCCAGATTGCCATTTTAATCAATTCTTAGAAAAATTTGATTACTCGACAAAATTATCAATTTTATGTGATGTCAGTATCACAAAAATATTTTTAGTGGGTCAATGCCTGATGCGAGGATAAATGACTGATGAATTAACACTAAGACAACGTGTATATATAAACGAACAGCAGAGCTGTGAATCGTTGATAATTAAAGTACGTGTATCAATAATCGCCGAAATATCGAACACCAAACGTGTTTTATTTGTTTTACACGTGGTTACTGTTTTTAACGAAACGCGCATGCATGTAACTCTCGGGCACTTTTAGGGTCCTAAAGATATGTTTTTCCACACACAAAACAAATGATTTACAACAAAGAGCTGTTAATAAATTGATGTAACATATTATTTCTTTATATGTATTTATTAGTTTCGTGTAACGTAATAAAACGATGTTACAATGACAGTATTCGCCATCATCGATTAGCTTATTAGTGTCCTGGGACGATAGACATATTTAATAAACATATATTAATAGGAGTCTATCTATTTATTCGACTATTTGTCCTCTGTAAATTGAAAGTATTTTTCAAAAAAGGGCCGTTGTCATGACATGCATAATGTTTGTTTTCATAACGAACAAATATATTTTTAAGCGTGAGTGCAAAAGCACTGGTTATGTGATTACAATCTCGGTTGGAGTGAGTAAAAATAAAATTAATATTTTTTGTTGATCTGGTAAGCATGTTTAACATTGCATTTTTCCGCAGTTTAAGATATTTAAAATAGCATGGTAGTCAAGGTTTTCAATATTACATTTAAAATTACATTTGATAAATTTTTTTTACGCTGTAGACTTATATAGTATTTTTCTAGATTTGTCATGTGCTGCTTTAAAATTAATTTTTGCGCGGTTATTACGCTTGCGATTACTGAATTTTACGTCTGATCAGTCAGGCTACATAACACAATTACAATGCGCAGAACCAAACAAAATGTCAATCCAACAATTAGCAAATTCGCGTGGTGGGCGTGAGACGAAGCCCATTCAAGAATGTTCGATGTAAACATCTACTGAAAGCAGAAGTCACATTAAAAAGTGATCGCCATAGACAAGTTCACGGTATCATGTCAGCGGGCCAGCAAAAATCATTACCTTGCGCCAATAGATATGCATAGCTTTTTTCTACGCCAGGATCTCTGTTTTGGAAGTAATACATTCCTATACTGACCGCGCAAGTGCTATATACGTCAATCAGTATTCAGCGACTGAGATGATACTTTCAATATTACGCAACGCTAGTGTGAATCTCAATCATCAATATCTAAAACGTTTAATCAGCAACATCGAAACACAATAACACTGCGACATTTCGGCAACGAAGCGCGAACTCCAATTATCAGCATCGCTAACATAAAATAAGGTAGTGGGAGCAATAATAACAAACAGCAACGGTTACAACTACTACTATTGCTGATCAACTCTCACACACGTCTATATGGATAATATGAGAAACATACACACACACTGCCAATATTGACTATGCAACTTACTTGCACACAGTGTCTCACACAAACTCTAAGCCTAACGCTACACTAAACCACCTGAGCACCCTTCAAATTACATATAAAGTGTTCAACTACTGTTTACTCGTTTAATATTCGTCGTTTCCTATAAACGATATCAATTTTTCTTACTAGCACAGTCATAGTACACTGGACGACTGACCATCGTCATTTATGACACCGCTTACGCTACACGCTTACGTTTTAAATTGCATTTCTTTTGGGAAAGCAATATAAGTTTTAAAACGGATTTGCATCGGTAAACATACTTATCAGACTGACGCATGTTACGAAAAAAACGGTTTCATTTTTTTAGTATTAGAATGTAATAACAGACAAAAAACATCATGACTTCCTGTGGCTCGTCTTAACATATATAATGGCGTAAGCTTTATTTGTTGCAATTCTTTAAGTATATATTTTTGCTTTGTGTTTTGTTTTTGGTTCAGGGCAACATATTAAATCAATCAGTCTTCACTGCTCATCGATTCATCTGAAAAGGCAATATACAGAATCGATTCCCTCGGTTCGATCAAACAAAATCCTGCTTTCGAACTATGCAAGATAAACTTAAATGTATAATGGAAACAAAACATATGCACAACTATGTATGAAGATAATAGACTTCACATTATATATAGATATATATATATATATATATATATAATATATATATATATATATATATATATATATATATATATATATATATATATATATATATATATATATATATATATATATATATATATTACCTAGAGACAGATATATGTTGTGTTCGCCCACGGCTCGCTAGCATGTCTAGATGTAGCAAGTATATTTAAGTCGCGATTCGAAATCCCAATAATAAAAAAAATATTTATTTTACCAGAGAGCATTACCTATAGATAGAGAGAATTAACATATATATATATATATATATATATAT
>OY744527.1:121354369-121424369 GCA_963556195.1 Sepiola atlantica
GAATGAAATTGAAAAAGTATAAAAACGAGAGGAAATAATTTGGAAAAATTCATGAATATACTGAGCCGGTTTTCGTCCACACTCATCAGAGTATCTACGTGGAAGTAATTCAATACGACTAAAAACTTTTAAAAGTATAATGATAACCAGTGACACGTTTAGGAGAAAAAAAAGAAAATGGGGGCGGGTCACAAGTTGAGGCACCTCTTTTGTTTATAAAGGGAGGGTTTTACTGACTTAATATATATAGCTTCCAGGACTTTGAGGTCGAATAAAGAATGTGCTCTACTTATGACAGAAAACTATTCACTTGTGTAAGTCGACGCACATTCGCTGCTATTTATAAGATAGTCAGCAATAGCTGACCCGGATGTGTTGACTGAATTATTTAAATTATTTAGTCGGCCCCGGCGTATGGCAGGGGGCATGTATTGTTTTATTGTGGGTTAAAACCTTTGCACTGTTCTTCCCACGTATACGGCATCCCACCGACATTTAAATTGATCAAATTATATTACTGATATATTGGGGTGGTAGAACAACCTTATGAATAGATTTGAGCAATGGTCGAGCAGAAAAAAACAATTCTAGGATTAGATGCCTGATAACACCGCGCACAGCTACAGAAATTTGATTAGCACATGTTATGCTAATATTACTCAACCAAGGTAATCTGAGGTACGCCGGACATTTTGGAGGACACAAAAAGTGTACGATTATAAAAGTAAGTGATCTTAGTGACGATATTAGAATAGACAATATCGATTGAGTAACCATTTTCAACGAGTACCTCTTTGATAAATTTAATCTCCGAATCAATCAAGGATTCAGAGAAAATCTTTAAGGCACGATAGAACCAAACATTTAATCACATTTATTTTTATTTGTATGGGACAAAAAGAGTCCCAGTGACAATATAAACCAGTAAATGTATGTTTGCGGTAAACAGATGTAAGATGCCGCGAGTACTGTAACGCAAACTGGGCAATTGTGCTGTAAAACTGGACCCCATGGGTTTTAGGATAAGGTTTTTGAAAGAAAGACTAAGGGTCAGACAGCCCTAACAAAAACATCCAGAAGAGCATAGGCTGCGTCAGCTCAGACATGCATGATCAACCGGCATGTGTATCACACTCTCGTGCTCGGAATGCTGAGCCCTGGCAATGGGCATATGGTACTGCTACTGGGAGATATGTCCTCTTCAGCCGTTGTTCAGGAAGGCATCTAGGAGAATGAACACTCTGATCTAACGCATGTGGTTTAAGTGACTACTGATAATCGGGCTGCTTGTCTGTCACCGGGTCCATAGTCGCCGATACTTAGAGACTGGTCGTCATGTCGCACAAGCGTACACTATTATACTTCTGCTGGTGAACTTGTACTTTTGGCGTGTGTTAGCCATATGTGCTTACCAATTATATGTCTAGCTTAGCGGGATGAATTTAATTGCTAATACAAAATTCAATTTGAAAATATCTTGTCGAAACGTCAGAAGTTTATTTGATAGTCATCGTTCCTGACGGCCAGAGAGACAAACAGAACTTGTTGGACAATAACTCTTACGTTTCAACATTGATATAGCAGTTCTCCCAGATACAATATTTTTGTAGGAAGCTCGTTGTGTACATGAGACCACTGAATATGTAGTTTACTTGATCTAGAAACCGGAAGGCGAACGATACGTCCATTAAGAAATGAGTTGTTTCTAAATTCGTGAATCTACCGTCTGGTCTAAATGAGTAGATTATGACAATATGTATGCATATATCAGCGATATGTAACTCTTATTTATTTTTATGCCCCTACATTTAATATCCCAACTGAGCTAGTCGAATGTTTTATGAAGATCTTAAAAGACTTATCCTGACTGATCCGCGAGATGATCAAATTGTCTTGCCGGGGGAGTTCAATGTGAGGGTTAGTAGGGTATACAAAACATTGCGTTTATTCGAATGTTATGGAGTTAGAAGTATGAATAAGAGCGAGTTGCATTTACTGCAAAGGTGTTCTGAGCTAGATGAAGTGGAAACTAACACGTGTTTCAACCTGGAACCAATGTATAAAGAACACATGGAGCATTCACGATCCATGCAATGGCATTTGCTCGATTACGTCATAACCCGTAGATGCGATTTACAGAGCGTCTGCAAGGTTCGAATCAAACGGAATGCTGAGTGCTGAATAGATCATCATCTTGTGTGTGCTGACATGAGGTTCTCTTAGAATAAATGTTGCTAAGCTGAAAAATAAGAAAACTGCTCTAGCCATACAGAATAGATTTTAGCAAATATCGGTGTATGGTTCATGGGGGTATTTTAAGATGGATGTTCATGAAACAGCAGCATATATTTTTTGGGCTTACGTATAGAAAGCGCCAATACTGCTTTGATGAAAATAATGCTACACTCCTACAAAGAAAGGTTTATTCATCACAGGCGGCTTGTTAGCAGCTTGCCACTTCAGGATCTGAAGTATGTTAAACAGTCATAACATAAGATTTGCAGAAATAACTAAGACGCGTGAATAGTGAATTGTGGAGACATAAGGTCTGTAATATTAAGCATGCCGATGATGTTAAGGACAGTAAATCAATGTATGAACTAATGAAGACAATCTATGTTCTTAGCCATTCATAGGGTAGCCCTATAAAAATTCAAGGATAGCACAGAGTTTATTAGAGATACAAGCAAACTACCTGGCACATAGGATGAGCATTATACTGATTTGTTAAGATTTCGCCTTGTGTCACCATAAGAAATTTCAACGGGCAAATGTAACAATATGTAGAAATATTTATTTGCTTATGAAACTAAAAAAAAGAATTGAACCATCATGAACCAGAAAGCCAACAATACATCTTATCGAAATGTGCTTCATTATTTCATGACAAGGAAAGGTTTGATCTGCCGAAAACACAAACAAAGAGTAAGTTGTTTCATTAAAAGTGTTAGCTTATAAACGCTATTTACGAAGAAATGTAAAAGGCATATATGTATTGCATCTTACATGCCGTCAGGTAGCTGTAAATGTTCTAAGAACTGTCAAACTCATTTATTTCTATGAAAGTAGTTCCAGTTTGGTCGAGCCTCTATCTACCCTGCCAAAAGAATTATGTTACAATGAACCGAAATACACAGAACATGAAAAGAAAAAGAAAATCATTTTTGGCCTTTCGGCTAAGATAAAAGTGTAGTATCTGTTCCGATGGATACTACACCCCATAGACTGGTATCGTCTTGGCCTTCCGAGCTTTATTTACGCTAGTCTATGGCGCTGTCCTGTGCAATTCTAGGAGGTTCACCCTCCCAGACTTTGCTTCCTCTCTTTGGGGAGGAGTACGTTTATTGCTTACTGCCCGATGCGCCCCTACCGGGGAATGCCGACGGGGCTGCCCAGGCAATTTTTAATGGCCAGAGTGCTCACCTTCCCGGGCGCTGGCTTTTCAAGTCCCATTTCCCGACCCGACCTTGGGTCAAATCTTACCTTGTGGGAGTAAGATAAAACTGGGCTTGTGCCTAACCTCCTAGGGAGGTAAATAACATAGCGCTAAGAAAACTAAATAGCTAATACAATAGACACTCCATTTCTATTTTCAGATGCGTCGCTGTATTTTTATGAATGTATTTTAAGGCAGTGACCCGTATATTTATATGTTTTGAAATTATTTGTTGAAAAGAACCGAGTGATGCCTTATGATAATTGTTTTCAAAATTGGTTGTGAAACTGGTCCCAAGTATGTACAAAACATCTGGGCTCGATTGACTCAAGTGTTTTGAAGTGATTTCAAAAAAAAATATTTTGATTTAAATAACATTTCGAATGCGTTTAACACGGCTAAGTATGAGATACCATGTTTTCTTATCATCATGGATTTCGTCTTAAATAAAAATGTATTTGATGTAACACTTTTAACTTTAAAATCTGATTTTCCCTGCTACATACGCAGTTTTAATAGACGCCGCTCAAGGATACCACATTTCTGTTAGCGTCTGACCCTATAAATCTCTATCCAGTTCTTTTCACGAAACCGCGTTTGTTCCCTGTCTATTCAGCTATATTCGAAAAGAAAGGCCTTCCGCCGAGACACTAAGGCCGTGTTCTGTCCTCCCTACAAATGGACTTTTCATTTCGTTCGACGTATAAACAGTATATTCTACTTAACACAAAAGCAAGTGCGGCAAAGACGATGCATATTGTATTGTCAATATTTGAATGGTTCTATTCGAATGCGTTTATAGCCATCACCTGTAAATGTTCGGACATTGCTTTTGTGATGGCCTTAAAGCTTCTATGGTCACTAATACACTCTTTGTTGAAGACACTAAAATATTTTTTTCCATTAAAAAGCTTTCTCGCAATTTATATTAAGACACATTCCTTTTAAGAACTGCATCATAATTTCACTACTCTTTACCTTTAGAAATGTTATATGTTTCTGTATTTGTATCTACAGGATTCACTCCTAAACTATTTAACAAATCACGTATCATTTGTTTACATAATTGCTAGGCATAAGAGATTTATATGTGGGCTATATTAAGTTCAATTTATTCTCATGCAAAGAGGGCACACACGGCTGACTCCATCGCGAACATTCAGATACCTACAATGTGTATGATATGTTAACAATAGGTATCATACAGTAATCAAAATATATTTACAATCTTTCAGTTTCTTTGGAGTGTTTTAATACGTTCATACTGGGAATGATAAGGGCACACCCTCCCATTTAAAAAGTGAAACATATACAAGTTAATTTGATCAATCATAATGAGACACTAATAAAGCAACATTCACTGAATTTCAATTCTTACTAAATACAGCTGGAGCTTAAGCTTCAAATATGAGACATTTTATAAAATTCAAATCATGTTGTGGATTTTAGTCAAAATTGGCATTGCTCTAATTCTCTATATATTGGCCTTTAAAGTTCCTAATGTAGGAAATCGATATCCTGAAAGATATATAGTTGATTAGTAACCTAAAACATTGAAAATTGTGTCTTATCTTGATGCTAGCCAAGATAACTTGGCTGGCTCGCGTATAGTATGAAATAAGATCAGTGATTGATGAAACAAACCTACCTCTTGGAGTGAAATACGCCTCTTTCTATGTAGCAAGCTTATAATAAAAATGGTCTATAACACAATTACCAAGATGAACTATATAGATCAATATTAAATTGTTCATTAAATAACTATCTAATGTGAAATATAATAGTTTACTTTCATTTGACACATTAAATCTGATTGTGATATATTTTCAGACGTAATAATTTAACTCTTTTAAATTAAAATAGTTATCCGCAAATCTTGAATGATTATGATGTAGTACTTTTACGATGTCCCAATTGATGGGAGCTTCAGATTTTTATTCCGATCAAGAAGTAAATCGTGTTCATAAGGACGCATCTCCAATATACAGTCATTGTATTCTTCTTACTTATCTGTTGTAACAGATAAGTTTAGACATTATCGTTTGAATAATGAGCTTCGATTTATTGTACCTAATTGGCCAAATTGTAAATAGCAATTGCCTTGTTTACTATTAAAGTATCAAGTTATTTGAAGGGATATTCCAGTCCAGTCAGCATTCTGCATGCCATCTAGTTTATCAGTGCGTAAAACACTAACGAATATTAATAATTAATTCATAAATTCTAGATAATAACCTCGCAACTCAATACTGCCTGGGCTTGATATATAGATGACAACACTAATATAAAATGCATATGATCTCTTATAAACGACTAACCTACAAATGGCACGTGTTTAATTTCAAGCCGAATAGTATTAGTTGTTTACAAATTACATTTATTAAAACGACGCTACAATTGCAATGTTGCACAGCAATTAAAGCCCTAAATTTCGTGTGTTGATAACAAAACTGCTTCGCAGATGACAACCACTATTGGTCAAGCTAAGCAAGTTTCTAATAAGTGTTATTTTGAGTTTACTCCGTTGACAAGAACGGATAGGAGGTGGTATGCTAACTTTAAACAAGGTCGTAGATACACTAATTTCACTGAAGGCAAACGTTTCTGAAATTCTGCAGTTATCCTGGAGAAAAAATCCACAGACTCTTTTTGGCAAACCGAAAATAGAAGTTTTATATGATGAAAAAAGTAACATATATCAGCAGGCATTGTATTCACTATTTTGAATTAACATTTGTCAATGAGAAAGCAGTGTTCGGAGTGAGGTCCGTGTTTGCTCACAGTCAATAAAAACAACAACGTGTGGTTGATTCAGATCGTTGTTTGCAACTTTTTCAACGGCAGAAAATAGTGTTGCGCCAATATGGGACAATAGATGAACAATGAATCACACACTGGAGTATGGATCCAAATCAGCAGTTAGTTGAGTAGACGGCAGCAGATTAAAGACATTGAAAACGACCAAAGAGGCAAACATCAGAAGGTAAGATTAAGGCCTCCACACTTTCGGATGTGCAAGGTATTTTGTTCATGTATTTTATTTAGTAGTATAAAACCATACATGAAAAACTTTGGTTCGCATTGTGTGTGTTTTTGAAGGAATAAATCGCCAGAAAACGACAACAAATTGAGTGGAAAAAGGTGTTGTTTTACCACGTCAACAGACAGTGTAACACGTCGGTCGCTACGATGGAAAAAGTGAATTCATTACATTTAGAATTTCCTACGCACACATGATATTTTTAATCTGGTTCCTCGGACTACTGACTGTTTACAAACCTAGACAGAATGCACCAAGGAAAGGGGTTTAGGTCCTATAAAATATGATATAGGAAAACCATGTGAGATGTCATGCCTGAAGCAAATGGTTCTACAAAATATATCGAATTGTAACAGAAACGTTTGAACTAATGTTTCACTCTAGAAATAGACTATGTTAATTAATAAAGTCAGATATTGCAGGAATGTGTATTTACAAGTAAGATAGTAGAATTGTGCATTAGTTTGTTAAATAAGAGTCAGGTACGTTAAAAGTGTGAACACTACTATCTATTAAGTCTTAATAATGTATAATAAATTACCACGAAATCTATATGTGGCTAGTTATTTTATTAGATTTACAATTAGCATCATTTTAAAACAAAAATGAACGATATTAGTATATTTTACAATACATTAGATAATGAGTGCATTGTTATTATAAAGAACTAACAATGAACGCAAATACATCGTAAATATTATACCTACACTACAATCCTTATGTTAGTAAAATTGATTCGACGTATTATGTATAGAGGAAATAGTATGTAGATATAATTTAATTGGTTCATAAATAAACATATAAATATTAATTTACATTATAAGTATTTTGACTAGTTTACTTTTTTTAGAAATGTTATTTTATTAAAAAAAATGATGGGATATTTTAGAACATTTTGAAATTATTTTTTTATGTTTACAACAATTGAAATATATTTCATATTTGATAAAATTAAAATATTATAAAAGGATTTTTTTAAATACAAGTAAGTACCTGCATCGTTAGTATATCTATTAGAGAGATTCTCTATTTAATGAATATTTGAAAAATATATTTTTTGTGTCGGTTCTCTTTGCTTATATATAAAAAGTAAAGTATCATTCATTATTTTAATTAAAATTTAAAAATAACTTCAAATTGTATTATTTGTATTGTTCTACTAGTTGTCTTGTTTCAATATCTAATACCATCATAAATGTGTATCTTATCGGCTACTTTTTATGGTTTTGTTGAAAAATATGAAAAATCTTCAGATTAAGTTTCTTTGAAGTAATAATTTATGAGGAGGGTTATACTGGGAGGTGACCTGGGTGTTCCCAGTTCGAATCCAGGCGGTTTCACAATACCGCTTTCACTTAAGGGTATTGGGAACCTTATTATGGGACTTCCCATAAGTACCCGATGTCTTTCCAGAAAGATTTCTAACTAGAAAAACATCGGGGAAACGAATGCCAACACCAGAATCATCTGATTCATACGAAAAAAGAAAAAAGAAATATACTCATTTGATTTTTTAAAAATTTCTTTTAAATATCATAAAAGGTATGCAGAAAAAGGGCACACGTCGAAACTATATTTATTTATCTATTATTTTATTTTGTACGTATTTCTTCTATTGTATTCTGTGACATGCATAAGTGGATTCTTTTTCTCGTTAATAAAGGACATGCCGTGTCTTTACTTAATTATATATCTGATAGTTATATTATTCTTCTATATTGTTAATTGCGAGTAAATCACGAAGTCAAAATAAAGTAAAAAATAGAATTCCCTAGCTATTCGAGTTACAAAGGAAAGCTGTCTCTCCACCCAAAATAAAGACCCGTTTTTATTCTTCATTATCAACATATAAGCAGCATTGGTAAGTGTGAAACGAGCTTCGCTTCCTAAACGGGTTAAAAGATAGAAAAAAGCATCGAGAAATCAAAACCATTTTTCTTTTTTTCCGTTTCGTATTTTCTAACTACACATGCCTAAATAATGTGTGTACAAATTTGTTTAACTTTTTATTTCAATATTTTTCATTTATTTATTGATGTATCTTATTTTATTTTTAACCGTTTTTATTCTGTTCCATTCTATGACATGCCAAGTTGAATTGATTCTTCGTGCTTTTACTAAATTTCATGTCGTGACTTTACTTAACTGCATGCACAGTATTTGAAATTATCATTTTATTCTGTTAATTGCGGGTTAATCACCAAAACGTGATTACAAAAACAAATCGTGTAGCGATTAGAGTTAAATAAGGGTAGCTCTCCTCTATTCCAAGTAAAACCCGCCTTAGTATTTAATTATCTATAAACACACGGCACTCACAGGGTTTAAGAAAGCTTACATTTTAAGAAAGCCTCCCATATGCTCGGCCTTTACTCCCCGCTTGCAGCCTATTCGAGGAAAACAAATCTCTGTATGTCCTAGACTTGTCAAGGAAACCTTATACTAAGTGCATAACAAGTTTTATCATATAAATCTCTATTAATTATATATATATATATATATATATATATGTAGAGAGCGAGAGAGAGAAAGAGACAGAGAGAGAGAGTGAGCTAGAGAGTCACTGATAGAGAGAAAGAGAGAGAGAGAGTAAGTAAAAAAACATGCTTTGAATTTTGCTTTGAATGTAAACACGAGGTGACTACCTCATCGCCATTTTCCCATAGTTACTGTATTCTCTATCATGGGAAAATTACTTAGTATTATAATAACAAAATTCAAGTCCTGAATCAAGGAATGCTACATTTAAATACTCTTTATGTTGCGCACATATCGCTGAAAATTTCTCTTTCACTATCTTTTGTACTTTAAATAAAAATATTTCTTCGCAATGTATTGAGTTTGTACTAAAATCATCCAACCATTGTTAGTTATTCCTGTGCAAAGCTTAGAAAAGACACTCAATGTATATATATATATATATATATATATATATATATATATATATATATATATATATATATCGAGCGTAGTCTTAGAAATAGGTTGCATAAACCAAGTCGCGAGATTACCCGTAGAGATGTACCCGTAGATCTTGTTAGATCATCCATCATGGAAGAGGGAAATGTAAAAGGTGTGCCAAGACAAGCTGATGGAAAAAAATCATTGTGCTGAAATTCGAACAATTCATCCGGCGTGGAACCTTAGATTGTTAAAACAGTAGGTGGGCTGTGTCTATGGGCCGGCTTTTACACTTCTTCTTTGTTAGTCAACTCGGCGCAAAGGATTTATCACAGGCACTCTCCAGAGGCACCCGGTGCTTGGCCCTGTTTCCTGGCTAAGCGCATATACGCCGCCCCACCATATCCCTTTTCATACAAACTGGACATTTGAGGAAGCTTGCTTGCCAATTTTTGTCACACAACTAGACTGGGGCGTTCTTGTCTGAAAGGTTGAAGTTACATTTTTTACAGCTTGTCAAGCTGCTGTTTCCGACTGGTAGAGCAGTAGCGCTTACTCTTAGGTAGCGCGAAGAGCCGCTGCTCTCTCAACAGTTATTTAATATTGGGATGATAGTAGGGCCATGTTGCACATGGAATAACATCTTGCGATTATCTCCATAAAGCGTTTCCGAGGCCAGCACCCATAGATTAACATTCGGCTAATACTCTACTTGTGTGAGCATACTGCCATCAGACAAACACACATATTACCTTACCCAATCAACACTAAACTGAAACAATAATATAAAATGACATCCCAAACAAAAAATAGCATCAAACTAGTCATTCATATTAAAACACTAATTCAGCTTCTATCTTGAGTTTCACGTTCACAAAACTTCTAGGTATTAGAACAACCTTGAATGATGTAGATTCATTTCTCCTCATTAAATGCTTGGACAGTAGCACTAAACAAAACTAACCTACCCTCCTAGATACCTTCTAACTATGTTGACATGACTGGATACTTCTTAATTTGCCGTAAAGATTCAGACAGCAGTTACAAGGTCTACCACTCTTGTAATACTCGTGGACCTCCTCGCAAAATGACATACATATAGCGAAAATATTTATAAACACGACTATGATGAAAGAGTTTGTAATGGAAACAATGTGTATTGTTGTAGATGAAGGTAGACTATCGAAAATGACGCAAGGCATAGAATTGCCCATTAGAGATGTGATGAGAGCGCTTGCTAAACGCTTAACTTATAAATACCCCGGTATACTACCCGTGGAACAGTTAATAAAGATGAAAGAACTGTTTAAAAAAGAAACACTTCAGAAGAACAAGAAAGCTTCAGGAAATAAAATTATATAAACAAATCTAATTATATGAATAAATAGTGTTCATACTAAGTCATACCGGATTATTCATGAACTTAGAATAACAAGAGTTTACAAGCTGAGTAAAAGAACTTGAAACAACATAACATGCCTAAAATGATGTACACAAAATATAATAGTGAACAACTATATGTAAAAAAATAGAAGACTTAATAGAAGTGGTGCATATTAAATAGTGAGTGAACAATGCAATTGTAGGACTAGAAAATTAAATCAGACAAAATGCAGAAAGGCGGATTAAAGCCGCTTAAATCACTGTCAAGATGAACAATATGGAGAACAACGGAACAGTTTATAAGACGGGCCAGAAAATGGCGGACAATATACACGTTAACCCAGAAACGGAATTTCTGCAACAATTGCACAAAACAAAAAAATAGAACGAACTACATTCCAAAAGATATAGAAAAGACCCACCACAGCAATATATGTAGCTTCTTCAGACAATCAGAAGAAACAGTAAATCACATTATAAGTGAATGCAGCAAACTAACTTAAACAGAATATTGAAAGATAAACGGCTATGTTGGAGATACATTTAATAAGGTATATACAAATAAATACACAGATATAGGGTAGATGGGGAAAAATCATAACATCATCCGAGACTTTAAAAACGGGCAAAGTTACAGAAGTAATATGAACTGACGTGATGATCATTATCAAAAAGGAACACATATGCCCAATTTATAGATTTGTCTTTCTCAGGATATAACAGGGTAAGGAATAAATAGGCAGAAAAACAAAGCAAATGCACGGAACATATTAAAGGGTTGATAGAATATCGAACTTTACAAAAATTACCAATAAATGTAGGAGCACTGGGAGCAGTTTACGAAAAACTGGAGATAGGAAGAGGAGAATTTACACTGTACAACACACGGCACTGTCGAGAACAGCTGAAATATGTTGGTTTCTGCAATAAGGGATGTTTATTTTAAAGAGCATCTAGTGCAGAAGTCAACACACTTAACAAGATAAGACAAACCAGCCGCAAGTTAATTGACATAAAAATAACGCAAATATATAAATAGAATATAACACAAACCCGAGTTAAAAACAACTGCTTAAATTCCTATAACCCGAAAAGCCCCCGAAAAGTGGCGCCGCCAGCCTCAATTTGTACCACACAAAATTGTCGTGACTGGTCTAGATGATTAAATAACTAACAAAGGAAAGCAGCATCCAGATGTTTTCGAGGAAGTGCAGAGCGAGTACTATGATCCTAACGAGGCTTATTGGCACTCAGATTCCAGGGATGGCCAACGAGCATTTACAACGATGAATAAATCGTAAACGGCTGTTTCAAGAACACCACTAGATTTGTAATGGATAGCAAACAAAACGGGAAATACCGATTGTCTTGAGTGGCTGGTTGTCACTCAGACTCCAGCGAACATCATATGGTTCTGCCAGTGAGCGATCACTGAAAATGGCTCACATGAGAACTCAATGTGAATAAAAATAAAATAATAATAATAACATGTATTATTAGTAGTAGTATTATTATTGTAGCCGGCACTGGTGCTTTTGACGAATCTTTTGATGAAAAAATGCGTAAAATTATATGAAAAGCATAAAATTAACGAAAACAAAGCCAAGTGCGAGTGGAAACAAATCATCCCTTGTCGAACATTATATTCAGATCAGAAAGGAATATAATCGAAAATCGGGTTAGCGTGAATGATCAGACATGAAAGCGGCGAGCACCGGTCAATTTGCTTTCCAGTAATTTTCCTCCATCCCTTGGAGACCGGCGGGGCGACCACATTAGGCGAAGGTGCATATTAGGCCTTCAATCGAATTGCTTTTTGCGTTTGATTGAGTAAAGAACCAGTGATACAATACATCAGAAGCGGAGTGGTATTCAGCGCAGCTGCGGTCATTGTTTGCGTTAGGCACAACTGCAAAGGCGGAGCAGATTTTAACCGTCAGCTATCTTATATTTCATACACACATATCTATACTAGCTAGAATACTAGTCAAATACTCTCGGAACCATTGATACCGAATACAAAACGACAAAATTATCGGAGAGATTTTTACCACATACATACAAATAAATAAGAACAATAGCGGAACAATTATAGCAATCGAAACCACATATCCTGAATTCAGTTTATTTATTTTATAAAACTATAAATCAATTCATATACTAAACCAATACAGTAAGACATGCTACATTAATAAGTAAATATGTAGTTATATTCAGTTTATTCACTTTCATGTCCATGGTTACCAATACCACAGATTTGGAGGACACCATTATTTTCATAAAACAAAATGTGTCGGCTACATAACATCTGTGATATTTTACGAAGCGATTCGCTGACAATTGTGTCACTATTGTTGTGGGAGAGGTAAAAGTATTTTTGTGGCAAACTATAATTAAAAGCAATCCAAAACGTATAAGTATAAATGCACTGTATGGAAATAGGTAATGTAATTATTAAGTTTCGGCTAACAAAATGCTGCGCAGAAGACCTAATCTAGTAGCATTTTTATGAGTAAAATGTGTTGAAGATTGTAAAATCGAAATAATTCAATGTGATTAATAATGAAAAAAAGCAAAATGAAAAAAGAAGAGATTTCAAATAACTAACCTATTGTGCATTTTGTGATACATGAATCAAATTTGGCACGAATTTACATTACATATGGCGAACATTTTCAGATATTGAGCTACTCGGAATGCTCCTTTCATATCCGCAATATTGGAATTTAAAATGGCCGCCATTTGAAATCTAACTTTGCGCTTATCTGTGAATCTAGAGTTGATATTGACTCGATTCTGGTACCTATATGTAGGCATATCGAAGCAAGGAATCCAATGATAACAATATGCATTGTGTATTTTTATCACTTAGCCGTCATATTGAATTTAAAAATGGCTGCCATTTGAAATCTTAATTTTCAACTATCAGTGGGGCTAATGCTGATTTTGACTCGATTCTTGTGTCTAAATGCATGTTTCGGGTTGGAAAAACTCCAATGATAACAATCTGCATTTTGTCCTTTTTTTACCAATAAGCTGCCATGTTGGATCTAAAAATGACCGCAATTTAAAATCAACATTTGCGATTAACTTTGGGTTTACTATCGCTATTGACTTGATTCTTTTGTCTAAATGTGTGTTTAAGGGGGGGGGACAAATAATCCAATGGTTACAAGCTGCATTGCGCATCTTTATTAATTCAGCTGCCATATCGAATGACCTGGAAAAAATCAGTTGGACCTAAACTCTATTTCAGGTATAAATGAGACAGAATAACGTATAGTAAATAATACCATTTCTGGGTCAAATCTGACATTTTCTGTGTAAAATCTAACTCTATTCCGAGTCATTTTAGATCCAGAATTGAGTTTGGCCCTAACTGATCCTTTTCAGAGTGTAGTTGTAGTAGCAGTTTTTATGGCATTTTTTATTACAGAAATTCTACATTGTGCCTTTCCCGGTTCATCGTGAGGCAGGCATGAATGCAGACTGACGGTGCTTGTTGTTTTTCTGAAGACATTTCGATCAGCATGTCAAAGAGGTTCACACTAGCTCATGCTGAGCGAACTTCATCAACATTACAACACATCACCACTATTGACTGGAGGTTATGTTAAGAGCACAAGATGGAGATATCGACCAAAACCTGAACAATCTAAGAGAAAATACATTGGTAGTGGATACAGTTCACTCGCAGAGAACTTGATCTAATTCAATGAACTTAGAGAGCTTCCAGAATCACTCTAATTGAAAAGAAAATTGATGATGGTTATGACATTGATGCTGCGATAGTTGCACATGGCGCAACATATCACCATACGTGAAAGATCCACTTCTACAACACGAAACTAAAGAGAGCACAGAAGAGAGCACTCAAAAAAGAAGGACATAGCGATGAGGAACAACTTTTATGCAAACGCACAAAATAAACCGGTATTGTCCGGGCCTTCGGGTCTGGATTTACGCCAGTCTATCGGTTGTCCGTCCTGTGCAGTTCTAGGAGGTGCACCCTCCCAGGCTTTGCCTTCTTACTCTTTGAGAGGGTGTTAGTTTATTGCTAATCGCCTGAGGCGCCCCTACCGGGGAATGTCGACGGGGCTGCCCAGGCAATTTCTAAATAGTCACAGTGCTCAAATTCTCGAGCGCCGGTTTTTTCCCCACTTTCCGACCTTGTGTCACATCTTTCCTTGTTGGAGGAAGACAAATAGAAACAAGGGGAGAGACATATTGATGGCATTTGAAGAAGATCTCGTTCTGTCTTTCACGAAGCCTGCGAACCGAATTTCGTGTATTGATAAAACATTGTTTTCAAATGAAAAAGTTTAGTTTGTTGAAGCAATAATCTGAACGTTTACCCGTCGGAAACTTTCGTTAAGATGTAATATAGAACCTTTTCACGTGGGCGACAGACAAATTGATGAAGAAGATTAATGTCGGTCAATCCGAAAGTAAACTCGGAAATATAAGTCACGTGAAATGGAAAATAAGTTTAAGATAAAGAATTGAGTGTATTCACAATTTTCATTAATATTTGCCAATGAGAAAGTTGTCTTCAAAGTGAATGCCGCATTTGCTCATAGTCGATGAACATCTTCAACGCGTAGATGATTCAGAGCGTTTTTTACACTGTGTTAGCGCAATAAAAAGGATGCTATTATGTCAATATTTAACCCACCACTTCACCTTGGAGTTACATCGACGGACAACTGAGTTGACAGCAACTACGAAACACGTCCAACGTGACATAAAACACAGACATCAGTAAACCAGTTTTGAGCCACTTTATTTTTTAGATGTACAAGCTATTTTGTTTATCTAATGTAAAACCATCAATAGTGAATATTGTATACCATTATTAGTTTGTTTTAAGGGGAATGTGTAATAAAACAGCAGCAATCAGGAAGGAAAATAGCTCTTTCACAAGCCAGTGTCACCGATGGCAAAACTACATGAATGTCATTTCGCATTGCTTTGCATTCACCCTTTTCTTAATATTCGACTCAAACGACTACCGACTATTTGCAGACATCACAAAATTGTTCTAGAGAATGGGGTTTTCCTTCTATGAATAAGTGATATTTGTAACGGCGGTGTATTTTAAGCCCAAAGAAAAATCGTTCTAAAACAAATCATAGTATCGAAAGAGAAGTGTTTGAATCAGCATATAACTAGAGAAAAGGCATTCGTTGATGAATAAAATCGTGGTTTGCTTAAACATGTCGATATTATTAGTATGGTGCGGTCTTATAAGGATGTTATATATGTATATATATATATATGTATATATATATATATATATATATATGTATATGTATATATATATGTATATATATATGTATATATATATATATACATATATATATGTATATATATATGTGTGTATATATATGTGTATATATATTTATATATATATTTATATATATATATATATATATATATATATATATATATATATATATATATATATATATTAGGAGTATCAGTATTAGGCTTTACATGATCTATTAAAAATGCCTCAATATTTATTTAATATAGAATACATTTCGCCTATAAAGGAATAGGTAATTAAAACGAATTTCTTAACGGTATCATCCATCGGAGTCTCGCGTGTAATAGTTATACTAGTAGAAAACAGACTGTCACTGCGCATATATTATTTTATTTACTCTTAGTTCTATATAATTTAGGCGCGACTAATTCATTGATAGTAGTTCTCGTGAGAGATGATGTCAGCTTCCTTTATTCTTGAATATATTATCCGTTCAGTCTTTTCCGCATGATGAACTTCGTGGTATATAAATAAATTATCAAAGCGTGTTCAATGTGTTATATTATCTCATTAATATGGAAAAAGATTAAAGAGTTTCTATAATGTTGTTCTCGTTTTTATACTGTGTTATTAAATCATCATTAAAACCATTCAAATTGGTCAAGAGTTAGATTTGTGTCGCTTTGTGCTCCGCTCATTAAAATGGCGGTCGGTTTTTTAAAGAAAGTTTACCTTTTTACATTAAGGAAAAAATGGTCAGTCTATTAGCTTGTTCATTAAATACCTTTTTGTTCTAAATTTGAAGAGTTCCAATGCAATACAGAGTTAATCAAATCTTATTAAATTGAAGCATTAAACAATATACGGACGAGTATAGTAAACATAAACTTCAACTAAATCCATTTTAATTAAATGCAAAATATACTGTAATGATGTAAACCATGATTTTGGGGTGGTCGAATACATCTGTAGTTATAACTCCGTAATTTAGAAAATGGCATTTATCGCGTTTTGCTTTCAACAACTTGATTATATAATATTACACTGTTATAATTCATACACACATAAGCGCTGAGATGTGATTAAGTGTTTTTGGGTGCGAGCAAAGTGACATTATTTCCAATAAAACTAGTTAAAGTAATATACTTTAATAGAAAATCAATAAGGACACTTCTGCTCCTTTTCGTATGAACTCGACCGATGTCTGTTGTTATTTTCTTTATTTCAATCATTTCCAAGTGATGGTTTAAATATAGTAAGATGCCGTATTTTATGTTATGAATGTCAAACGCGAACGTAGACCCAACAATAAAAACGTATCAACTAAATATATATATATATATATATATATATATATATATATATATATATATATATATATATATGGTTATGAAAATATCGTGGATGATTTATATTCAGAATACACATATATATTAGGGTTATCACCCAAAACCTACGATTAATTTGTAAACAATCAAACAAATAAACAAGCATACGAGAACGGGACAGTTATATCTATATATTTGTATTAGTCGCTTTTCAAAATGATTCTCTGATATTGCCTTAAAGTTAGTAACATGAATTCCGATATACGGCACAAAACATCAAATTCACCTTACTTTTCGACTCTTAATACATGCAAGTACATTGGCGTTATTCTACATTATATGCTTATAAAAATATAGATGAAAAACGTACCTTTACTATTTGTTTGTGTGTGCATTATAGTTAGCCATTATTTTAGTGGAATATATATATATATATATATATATATATATATATATATATAATTATACATAACAATATATGTATTAGCATATACTATCAGTGCCCTTAAAAGATTCAGCTCGATGATTGTCAATTAGTGACAGAGGGACGTATATAAGCCAGGTTCATATTATATTCCAATAACCATGTTTTTATTTATTATTTTTATTTTTTCACATTTCCGAAGAACATCACATTTCTGTGAGATATATTTTTACGGCTCGTGTAATTTGTATTGTGCCAAACAACATTTTTATCTCAATATCGTCTCTGCAACATTACAAGATTATCAGAAAAATTCAGAAAGAGTAAAAAGTTATTGGATTAAAGGGTCTCGAAAAAAATCTACACGATACAGTCGTTCATTTGTGAGTGAAAACAAACAAAAAACAAAGAAAATAAACGCGCACGTGGGGGAACCCACTAATACGCCATTGTTAAAAAATGTAAAATGCTTATCATCTATAGAAATTAGTGTTTACCAAGACTCTACTTGCCTAGAAGAGAGAGAAGATTGAGGCTATCAGAGAGTAACCATCAGCGTACACCCACTATAGTCAGCATTGGCAAGTATCTAAAAAGCCCCTAAAACCCCAGCCTAGCAATGGTGCATGCACATCAAGAGTCAAGAGCCAGCAAAACAAACTCCATCACAAAGGTGGCCAAGGATTTTATACAGAGCTGTCCTATAAATGAGACAGAACACCAAACCATCTCGCCACAGTGATAGGCCAAAATGTCCAGAAGAGGTACACCAAGACTTTTAAGAACAGGTGCATTGATGAGTGGTCAGTATCTATTATGACCATGATATCCCCACAGCTATGTATCTGGAAAACGCAGTTGTCAAACCTGACACTGTCATATGGAACAAAAGAGAGGGTGCCAACTTTGGTTGAGGTAAGTGTCCATAATGATGGGGGCCTAAACAGAGCTGAAAAAGAAAAAAAAATAACAAAATATCAAGGTATAATATATGATATGAAAAGAAACTGGAACTTCAAGGAGATCTCCATCATTCCAGTCATCATAGGAGCCATTGGACTCATGAAGAAGAACTTGAAAATGTATTTAGCAAGTATACCTGGCGAACCAAGTGCAAGAGAGATCCAAACAACTGCACTCAAGGGAACAGCTAGAATCATGAAAATAGCTTTGGGTTGGAGTCTGTTAATAGCGGGTTATCGTATTGCATTGGGAAGAATGCCCCGTCCTCAGCAAATACAAGAAAATAAAAATAAAAATTAGAATACAACCGATAAAACTCTGTGATCAATAGCGTTGAAGAGTTTCCATTACGTTCGTTTTTTAAGGAAGCTCGGAGTTTTATTTGGTCTTCAAAGAAAATAATGGTTACTATATTATCTCTCTTTCAAAATATAAAAGAATCAATTACTACGACAGTATTTTGTATATTCTATTCTATAACCCCACAAGGGAACACGTATATAATTCTAGATGTTTCTACAGATGTGTCTAGTTCTGAAACCTTTTTAATGATTATAAAGCACGCAACGCCATTACGTTATAATGTGTACACACATCGATGGTACTGTATGAATCCCTATCCATATAGAGATATGTGTATAATCAAACTTTATCTTTATTTTACATCGTTTTAAAGCATTAATATTCAAACAAAAGTAACATACCGCAATCCCATTTCAGCCATGAATAGAATAACAGCTGATATTCCGTGAAACTATAACTGAAAAAGGTTGATATGCCGTAAAATAAATTTGTATTTTATACTTTGTCTAACTTAATGATCGATATCCAGAGGACGTTTATCTATGTATCCATCATCTATGGAATATATTATGCTAACCAAGATGAGCCAAAGTGTATGTATGGAGACAACAGTTAGTTAAGAAAACTCCTCTATGCAATCCTCCATGTGGAGCAATCAAGTGCCCTTTGAAAATTCCCAGCTAGATTACCCAGGGCCTTGCACAATGAGGAAGTATTTTCCAAATTAAAACAATTAGGCACATACTCGTATCCTTAAGCAGGGTTGACGGTGACTGTCGTTTTTGGCAATACTATCAGCTTCAGTATTCCTACTCTCATCGCTGCGAATGCTTAGATATGTTGGTAGAAAGCGTGCGCATCTGGACAGCTGTATGATTCATGACATTGTTTCCTGCAACGCAAATACTGTTTTAGAGTGAAATGAAGAGCACGCAAAAGTTATGTTACCACTGCGATTATCCGTAATTACCGATAAGGCTAGCGCGGAAACAGTGTTCTCCTCGCCGTGTGTTTTATATTACGGTTTTCACTTGAACATATTTCCAGCTAAAAGATATGTGCATTTTTCTATCCTGTTATTTTTCTTAAGTAATTACTGACGGTATAAAAGAGCAAATCCCTCATTTAACAGATCTTTTATTTGTTTATATTAGGTGAGTAGCAGACTTTTCTTTATTATAATTTCAAATCTTATTATTTCAACTTTCTTATGACCATAAAATAACTTATCAGAAACAAATATTTTAATAAATACAGCGAACTGTTTAATCTTGTAATTTACTTTCTTGTGTTTGTTTAACTTATCTTGAAAATTAATAGTAACCTTATTACCGGAAAAAGACATATATATTCAATGTCTTTCATATGGATGAATCAAATGCGATTGTTAATGCAACGACAAAAAATACGAATCATTAATTTATGTTTTATTTTGAACAAATTCATTTTGAAATGGTAAAGTGTACACTTTCCTGTAAACGCAGTGTAGATTTCAGCATTGAAGATCGGGCATTATAAGTCAACATGTGTCAAATGAAAATCAATGTTACTTTATTCGAGGCATTACCTGTTTAATATATCCATAAAAATGAATTACACCTCAGCCAAGAAAAATCATGTGTTTTTACATTAAACTTATGTTTGTAAGTGTACGAGTTACGCGACTGTAATTATAATCTTTATTACAGTGTGTAATAATTTTCTATCACAGACTCATAAGCGTGAAAAAATACCAAAATCACCACTTTGGAAACTAAAGCTCCAAAACGAATAAACCTTGCAGAAACGAATTGTATCAGATATAACAATTCCTTTCCGCCGTGATATTGCAAGGGCGTCTGCAAAACACCATTTGCATTCTCAGTTTTAAATAAGAAAAGAAAATTAAGGAGATTTGAAACATAGCGAATTAACTTGAAGGTAAGATCCCAGAACTTGCAAAAATAAACTAAAAAAAGAAAAAAAACAGGGCGAACGTGGTAAACAAACAATTTTTTAAAAATGCATGACTGTTTAAAGAAACCTAATAAAAGTGACAATTGCAGTGAAAGAGCTACCGAAAAACCAAAAGCTAGAGGACTACTAGAGGGCAAGTGGATTTTAGATATAGTTGAAAGTAATCGAAGCAAATCAGAAATGTCAGAGCCAGATGTACGTCTGGAATGATAACATTTAAGTTGTTACTACACAAGACTGTTGAGGAGTGAGGAGGCCAACCCAGCATGGCTGGTATAAATTGATAAAACCCTCATATCCAGAGTGAGTGAGACACCATACTCTACTAAATAGAGATCCATCTGCTGTCTAACTACAACCTACAATCTTTTCAGATGCCTGGTTGGAGACAGTATCTACAAACACGTCTCTGCTGGAACGTACCTGAAAAAAGAGCAATGCTTTAAATTATATAAGATTCATCGGGTCATCAAATAACATGAGTGCACATATGAAGATGTGACAAACAACCGTGCCATTAAAACACAATCATGAAACAATAACAATGGCTGACGTAAAGATTTAAAGAGTAATCTTCAAGGAAGATAGCTTATCGGCTCTACTCGTTTGCCTGACGATATATCCGCTAAGTAAAGTATTGATCAAAAGCTAGAGTGGTTCTAACCTTAGCCAAGGGAGCTAATAAGACCCAAACAAAAAAGTCAACCACCTACTCTTCATGGATTACCTCTAGCTGTAGGCAAGATACGACGCTGACTTGACTCGACTCTTGCAGGTTGCCCATAGCATATGTAAAGATATTGAAATGAAGTTTACTCTGAGGAAATGTGTCAAGTGTTCACTCAGCGCTGAGAATGAGATTAAAATAGGAAAACCTACAACTTGATTAAGATACTGACATAAAATACGTTTAAGAGCAAGAACAATACAATTATTATCAGGAGAGAATTACAATAGCTTCCAAGATAAAACCTTGATGGCATATGCTTTTAAAAAGATGACAACCACAACAAGCGCAGGTTCTACTATACAGAATTATAGAGTGTGAGTCACCTGATATCTAGTTGTAAGGTTCTGCTAGGGGATAGCTACTATACACTGCGACACAACAGATTGTTTAAATATCTTCACTGGACGATTTGTAAAAAAATGTAATAGTACGTGTAGCAGCAATTCCTGGGAACATATACCAAAAAAGATAATTCGAAATAAGTGATACACAATCTACTATGACTATCCGATCCCTACAGCTACATATCTAGAAGACGGGGCTGATGCACCTGACATATTGGTATGGGACAAAAGGGGGGAAGTAGCAATCATAATTGCAGTCAGTGGCACTAATTATGCTGGCGTAAACAGAGCTGCACGGGAATCGATAATAAAACACCAAGGGCCTATGTATGACATAAAAAGAGGCTGGAATATCATGAAGACTTCCATAATTCCAGTAATTATAGGAGCGACCGGACGTATGAAAATGAATTTCAGAACAACTTGGACAATATACCCGAGGAATCAAGTGCAAGAGAAATACCAACACTTGTACTTAAAGTGACGGTAAGAATCTTAACAAGATCTCTCGGTTGGAGTGTGTGAATGTCTGACATCCGGTAGGATGCCTAATCTCCAGCACAACAATAAGATAAGAAAATTGAAAAAAAAGGGAGAGTTTTAAAAACCTACTAGACACCATCTTTTACTGGTTTCGTTTTTTACTGTACAAGAGTGTGTCAAGAAAACGTGACATGATGATACTTCAACCTACAAGTAAACCCTGACAAAATATTCAAAATAACATAGTATTCGAAGCCCAAATAAGATCCTCTCGGCATGGTTACACACTGGTCATACGAGAAACGGTGCAGCTTCTCCATAATAGAGCACTAAACTAGATACTTTATCAGACTAGAAAAGTTATTGTACTGGAATCTGGTAAGACCAAGACACCACAAAAGGGATATACTATAACATAGTAAACTAGTAAATTGATGAGAGAAAAATAGCTTAAACAATTTTACTAACTCAACGTTTGAGAGATAAAAGTATTTTTAATGTAATATCCGAATATCTATATATCTCATATAGAGATTAAGCGTGGCCCCAGGAAAGATCTCCTTTGTGTGTGAGAACTTCGATAGATGTAAAATTATATATATATATATATATATATATATATATATATATATATATGTGTGTTGAGGGTGTATTCTAGAGATCACAGATGAGAATTAAAAATAGTAAAGATGCAATATTTATTAGAACATCAGAAGTTCAAAGCAATGGGATTTATATCCTTCACAATGACTTTTCAAAGATAAACTCTTTTCATCAAAGGATAGAAAACACAACAATGCAATTGTAAATATTATCAGCAACATTTTACTTTGAAAATGTATACATGAAGTAAAAAGAACAAAAGCTAAAGAGTTTTTGCCGAGATAAAAACGTAGAGTTAGGGTAGTCGCCCTATAAAAACACGTAAAAAATAAAACAGCCGTTATATTGGAAATGAATGTTTGAAATAGAATAGTCAAAGTGTTAAGGATTTCAAATGTTCTTATTAAAAGCTGATTTTAAGAGAGTTGTGTGTAAAGACCAATTCATCCTCTGTGTCCAGGAGTCCTGTCAGTGTCAGAGAAAGTCCGAATCTTTTACATTTTTGATACATAAATCCACGATCAATACGACCATAATACACTTTATTACTTCGCAGAAAATACATTTAGTAAACCTACCTAAACTATAAAGAAGAATTTACAGACCCTAAATACTATCTTTTTTCAAAATTTATTTAAAAAAAATTAATTTAATGAGAAATAAATTATTTTAAAATAAATATTTTTTAAAATATATTCGTCCTTAAAATAAATCTTCCTTTTTAAGGCGATGGTAAAATGGCTATTTTGTCTCATGAGAAAAGAAGATAAGCTGTAGGTGGTTGTGGGGGTGTCTGGGAAACAGATGTGGCAGTGGTGTAGGGAATCAATGATGGATGGACTGTTATATATATATATATATATATATATATATATATATATATATATATATATATAAACCCATGTAAGCTAATACCAAGAATGTTATGATATTAAGGATAATTTTTTTTATTTCTTTATATATAAGAAATTACATCTGCAGGGAAAACTCGATGTACATACTTTCATGAAGTCAAATAACAAAGAGAAATATAATTAACTCATGCATCAAGGTACATAAACTATAATTAGCACAGACTAAATTATTATATTTTTAAAGATTTCACTTAAAGGATATGATAATGTACGCTTGACAACTCTGAATGCTGAAGTAAATAAAGACTCCATTATCCGGTGAAACATGAGAAAAAAACATTATTTTAAATCCTTGTATGGATTCGAAATAGAATAGGTAAAAGAAGGACGAGAAATTGTGAAGAAGTCAAATAAATTGGGGTGAAACTTTTTTTTTTTAATTTTACTACAATGTTATACACGGATATCTTTGTTCTTCCGCTTTCAATTTTTTCGTGCATCCTCATCTAATGTGTATTTAGTTAGTTTTTTTCCAAATGCGCATACAGTGAGGTTGCATAGGCCAACTCATAAGGTTTCATGATATATTCTTTACATAAGACCAGATTATGAAATATAAACATGAGTATTTTGTTAAAATGTATGATTCTATTCCATATATAAATATACATATATCTATATCTATCTATCTATCTATATCTATCTATATATCTATCTATCTATCAATATATATATATATATATATATATATATATATATATATATATATATAGATGTATATTCATGTACAGAGAGAAATTATAGTCGAAAATAAATAACGAATAATATATAATTATTGATAAATGAAGTTAACGTTTTGTTTATTACATAAGTCTCGCCGTTTATTTATTTTCTTTTAAAAGTATCGAAAGTATATTGCGAAACATTTATTTTCTGTTGTCTTTTTTTCTTGTAGGAGGTGTAAATTTCCTGCGATTCCTATGATCTTTATTAATTAAATACGAAATAACGAAAAGGAGTCGAATCGTGACTTGTTATGTAAAGACGCTGGCATTTGTTGGCATTCGTTTAAATATTCGCTTCACTCATATTTTTGTTTTTATTTCTTCTTATTCCATGTATTATTTCCCAGACGCGTTTACTAAACAAACCTGTGAGTTACAGTAATCTGTCATTATTTGATTTCTGAATGGATTTACTACCACAGCTTCTTTACAACAACAATATCAGTGTACAAGATGTAGCATATGTATTTTCAATTTTACATTGGCGAAATTAATCTACGCAAGAAAAAGGATTATTAAAATTAGAATAGTGAACTGGCTTCCTCATATTCTGAAAGCAATATTTACCGTGTATTCAAGGTAAAATATGTTTTCGGGGTCTTCAAGGTGCTGAACTTATCAGATTCAGATCAGTGTATAGTTTATTTTCGTAACTGTGGAATATGTGCAAAACACTTAAAACATCGATCGATTGTGCATCCAGGAAGTGGGCAGAAATAATTTCAGGATCATGCAATATGTAAGTATAGTAATGTATACACATATGAATATGCCATGAAATTATGTGGATATGTAATTTGTCATCAGCTTTTATAGAGTAATGTACACAGAGATACGCATGCATCGCTTGTATTTTGCATGCCTATATATAAGTATGTCAGAAATATATTTGTTAATTTCGACTATCCACATTCTCGGACTAAAAGTAATTAATTTTCCACACACACTCACACACACATAATATATATATATATATATATATATATATATATATATATATATATATATGTGTGTGTGTGTGTGTGTGTGTGTAGTATGAGTGTTATGTTTGCGTGTGTGTGTGTGTGAGATAACATTTAATCGAATCAAAGATATAGAAAAAGAGAGTAGGAGTCGCCGTAAAAGACATAGATATACTGAATAGTCTAAGATTTAATAATCTAATGTAAATAGGAAGTATGAAACGGCGCCATTTTCGTCCTCTGTTATTGCTGTCAACAATGTAATCTTTGATTTGGCGCCATAGATCCTTTCACTGAAATGTATATCATCTACCGGATGAATATACAATAAAAATAGCCGACAAAAATAAAGTCACTTTGACCTTGTACTGACACCGACGCGTTTGTTAATGTAATGGAACACTATACACGAAACTCTACTCAAAATTATGGTCAGCATTTTTAGAATAAGGAGTCAGTATTCTTTTCATAGTTCAATTCGGAATATTGTCCTCAAGTTGATATTCATTGTCTGGCTACTTTTTCATCGATTTTCTCTGATGCCATCATCCAGTACATTGTCATAAACAATTATATTTTAACTGTTTTCAATGTTGATTAGTATGTGTGTATCCTATGCGATGATGAGTAATACAAAGATAAATCCATTGAATTCTATTCCGAGTACGACGAGTAGTGGCCCCAATTATGGAAATGTGTACATTGTCAAGTCACCTCCCCAGACCTATACTACAAGTGTTTCTCTAATCAGCAATCGTAGTACCGTTCAAGGCCATGTCTATGGAGTAATGATATGTCGTGTTTGCAGGTTATTTATTTTAAATAAATACCTATAGAAAATGAATTATTATATGAATTAATTACGATATTCAGAACTTTTTAACATAATAACTTTAAACAGATTGCCATAATTTGTCATAAAATCGTCCCAAATAATTTATGTTCCATGCAAAATAATAACTATGTCATGGAACCGAATAACACCAATAAAGAACAATCGCATAATGTCATAATATAAATTAAAATTATGAAACTAAAGAGAAAATACACAAATATTTGAAGCATACAAAACACTCATTGTTAAATTAATGAATGTACAGTTAAATAACCCAACTCTTATCAACTTGTGTTTTTCATTTGATATGTTTAGTTGATTAAAACATTACAAAATATAAGTAATTTATTTAAACGGAACATCGACGTTTTCATATAGCGTTTCTTTTAGGTCGCGTTTAAATGAGGTTGAGCTATAAACCATCTGGGCCAATCACTATTACGTGCAGGAAGTCTGTTGAGTTGTGCCGTGTTCTTTTGCCATTGCGACCGACTTGAAAGCCTTACTGAGTTTAGCTGCTCTATAAGTTTGTTACCTGTCAAATGTTATGTTAAGTCAACAGACTGTTGCTTATTTTATTCCGAAATGTTATACATGTGTTGTATACCATTGTGTGTAGATTAATTTATCTTGTAGGCGTATATGTTGCAAACAAATACTCTGTAGACGGTAGTTTAAATTGAACATATCGATGGAGATTTGCCATGTACGTCAACTCCTTGTCAGCGTAGACATGTGGTTATTAACACAGTGTTGATTTTACTATCCTAAAAAGTCGACGGTTTTCCACCCACTAGATGCGCTTCAAAGGCATACACAGTAAGTTTCAGAATTTGGTATGTTTAGGGCAAAACCAAGGAATACAAATATAGAAAGTTATGGAAAATATGAATTCGTGAGTTATCAGGTTGGCTAGAGTTGTGAACCTTACTAAACTAGTGTGTTGATCAGTTTAGTGTCGTACCGCGGATGAATTATATTTAACCATTAAGTTGGACTTCAGCAGTTACTACAGATCGGAGTTAATTCACATGGCAGTAATTGTAACTAAGGGGTACACAAACTCATACACGCTCTATATTTGAAGCCTCTAAACCGAATGCTGATACACGGTATCAGCCAATTAGTTTCGAAATTGTTTTAGTATAGCACGATGAAAAGATCAACGTCTACATATATCAATCATTTAGTTAGGCAACTACAGAAAAAAACGCTGATTATTTTGCACACATTTTACAGTGTCAGCTAGATTACATAATCTGAGTTGATCAATATCAGTGTTAAGAATTAGAACTCATTAAAACACTGAATAAATCAGCAAGAGGGAAGCGCACTCAAACTATTAGCCGACCTTTCTTTGAATCCAATGGCGATAAATGAAGGCAAGCGTCAAATACGGTGGAATATATTCAAATTATATTGGATCAATATGTGCATTGCACTCAAAAGGAAACATGCAAGACGCATGAATGATGGTGTAAATGCGACTACCGCATCCACATCAGACACATATGCTACACAACGCAATACAAACAACATGAATTGTTTTTGTGTTTTCAATTGTTCGAAGGGAACATTTTATCTCCCCCTATCTCTCTTTCTCTATCTCTCTATTTCTCTCTCTCAAATATATAAACGTCAATTATATTGTAAAAATATTTGAAGAATTTGTTAATTTCATTTGCTTATTGCTTAGAAATTATTAAGTTTCTATTCGTTGTCTCCTTTCATTGTTCAGCTATTTGTATTGATTTATTTTATGTGGTTTTACTATCTTTGTATTATATTTATTGCTAGTCTATTTAATCATAGCTATATCAAACCGACATCGTCCGGAAGGCTTTTTACTTCCAATGCGTTTCGCTTATTGTCCATCCCTATCCTGATAATCCAGTGTGCATTTATGAAAATTACGTATAGGCGAGAATAATACACGACCAGAAACAAATAACGAAACTAGTCTATTAAGTATGCATTTAACAAATATATGAAATGACCGACACCCATATTTCCGACGACGACGATGAATGACAAAGCTGAAGCTAACGGCAGCTCTCGGTAGTAAAAATTAGAAATTCTAAATAATTATATTTTCCCATTGTTCAGACATCATCTTAGTTTCACGTCGGTAATAAAATACAGATGACTTGCACTTCTATTGCCGGTCTATACATATTTATTATAGGTAGGGTGTAATTATCTTCCGCAAACAACATCTATTTAGAAATATTAATTCCGGGAGGAAATACACTATACATAAACAATACAATAGATAGATATGCATATTAAAATAAGTATGCAAAATCATAAAACATAGACTACACTGTTGTCTCTTTCCTGCTATACAATGTCCGCAAATTAATGTTTGTTCGTCGTATTTTCAGTACCATATCTAACGGAAAAATGCCTGGCGTTTTCGTTATTATAACAGACAAGATTACTGAAATAATCCACTGAAAATCAGTTTATGGAAAGCAACCACAAATACCGGAAAATACTACATGAGTGAAATCGTCTGCAACTAAATTTATGACGAAAAAAGTTGATGATATAAAATGTGAATTAATTTCAAAGCGGGATCGATCGCCTTTCTTCGCTCTTATTAAGAATAAATACAGACTACTCTCATTAGACTAGTCGATATCTCTGCTATATTGATTTTTTATCAATGTATGTCCAGTAATTTTTTCAATGCATTTTCAGTACATTTATTTTCAGCGGAGGACGATGGAATAGTTTTACTTCTCTAACATAAATAAAACATCTGGTCAGTTAAACTCCAATTCGTTCCAAATCATATTTTTCACTCACATATTCTGGCAAGATCTAGGTCGATCACTCTGTGTGTACCTTATTCAAGAAAGGATTGACATAACTAATACAAACAACAAAATTCAGACTTTCCAAAAAAATCGCACTCTGCTAATACATTGGATTTACTTAAATATGATACTCAGTTCATAGAAATACCCTAAGTAACATTTAAATCCATCGGTACAATTATTTCTCAGTTGACCTTCGGTCATCGAGCTTACACACAAATAATCCCATGATACTATATTAGAACCTTTTATTCTACAAACTCTGACATGAAAATCTAATCATAATTTCATGAGAATTAAATACAATTATTCTGAACGATGGGTGGCACAATAAAAAGTAAATCAAGTGTAACACATTAAACTCTTTAATCTCAAAGATGTATGTTCAAAACGGTATAAAGATCTGTTAAGTATCTTTTGACTCCGTTAGTCAATTTATTTCCAAGGATGCCGAGTCAACCTCCCTTTTGCACCCCAGAAAAATGAAACAAACATAACTACTAAGACTTATATCCATGTCTATTATTTTCCATGTCTACTACCTTAAGTTTAGAATTTCATATAAGACTGCTCAGTAGTTTTCAAATGAATATAAACATTTACTTTCATCCGGGGGCTGAAGGACCAACTTATCTCCACTAAAAAAGTTATTACATAATAAGTAATTAAACTGTACTCCATATCAAAACTTTGATTTAGCAAATTTACTAAAAAATTCTTAGTATGTTGTAAACTAGTGGTAAATAATGTTAAAGGAAGCGGTGTTCGAAAATCTGCTGCCTTAAAAATATATACTAGACGTTTCCCTCTTCACATAACCATCCACGTTCCACAATTCATAAAACGATGTTTCGTAGTTTTGGCTACGAGAGTACATTTATTTTAGTTTTCTTCGATCAAAAAGAACTAAAATGTAATAAATTTAAGACTGACTTATATATTGTATGTATCCATCTAATAAAAGCAGAAAGAAAGAACACTATACGAGACGTTTCAATACGTCTTTGAAGCATTTAGAAATTTCGGATTCATATTGATTGGTCTTTTGTTCAAATGGCAAATGCATCAAATATATTCCATTTAAGAAGGTTGTTTTGTTACCTTAAGACCCACTTAAATGTATTACAAACTGTTAATAAAATATATCTATTAACGTGCTAATTATAAATATTTTATTGATTCTGCGATGAGAACTGTTGAAATGATGTGCATGGAGACCATTACACATTATACACACACACACACACACACACACACACACACACATATATATATATATATATATATATATATATACATATATAGTAATCAGTGAAAATATATATTACAATCAAGCTACACAGAGACTTCCGTGTTTCATCCCCGGGGGAAATCGTGAGGCTATATATATATACAAACTTTAAACGTTAAAAAATGTGAAACAATTGTGACGAGTATATATATATATATATATATATATATATATATATATATATATATATATATATATTTATATTAGATTTAAATATATTTACAATATTTTCCATATATATATATATATATATATATATATATGTATATATATATGTATATGTATATATATTTATATATATATATATATATATATATATATATATATATATATATATATATATATATATATATATATATATATTATATTTATGGATATGTGTATATGAAAATAGTATTCCCACGGTTGATGTAATATTTATTGATTAATTACTAAATTATAATTGATATATGAAACCAGATATTGGTTCAGACTTTGAATAGATAGATAATTACTATATGTTATGCCGTGATTTTAAAAAAAATCCTTGATTTACAGGTATTATTTATTTTTAATTATTTTGTTTCATTTTAAAACATATTATTTATAATTTCAATTATAAATATTTGAGGGAATTCATTAAAGAAAATAACAGCGATTGTATTAAATTCTATTTATCTTCCTCCCACAAGGTAAGATGTGACACAAGGTCGGGAAAGTGGGAAAAAACCAGCGCTCGAGAATTTGAGAACTCTGCCCATTTACACATTGCCTGGGCAGCTCCATCGGCATTCCGCGGTAGGGGCGCTTCAGGCGATTAGCAATAAACTTACCCCTTCTCAAAGGGTGAGAAGGCAAAGCCTGGAAGGGTGCACCTCTTAGAACTGCACAGGACGGACAACCGATAGACCGGCGTCAATCCAGACCCGAAGGCCCGGACAATACCGGTTTATTGGGCGGGGTAAAAACACCTTTAATTTTGTTAGGAAAATAGTCACATTCAGTAATACTACAATTAAATAGGAGTGACTTAGATAGTTGTCTTTCTTTATTAATTCAAACAGTCAGCCCTCTTAGTTTTATCTTTTGTTTCGAAAATAGCTAAACTACTCATGAATGTTTGTTTTTTTCTATGCATGTTAGCTATTTCATTTTCGTACTACAGAGATTAATATTTTATTATCTAATTTATGAAATTAAATTCATAATTCATGAAGGCACAATGAATTAATGTAAAATTCCTATTTTATTTCGGTAATTTACTGTTATATTATGTAATTTATTTCTATCTCAGAAATGATTTTTTTAAAAATCAATTTAACATTATTTCTAATTTAAACCTTAAAAAATACTACTCTTGAATTGTGCAGAATAATAATAATAATAATAATAATAATAATAATAATAATAATAATAATAATAATAATAATAATAATAATAATAATAATAATAATAATAATAATAGAAAGAAGAAAGAGAAAAATTAAATAGAGATGGAGACAATGATGATATTAATGTTATAATTGATAAGGAATTGTTATTTGTCACATAATTCAACCCAACAAGACGATTTAAAATAGAATTTGGATAATAACATTTGATATCATCAACAAATTATGATTTTTTTTTCTACGAGTGTTGATAAAGTAAGCTGATAGATATATACATAACGTAAACATTGTGTGTTTGTTCACGAAATATGCCTTAGTAATATAGTGTCTATATTAGTAAAAGTAATAAACAAAAATATGTTTGTTTTATGTCTGCCTTTGTGATATAACGTACTGAAGAAAATGCGTCTGAAAATGCAAAGCCCATATGTTGTATAACACACATGAAAATTAAAGCCACGAAAGTCTATTAAGCGATTCAAATGATACGAAAGTAATATGAAATCATATGAAATCATATGAAACGTCTAAAAGCGTTCTCAAACCTTCGTAACCCTCAACTTTAACGTACTTTTAATATATTTCCTTAAGGGGCATTTTTATGGAACTTTCAGGCCTTTAAACCGTCTGTCCATTTTCAGCAATTCTCGTTAAACACATTTTCGTTATTAAAACATTTCTCTGTTTAAACATTTACAATTAAGCATTTTAAACATAGTTCTCTTTTAAATTCTTTTCTCATTAAACACAGTTCATTAAACATTTTACAGTAAACATTGTATCTGATTTAAGCACTTTAAATATTTTAAACATTGTTCGTTAGGCATATCAAATTCAGCATTGTTCACTTTTTCTTTCGATGTTTAGTTCTTTCAATTTTACAGATTAGGACCCAAAAAATGTTATGCCCCAAAATGTTACCTTACGTATTCATGCTTCCCTGTTGGTTGTCATGTCTAAGGTAAATACATTCCAAAGGATTAATTTTAATTTAATATAGAAATAAATGTTCCCGTGGAATTTATTTGCCTAAGGATTTCGAGAGAGATTCTATCTTTTATTCTGCTTCGTTGTGGGGAGTTGTCCATTCATTCCGTGATTAATTCATTCATTCTTTCTGCTGGGGCATGCGACGGGATTTCCACTGGATCTCCAAGAGATCCAGCCATTACGACGGGCGATTACATTTTCAACCGTCCGGGTCGCTTCCAACCTCGTGGCTCTTTCATTTGGGGACCCACAGAGAGGGTCGACCGTCCAGCTCGCTGCCAAACTAGTAACTGATTTTTAAACCTTAGTTTCTCACTAAAGAAGGAGTGACGTCACAGATATACACGTGGGACACTCATGCAAAACATTTTCGTTCACTCATGTTTTCTGACCTTTTCTGACCCGATGTTGTCTGTACCGGCGTCGACTTTTGGAACTTTGTTATGGTCTTTCCAAACATGATTGACTCATAACGGTTCCCTTCGGTGCATGTCAGCGTAACCTGCACCGAGCTCGAACAAAGTGCACCCCTCTCACAATCACAACTAGTGAACCTACATACTTTTAGGCATACGGGGCCCCTCATAATATAACACGTACACCGGTAAACAAAAAACAAGTAAGTGTAGTATTTCAGTTTTGAAAAATAGTTTTTTAGCGAATTACAAGCGGACTTTTAAACGAAAATAATGGCTACATAACACATGACAATATAAATCTATGGTGCACCTTTACTACGGTGTGAAGCCACGCTGCATATTATATGTAATCTTTTTAAATATGTAAGAATTTACATGAAAACACCAGTAAAACAGTTTATTTTATTGTTTGGGTGTAATTCAGCAGAGATTTTACTTGAAATCGAGCCACTTTCCTTAGTTAACACAAGAACATTGATTTTCTGCGATTGCTATATATAAAAAGTTTACTACATCAAGATAGATGCATTATACTTATTTTAAATTCTTTTAAATATTTTCAATTTTAATTTTTGTTTATGATAATAGTGATATTTGAGGCGGGGGTTCGAACCAGAGGTGGTCTTAATTTCTGTCTATTTTTTTGTATAATCATTCTAAAACCATGCAGATTGTTAGCGAGTACCTCGTACAAAAACGATTAGCGAAACGACACCGGCGAACTGAATCAAGTGAGTGTATTCTTTTTTGTTTGGAAACATGGTTCCTTGGCGGATTACAATCGAACTTTCTAACAAAGATTCTGGCTACGTAACACATAACTATATGAACCAACCGTACCCCATTAGCATGGTGAGACGCCACATGGCACATCATGTGTTTCCCTTTAAAAGATGTAAGAATTAACATTACACAACCAATAATACACTATTAGCGAAATAAAATAGTTCATCTTCACTATTAAGTAGCGTTTACTGTTGTTATTTTAAAATAGGCACTGACTTCATCATGGAAGTAATTATACTCCTTAATCTCTTCCTTAACTACAACTGTATTTACGTTTTATATAAAGTGATTACAAATAAATTCAGTGTACATATTACGATCTTGGCATAAAAGAGAATTAACCCCTTCGATGCATCAAAATTAATAAAATTATTTAGTGCTATGTTGATAAGTCTGCTATAAACGTCGTAATCAACAATAACCTGCATATTGAAATAAGAAAATGTTAACCCTTGCAAAAAGTACTTATATTCTAATTGATCGGATATTATTTTAATTAGGTTTCCCTTTGTGTTTAGATGCTATTGATATTAGTTAATATATATTTAGTGTTACTTATACTATCCTGAACAGGGCGTGAATAATCATTATACGTAAAATTCAGTTGCAAACTAACCATTGTATTTTATTTACATTTATTTTGCTGAAATGTAATTATGTGATAAATCGTAGATTTGTTGACGAGAAAAGTTGGTTAAATACTTCAAATGTATCCTTCCTCATTATTCAGTCTCTGAAAAAAAGGATGTCAATAAATTAGTTTTCAGTTACACACATCTTACGATATTTAGACACTTAAACTGCGTTTTAAATCAGTTTAATATCATATATATCGTTTAGAATGTATTTATGAGTATCAGGAAAACCCGACGTTAATTGGGAGTGAATGAAGACCACTACTATGTACTATTACGCTATGCTCATGAAAGTATATTAGCTTCTTTGTTTTTACTGGCAGTCTTTACCTGAGCCCCCTCCTGATATAGTCGGATAAAGCTAAAACGTTGGGAAACTATCTGAATTATGTTATTATACATATAGTTTCAATTTCATTCAAATTAGATATACATATTTGATGTTCTAATGGGGGATCTAGCCCCATGAGTTACTTATAAGTTTGATAAGGTAAATATTCAGTACATATAGGTAACGTAAGAGTTCGGGAATACTTTCATTGTATTCTTCGGAGCTATTTTATACATATGATATACATTTTCTCAGAATAGAATATGTTTTTCTTGTTTTAAAACAGCAGCAGCCTTAATAGTATATTTAAGTTAGAATAGAATTAAGAGATTCGGGACTAGCTCGATTGTTTATTCCTGAATGTCTTTTACGTAAGAGTTCAATTTATTTCGAATAGGATATGTTTTAAGGAGGGTATGCCCTCATATTACTTTCGTAAGCGCACCTAGTAAAGTTTACATGAGGATCCACTTTAATATTTATTAACCATTTCTTCGATAGATAACATAAAAATATCAGACTAACACACATACATATAGGCAGTTAGTTGTATATAGAGAGATATAGGTCAACCATGTACCTATAATATGTGAGTAAAAAGAGACATATATTTGCAGCATGCATACGGTAGTAAAAGACTATGATGATGTCTTATTTTTATGAATATGGTGACATGCGAAAGCCACTGTCTATTTATGGGTTATTGTTGCTTAATATTATTATTGGACACTTTTTATGATGATTTTAAAAATTGAAAAGTCTAGTACGCCTTTACACATGCGAGTTGAGCTATCTAGAAAGAGAATAAGCGTCTAACTTTTAGAGTAAGACATAGCTGCTCTAAAGAGAATTAAACATTCTCCACAGGTGGTAATGAACATGTAAACATATACAGGGTGGGCCAAAATAAGGGTCCTATCTTTAAATTTGAATAACTTGAATTTGAATAACTTCCACAAAATAAAAGTTAAACTCACCAAACTTTATGTGTGTGTAGACTGACCCTTCCGAGATTTTTTGAAATAAACAAAACAAATTTATGCCGAAAAACACTTCTAAAAACTTACAAAAACTAAAGTATTGTTTTTTACACTGTTTTTAGTTTTTTAAGCAAAAATAATGTTTTCTAAATGAGGGTACGTTCGTTAGGGCTAATACGGCTCATGCTTGCTTCGAAAGGGGTCCTTTACTTATTCTAAAAAAAAAAATTAAAAAATCAATAAATAAAAAAGTTATGAATTTTTAAAAATAGGACCCTTATTTTTGCCCACCCTGTATAAGCATTAAATTACACTTTTAATGGTGACAAGAGTGATTATGTAGTGCAAAATACTCTCGACTACTCGCAAAGCAGTTTCAGATCTTGTCTTGGAGAACGCGCTCGTACAGACACATACAACATCTACAGTACGTAAAACAGCAATATGCGCATTAGTACATACACAGTATTGTGTTCGCGTCTATATGCGTATATGGCTATCAGAATAACTCATGGGAAACATCGTTTAGGCTATCTAAAATTAATAGATGATAACAATTTAACATTCGGCAACTAATTAAATTGCCAATCATAAACTCTTCAGTAGGTTTTATACAATTGTATTTTGTTTCAATCGAACGATGAACATTTACATTAGCGAGGGAAGTTTTAGTTTTCAATTAATGGTAACTAAGAAAGACGAATCAAAAATAAAAAAGCATTCAGTAAAGCAATTTATTGAAACCGTTTTAATTATCGTCATACATTCAAATTGAATGTACGCACTTGTTATTTTATGCGGCATTGTTCAGTTTGTCTAAAAAAAAATGGCAATCCCATGTCGTCGATAATTCATTTCTTGGCATTAACGCTTTTTACATTTAAAATCTCTTGACCTGGAGATAATGGAAGCAGAAAGTATTATAAGAATGTAGGAAAACCTACATGAAAATGGTTTATTCTCGTTTATATACCCAAAGTATTTAGCTCTATTGGTGGAATCTCAATATTTATGTATTGCAATAACAGGTCATAGTATTTGTATATCAGGGAAACCTTATATTAACACTAAGCCTACAAATACAAGTCGTATTTCAAACGAAAACCGCTCAAGGCAAGGCATAAAGCTAACAAGAACGATATATGATCATCAAAGAAACAGGAGATGTATATTTACCTTAGTCGGGAGAAGACCAAGACTCGCGTTAGGCAGATAACAATCAGCAGAAAGAGAGTTCCTTAAGTATGGACTCGTTGGAAAGAACCTACTTGTATAGGAAGCAGTATTACAATGAATAATAACAACAGAAATTGGAGAAAACTATACCAACGAGTAAAATAAGGTTGAAGTAAGGAAGCAGGGAATACATCAGAAAATTCTGAAGAACGCATGCCACAATAATATTTTTAGAAAAGATTTAGACGAACAACATCGCGTCTGTGAGAGAAAGAGGATGCAACGGAAAACAAAAGAGTTGAGCCAATCAAATTACAGATACGTTTCTTCACATTATCAAGAACCCATAAATGGTACAGACATTTAACAAGCCGAAATATTACAAAAGTATACATGTAATTAACATAAAATATTTATAATTTACATATATTATTATCATAATATAATTACTCAACTTACTGTATGTTTTGATTTTTGTGAGCTAATGCCTCACAAACGATATCTGCATACAGACTTTACCACTATTGTCATGGAATATTTACCTTAAACTTCATAGTATTTCAGAAACTATACCACATCAACACGCACAAGAATTATCTAAATGCTGATATGACAGCCATCTTTTGTCTTTTGACTAAGAGCAAAGTTAAGTATATATTCTGGTATTACACTTACTTCTTTCTTTCCTTGGTCAGTGAATGGGAAATCTTTTCAGACCGAGACAATTTTTATGTTTGTCCTTATTCAGGATTATCCTCCCATTATAATCTGACTCTGTGACTTACTTTGCGCTAGTGTGGAACTAAATGATGACAGGCATATACATTTGAAATTTCGTTCAGATCACCACTAACAGAAAGAATAATTGATAAATAGAGGAAGTAGAAGGAGCAACTGAACAATACAGATAATCTGACACATGCACTACGTAATAAAAGATCAACATTCACACAAATAGAGACAGTCATACAATATCGTTAGATGACAAACGGACTAATCCCAAGGAAAATTATAATGAACAAAACAAAGAGAATGGTGTTAGAACAAAATATCAACTCATGAATTACCGTATCGTCGTATTGGTGCTACCGTTTTATGAAACTGCATAGTCCGAGTATAAGTGTGAAGATCCGGATTGAACAAAAGTCTACTGCAGAATACGAGGATACACATCTAGACTTCCACATATATGATATCAACGCTATAAATAATATAAATTATGAAATTCGTCAGATCAGGAATAATTTTGAAAGGGCCTCGATTCGCGGTGTTGTACCAAAGATAATAGTTGAAAGTAAAGGGAGAAAGACAATCGCAATAACAAGAAGCTATGACATAAGTCAATTGATGTTTGTTTTGCCCTGCTGAGAAGTGAGCTGGAATATTTCGCATTGGCAATGTTTGACAAAACTGAAGCCAATAATAATGAACATCGACAATTAAGTACAATACAATAAATCACTTCAAGTGGCTAATCATGACAAGTACATTCGTCAGACGTATGTAACAATATGACATTTAAAGGTTTCATAAGCGATGAGTGGTAAAATGGGTTGGTGCTAGTTACCACGGACCAACAAGACAACTGAAGGCATTACTTATTACACAAGTATGAGACTGAAATACTGCTTCATCAGCTGCAGTTCAAGATGAAAAAAAACATCGTTAACGAAATGTAAAATAAACAATGCAGTGGGGGAACATAGGACGAATGTGTCTATGAACACAGCGGAGTCGATTTGGAAGTCACAAAATCTATCAGTAACAGTATTGCTGAAAGTTAAAACAGGTATGATTAAGAGGATTACTTATCAATACTTTAAATGGATTATATGTTAAACAATATGTTGTATTAGTTGTATTTATTTATTCTCCCATTGTTTTGTATACTTTTTGACCTTCACCAAGTTCATGTTTTCGCTCGAGTGTGTGTGTTTGTGTTCCGAGTTTAGAACTTAGAAGTGCTTTAATGTTGGGAGATATAGGTAAAAAACTCAATGTCACGGAAGAGAAGAAAGTCACATTGCTGGAAAATAACTTAAGGTATGTTCATCGTAGAGACTCACTATTTTGCTCATATTGAAGCCTGAATGATCTTCACTTTAATATTTAACCTAGACTTATATGGATATTTACAAGTTTGACGTATGTATCTGCTGAGTTTTGATAACAGTAACCATCAGACGAAATCTCAGCCTCATCAGATAAATATGTTTCTTAAGTTATCAACGTTCTCGTGGTATAACGTCGAGAATACGTCATGCAAAATGGAAAAGCAAGGCGAAGATGAGACTGTCGCTTATCCTTACGTTGTAAGAAAGAAAAGTGTACTGTATTTTGACATGATCTGTTAGGGATCTGTTTACATCTTGTAAGATACTAATATTATGTTAATAACTTCATTTGTTGGTAAGGTAGAGACGTATAGGCTCATTATAACATTTTAGTCATCAAGAATTATTGACTTATAATACTTTCTTCTTCATCCAAACGTAAACAATTTATTTCGTCTTTACCAAAAACCTAGCTATTTATAGCATTCGTCTTCCAAGTTGTAGCATCTTATAGAACGGTTACTAGAAACCATTTTTAACCCTTAGATTTTCATTTAATGTGATAAAATATCATTAATAAAATTACCCTTTTCTTTATAATATAAAGAATATTCATCAGTTCGATGTTACTTCAAATTTATTTTAGTCATGAGCGACTGAAAATAATTGAATATTTCTTGATTAACACCTAACAAAATGAGTAAATATAGCTGACTACATTCCACACGAATTACTTTTATTGATTTTAATTGAAAGTATTTACAGCTAAAGGTAGTTCCGTAATTATTTTATAAACATTTATATATATTGTTAGACAGAAGCAGTTACTTTTCATTTTTTCATTCTGGAAATATTTTATTAAAGCGGGTAATCTAATGACAGAAATACAATTCAAATAAATGTAATTAATTAATATCTTGTATATAGTTATTGAAAGTAAATACATTCTGAGATTATCATTTTATGATACACTACCTGTCTTAGCTTTAATGACATAGGGTTTAACTTTATGTAGACAAAATAATACATTATATATCACATATAGATATCACATATATATAATGACTGAAAATAGGATTTCACGCAATATTTCATTGAACTGGTTGATATGTATTCTGAGAAAATCTCCACGGATTTATAATCGAAATATACTTTCATTAAGTGAATAAATGTTTTAGTCTAAATAGGATTTTTTCTTTAACGGAGTAGTGTCTTAGATTCTCTAAGAAACGATAAGACATTATATAATATTTAATATAGCTTATACATTTTTACAACTAAATTAATATTTTTATTTCACAAAGTTATTCACTGAAATGTTTGTATTGTTTGATAAGACACTTAAATGCTCAATAGTTAATTAAATGTATTTAAATGCATTGCAATAGAATGAGTGTAATCAGTGAACTAATGTATATATATATATATATATATTGTGTGTGTGTGTGTATTTAGGCATTATTTTTCATTGCGACAAACATAATTAAATAACACGTGTTTTTGCTTAATAATACTTTTTTTTTCAATTTTCCGAATAGTCCAGTTAGTGCTTCGGTCAAATTGCTGTATGTATGTTTATGAATGTCTTGTTCCTTTTACTTTTTTACGAGTACTTTCGATTTCATTCGTCAAATCATCATCATGCGGTGTTAGTTTTCATTCCTTAAAGCATATGTATTTACTGTTGAGTTGTTTTATTATAAAGAAAACAGTAATTTACAACTTAAAGGCCGTTATAATAATAAAACCGTACCGGAAAACCCTTCATATACAGCTGATTCTCTCCTAGTATCAGTTTACTTTTTCAAATTCGTTTCAAAGCGTTGATGCAATACAGTACGCTCTGATGACGGGGCGAAGGGGTATCACAATCGAATGCTTACAGCAATGCAGAGTAACCTGGATTAGAAAGATCTGAGTAGGTTTCTTGCTCGAATAAAGCCAATACATAGGTTGTTGGCTTTAAAAGATTAGTGACACACATCCACTAGTATGTCCTTTGTTTATTTGTGTCCGGTTTGTAATTCAAAGGTTGTACCATAATTGATCTGATACACAGAAGTGTGTCTTATCACTTTTTTTATGTATGAAAAAAAGTGCTTGAAATGATACAGAATGTTGATATGTGTTCAAGAATGAGGATGCTGATTTCGTAACATAAATTAAGTAATGCGTATTTAATAATCGTATCATTACATGCCATATTCTACGTAGGAATAATTTTTTGTTCGTATCCAAATTATATATTTTCCAAGACATAGAGAGAAACTCGAGTAAAACTGTTGGGTTAACTTTACCATGTGATAACAAGATACTACATATTTATAAGTATCATAATAATTGCATATCGTACTATTACTTAGACACAATTAGTTTTCATACTAATCACGGTGTTCGATTGTGTATTAAAGCGTATATATAATACTTAAATAAGAAGTAGTCATCAGAGTGTAAGCATACTACTTAGAGTTAGTTCAATAGTTGTTGATTTGGGTTAAGATAAAGCGAACGTATGTTCTGTATACGATAAATGTTAGGTGTATGTGTTTTGGAGGCGTATATCCTGTAATCAAATAGTTTGTAAGGAAAAGTTTTATTTTCATTTAACCTCTAATTAGAGACCTCACAGTTACTACGACTCCAAGATAGGTAAAACTCGCAAATTAGGGTCTGAACTCTGGATGTATTTTTTTGTGTCATACCCAGGACTGTAAGTTCAAGTAGTCCGTAATTATATCACAAGAATGTAAAAAAAAACAACTCAAATTTTATTTTATAAATGTTAGTGTCGGATATATCTGCTTGGGATTTAGAACAAGAATTAACATTAAAAAAGTAAAGATTAAATATTGAAAAATTATATTGACATAATGCAGGTATAACATTGTTATATTTCGGTAACTTGTTTATTGATTCTCGTACACCTCTCTGGGTGACCATGTCCGTCACTTATAATTGTTCTGTGAATATTTTTACTGTGGCAATTATAGCTGAATTAATATGATTCATTTTAATGTTATAACATCGTATTTATAACTTACGATAATTAACTCTTGTGGGTCGGTAGGAAATCTACAGTTAATCAACGAACGAAATAGACCGGAGTTTAATTAGCCACCACTTTCTACGTGTTCATTCTTACACATCTGATACCCTCCCCAAACGTGCATGCGTTAAGTGGAAAATAAGGGGTACTCAGCATTCAGTCAAATTATAATAATGCATAGTAATTTTCCCTAAAGTACTAAAATGTACTAAGTGTTATGGGGTACTTAATGCACATGGAATTTAAAGGATGACCAGTATGAAGAGGGCTACCTTTATTAAGAGTTCAAACACCATCGTAAATACGAACATTAATATTTGTTATCAATACATATATATTTAATGAAGTTACTTTCATCTTGTGTACATTTTTTACAATAAATGTCCTATTGAAGTTTGATAAAATTTGGTACAAAAACAGCGCACACATACTCCTCACAGATGTAACATATGAACTAATTGATATGAAATATAAGACACACATAAAATGAAATAATAAAATGTGTATACTAAAAACACAACCACAACTTCGCCAAAAAATAAATGTTGGTTACGAATGCGAATCATGATTCAACTCTGAAATTATATACAAGCCATGTTGCTTGATTGGATAAATATGTAAAATGCTGTGTGGCTCACTCCATCCCGATTACTTCATTTTGACAAGTGTCTTGTTCCATCAAGAGATTAAAAAAGCGGTTTGCAATTATACGTGCATGGTCTTCTCACTTCAAGGATACACGTAAGTGCTCAAGTAATTAAAATAACACTCAGCAAATAGGTGTATTATATAGTAAAAAATGCGTACGGTGGCATTAACGCTTCTTTTTTAATCAGAGTACAGAGAAAAATACTGATACAAATGCAATAGTAATATCATAAAGGCAATGCCTGATACGATCCGTAATAAAAGAATCACACTCTAGGAAAAACGAAGTTGGGAGACAAAGAGGTAATGATTAGTGGGTCAGTCTACCTCAGTGTACACCAAAGGTTTTAATTTTATATATGCTAGCTAGTCTATGCACATCATAAAACTATTACCAAATACAATGCTGCTACCGTTAATTTTAATATGTCAAAAATTGTTTGCAATTCAGGAAATTATCCTATTAGATCAATAATTCGCATTAGCTTATTAATGCATTAATTATGTAACGATTCAGATGTTATTAGAACACTACGGGTTATATTTGTGAGTGGGGGAGTTTTACCCTGTTTTATATTGTTGCATAACTGAATATATATCCATATATCATTTAAGAACAGAAAATGAAACATCAGAACGAAACATTGGAGGCATTTTCCTCGATATTTTGGAAAAAGCTTAATTGAACAGAATATATTTATTTTATAAGTGTTTGCAAATTTAAGTTACATCTATTATTATTCCGAATCCCGTGAAGAGAATGTTTTTACTGAGACCATTCAACAACTTTATCGAACACGTACATTAGTGTGTTATTCGTATATTTTTAAATGTAATCATTATGAATTTAGTATCAATATTATTTATGAAGTAGTGTTTATAAAGCATATTACAATTGGTAAATGAAATATATTTGCATTTAGATAAAATTAAAAAGGACTAGTTACTTTGTGAACTGTCTAACCTCAAAGAGATTTGGAGAGGGAGTTATGTCGCCTGAATTCCAGATATAGACACTTTTGGAGTTACACGTGTTTCATACCTCTCTCAAAGTATGACGTTTGGCACTAACAAGTAAATGAAGAATAAATGTTAATTGTTGAGTTATATTAGGGTTCTATTCCATATAGTTATTAATATTCGTCGTATATCTAACGAATACAACCGACTACGACGAGGAAAGGATGAGATGAAGAAAGAAGAACAAAACTACATTTTCATTGCACGAATGAAAAATACTTTTTTAAAGAAGAAAAAACATTAAAAAATAGTAATTTCTTATCATTTAATGAAACATCAAGGATTTTAATTGGTTCAAATCAATAATTTACACATACATCTGAAACGCAAAGCGTTCCCACTCTAATGAGTAATGCTTTTGCAGATATCGTATTAGAAAACATGACAGAATTCATCCACGACGAACTTCGAAGAATTACTTTTCCTTCATGGAGTTCGTGCACCACGCAACAATCTTTAAAACACAATGTACTATGGAAATGGTCTACTGAGTGTCAGTCTGCTTACAACTACATGCACTCATTACTTTCTACAGGTGTGTTACTCACACACTACAACCCATTCATATAAAGTATTATTGTTTCTGAATAATTTCGAGCTTTCTTTTCACATAGCTTTCCCGATGGCACACAACAAGCAATAGTTTATGCATCCAGGTCATTGACACCTCCTTCGCAAAACTATACTCAGATAGAGAATGAAGAATTGGCAACAATTCTGGCCAAAAAAAAACACAACATGTTATATAGACATAATTTTACTTTGATTACAGATCAAAAACGTCTTGTAAGCATTTTCGGGTCAAAGAGAGGTATACGGCTAACCGTACGTGATTATGAGCTACTATGCTGTTTGATTATGATTCATCTATCAAATATTGTTCAACTGATGCAATCGGACATACCGATGTTTTATCCAGAATCATGTGCAATGAGACGTCAGTGATGTCAGCATTATCTGTGGAACCAGAAAGTATTTTAGTGATCGCATCAATTGTCAGAGCATTGCCAATTAATTTGCGAAGCTACAGCTTTCGACCCCTTTCTTCAGACAGTATTGAACTTAGACGATACAAAATGACTTGAAGTATGTAAAGACAAACACCTTCAACTTTTTTCAGCATCAATCATCATTGTCTCAGGTGAGCGTGTGTATACCTTTTGGAGATTGTGTGGTTGTTCCAGTAAAATTGCAAAAGTGGGTATTAAAACAATTTAATTTTAAATATCGAGGTGTTATGGGGATGACGGCTTTGGCAGAAAATAGATATACAATTAGAATAACTGAGCCATAACTGTTTAAAATGGCAATTAGATGCAAAAGCTCAGAGAAAAGCAACACTGGTTGATTTTGCAGGACTTATTGAGGGAAAATGTGGTCTAATACTAGAAGATATCTACACTAAATTGGCTAAACATTTTTCCAATGACTCGCCTTACCTCGGAGGAAATTATTTAAAAGTTACAACAGATTTTCAGCCGATTTGGAGTACCAGAAAACATAGTCTCTGATAATGGTACTGCTTTCACTTAAGTGACATTTTCAGATGTGTGCAAGCAGAATATATATATATATATATATACCACATACAAACGCAACTATTTAATCTTCAATCCAACAAGCGTGTTGTGTGTTTTGTTGATATATTGATAAAAGCACACTTCAAACTCAAATGGAAGGAAATTACTCAAGAGATCCTCGGGATATTTCTTAGAAGCATTAGAAATTAACAAATTGCGTTTAGAATTGAAGGCCAGTCGTCCAGCTGAACAAATGTCTCACAAGAGAAACTTACAAATGGGACGGAAGTTCAACTGTCGTCATGATGCAGTAAGTCGCACTTTCTAACTACAACAAAATGTCTAAGCAAAAGAGCATCGCAACTGAAAGCAGACGTGGAAACAATGGTATAGTTTGCGTCAAAGTGGAAATATCATTCATGATGTCACTTTGCCGTATCTGGTTTAGGGTTGACATGCTAATCAGTTGGGAATCTCTTATCTCCAAGAAACTAATAAGCAGGTAACGCAGGATGATACTATTACACTCGATATACTATTGGATACATTTGCTCAACCACGCGTTCTAGTCAGGCAAAGGGAAAAGCCGAGGACCCAATTCAGGATATTACCAAGATCAGTTCGCATTCCAAATCGTGCAAATCGTGCAAATCCAATGAAGGTCAGAACACGTCAACAAACATAAATAAAACACAGCTCAAATAAGACGTGTTTGATGAAACAGATAGAGGCAGTCTTTAATTAGAACGTTTTTGAGACATCTTTCTTCAAATCAGATATTTTCGTCTAGGAAGTAATCATTTTATTCAGTGTGTAAATAGAGAATACATGTTAATTGTTGAGTTATACTCGAGTTTTACTCAATTCAATTATTTTATTTAAATTCGTCCTATATCTCACGAATACCACCGACTACACATCAATAATTTTCTTCAGGTGTTCTTCACTTTTTAAAGTTGATATTTAAATGATACATTCCATTTATTTTGTAAAAGTAAGAACATTTAAGATAGGTAAACAAAATAAAACAAAAAATACATTATCATTACCTTATTTTCTCTAAATCTAAATGAATTAAAGCGTAAATATGCTCTTGATTTGTCAAGCATATATAACCAGTAAAGCGGTTCAGTTTTTTTTTTAAATTAATAAAATAGCATAGTATTATGAAGTAGTGTATAAATAGCAGAGACAAAAACGAAAACAACCAGTTGCATGCCTTATTCTAATCACTACTTTTTAAAATGAAAATAATAAAATAATAAATTTGTAATTTCATTGTGTTGTTTTCCTCTATTTATGCAATAGTTATGTCGATATTTACAGTAATTAATTTTATTGATTTAATAAATAAAAAGATTACATTATGACAACACTTTTAAATACATTTGCTTAATCATTTTCAAGTTAGATAATTTTAACGAAACTTACATCGCTTGCAAGAAGGAAGGATACACGGACGAGGTATGAGAAAAAACAATTCATTGAGACATTTCATTATTTTTTTGTTTCATATTAAATTATTGTAAGGATCTCATGGACAAACGTTTTACATTTGCGTAAAAAATGTTCTTCCACGATTTTTCTTAAAGGGGATTGACTTGATTTCAACAAGCTTCTATATGTGTTAAACTTGTAAGTTAAAAAGGCAACTCTCTCCATAAACAGTATCGCTCAGACGAATTGATGTCTTCTTTTATATTCATTCTTTACAAACGTATTAAAAGGATGAATATATTTTCATAAAAAAATCAAAAATGGTAATATTTATTGTAACATACGAATACATATTAATATTTATTTATATGAGTAAATGCGAATTTTCTTGCCTCGTGTTTACGACAAGATGGTGTTTCTTAATTAAATTGTTTGTCTGAAATATTTAATGTAGTGAATATTTTGAAGCTATTATTAACCACCAAAGTAAGCTAGTAATAAATACTGTACAATATGACTTATAAAAGCAATACAATGCAGTAATAAAATTATGTATAATTAGTGTAGCAAAGACAGAGATCGTATTTATCAAGGGTATTTAGCATGTAATATATGTATTTTAAAACGAAATAAAGTCTGTGCATTAAGATATGTTTTTAATTGTTATATTCTACGGTATATACACATTACTTGCATGAAATTATGTATGTGAACAATGCTAAAATATACAATGAAATATGTTTTTTTCTGGCTTTGGACAACCAACATAATAGATAAATAGCAGAGTGTGGGCTGTAGCAGGCGTTGAACAATGCATACGTACACCGATTCTGAAGTCTACAATTCTAATTCAAATCAGAAAAAAAATAATCGTTTGATATGTCGTGATACAGGTAAGGACGGGCACGACGAATTCGAATAGAAAAATAATTGCTTACTTCAAAAGAACATTTACTTCATTCGAATGATTAGATAAAACAGTAACATAAGGAAGGACATATAAAAACAAAATGAAAACATCTAATCTGCATCGCATCATTTCAGAACATTCACTTTATCAAAAACAACAACCGTCTTATTCATACGAAATGCGTTTTGCTTACAACGCTAATTTAAAGAAAATAATCGACATGTTTTTTTATGCCTCATTTTATTTATGGTCCTTTAAATTTAGATGTGCATATGTTTTCTTTTGTGTCGAATCGCCATTAAGTTTTTCTCCTATCTGGAGAATCAGTTTGATTATCTATTACTCTTGTGTATTTTTGTTTTTACTTCTGCTTTTGCCCCCGAGTTTCATTTTATTCTGTTTTGTATGTTTTAACCTCGTATGTTTCATTACACAATTTATTTGTCTTTTACAATGTTTTCATGTTCTTTATCCTGAAATATTTGAACATGCACATTTTTCTCCTTCTATAGTAAGTTATTGAAACGTATTTTCGCATTTACCCTTCCCACGATCTCTCCTTCCATCTCTTTTTATCTTTCTCTCTTCCTGTATACCCCCTCTTTCTTTATCTCTCTCTTTCCCCTCTCTCTCCCTGTATACCCCTCTTACTTCATCCTTCTCTTTCTCCCTCTCTCTATCTCCCTCTCTCTATCTCTCTTTCTCTCTCTCTCTCTCTCCCTCTCTCTATCTCTCTTTCTCTCTCTCTCTCTCTCTATATATATATATATATATACATATACATATATATATATATATATATATATATATATATATATACGCACGCACAGACACACCCACGCACACACCCACACATATATATATATATATATATATATATATATATATATATATATATATATATATATATATATATATATATATAAACACACGCCGGACACTGAGTTTGAAATATGACTCGTGTTCCGGGGTTCGAATCCGACGACCGATGCGAAAAATGTATATACTACTTAGCTTGCATATTTAGGTAATATCTACATATAGCGAATATATGCTTATATCATGTGCGTGTATTCAGAAAAGTGCATATATATATATATATATATATATATATATATATATTTATATATATAAATATATATATAGAGAGAGATACAAGGATATATTCACTATATATATATATATATATATATATATATATATATATATATATATATATATATATATACGTTAGTGAATACACGCATATATATAAATATATATTCGCTATATGTAGATATTATCTAAATATGCATGCGAAGTAGTATATATATATATATATATACACACACACACAGAGAGGCAGACGTAATAAACAAGGGTATACTAAATAGCCTTTAAAGTAACAGATTAAACAAACATATATATTAAATATATACTATGTACACGAGCGCTATATTTTTTGTTTATATATATGCAAATATAAAGATGTATATGCGTATATGTATATATATATATATATAAATATATATATATATATATATATATATATATATATATATATATATATTTATATGTACAAGTATAAATTTAAATCAGTTGTTACGGTGTTTCTAAATGTATTTTACTATTTTGTTAAGTTATTCAAACAAAAGTAACGAATCAGTTATTTTTACTTTTGTTTTTTTCTCTTTATTTATCATGTTGTCTTGCGAAATACGTTTGTTTTCTTCCTGGCTTCCTGTTCACGTGTAATTAGTTGTCTTGTTTTAGATCCACAATCGGATTTGTTTCATGTCTTCGTCCTCCATTGCTAATCCTTATGCGCGCACTTGTCGTTGCTTGTTTAGATGTTCGTCTTTTTCTATTGTTGCTTATCATCGTGCGGAAATGGGAAAACCCGGAGAGTTAAAGAAACCCATCACAATCTCGGCTGGACATACATCAAGGCTAACGGAAATAGAATTCTAACACGCACGTGACGTTCTATGACTCGACGAGCAACACACGCTTTAAAGAAAGGATAGGTTTTATACTTATTCATTTCTTCTTCCTTCGATCAACCATTGTTGTAGATTCTAGTAGTTACTGCTTGCACACGGCCATAGAGTAAATGAGCTTAAACTGTATACTGCTGAAAGGTTCTTGTTATGATTCTGAACCATTGTAACAATGGTGTTAAACATGAATAGTTTTTAAAAAATGTGGGACGATTAGACAGGTACATAACATTTTTTTCCAATTTTTATTAAAAATATCTAATATGTCTTAATAAACACACACACAGAGACACACATACATACATATATATATATATATATATATATATATATATATATATATATATATATATATATATATATATATATATATATATATATATTACTAATAGACACTTTTGAATATGTATCTATGACGCCGAAACATTACTACAACTTTTATTAATAATATAGATCGTGTATCTTCCTGTATGAAGCACTCGCGATATTATTACTTTTATTAATAATTGATAGGTTTCATATGTCGATCTGAGAACAAACTAATAGTATTACTGCTATTAATAATGGGTATTGTTATCTAGATGTTTGAACCCGAAACTATACTACTACCTCTATAAATAATGGGTATTTGGTATATGTCCGGCTGCAGACGAAACTATATTATTACTTCTATATATAATGGATATTTTGTATCTATATATCTGATCCCGAACTATACTATTACGTATTTTAATAAAAAAGAGTTGACAGGTGTATGTCTGAAGTTTTAACTGTACTATTACTAAATGTTAATAATTAATTTGAAGTTATTAGACTTATGCATTCTATTTCAATGCAAAATTAAGAGGATGTTTATTATCGTTCCTGTTGTCATGATATTATCCTCCCATGCATCACCTCTTCCTTTTTGGCGGGGGGATTACTTATTGTTTTTTCTGCTCTCATGAGATAAACCTCACCAGCATTACCTACTCCTTCGGGGTACAGTGTAGTATACATTCATTCATCGATAGCATCCTCCCAGATGTATTTCTTCTTTAAGGGAGGAAGGGACTTCAGTGTATGTTATGTGATCATGATACCACCTTGCAGTAGACGATTTACCACCCCTTTGAAGTGTAATAAAGTATATGTTTTTTTGTCAGAAGCCTATATATCCTGGAATTACCTCCTTCTTTCTAGGGGACGAGTAGTAAATGTTTGCTCTTCATGATACCATAAATCTAGACTAGCATATATTTATGTATGTGTACATATTATTGATAACGATTATTTAGTAATACTTTTTTTTATAAAACAAGTAGTTTTACTCACAGGGCTTGGAATACTCACACACATTAACAAAGGACAAATATGAGGTGTTGTAGTTCTGGTTGAGTAGATGCATTTTATGTGTATTCGGTTTGCTTAACCGCTAGGCTAACGTGTTTAGCCACCCATAAATTATTTCAAGGAACAATGCATTCTCGATTCAAAATATATGACGTAAATAAGCAAGAATGGATGCATTGGTATACGTGTAGTCAATTTACGTATTGAGTGATGAAGTTATATTCTAGACTTACGTCTGATTGATAGCGCTATTGGCAAGATAACATCTTATAAAGACTCATGAGCACACCTAAAATTCTATTGCAAACCTCAGGGTAATACAGCGACGACAATTCGACTTCAAATTATGTTCGACATAGTAACAAAGAGTAATACAGCGACGACAATTTGCGTTCAAATTATGTTCGACATAGTAACAAAGTGCTATTTTAAATTCAAGAGGAATAAGTCCACTGACAATACCCCTTATCTAAATGTTTGGACGGATAATAATCAACCGGTCATAATCGATCAATGATGATTTTCAACTAATATCTACTTAACGATTTAATGTATCCCACAGACTATATCTGATTTAAAAGAAGTATATTTTCGCACATCTCCTAAAGATCGACTATATCGCGTAAGCCGTTAGTTTCTAACAGATAAACGCGAATATCTGTTAAAAATGTTACACTCAGAGCAAAACAGTAAAAACACAAAACTCCTATTAACCTATGTTCTGCCCAAAATGAATATTTCCTCTATTTTATATATAAAGCAGAGTGAGCTATATCCCTTCACCAAAAGTGGATATAGTGTTCTAACATAAGGCTACATATAAAAACGTGCTTGGTACGCGATTTTGGCAAATTATTGTTTTTTTTATTATCTAAAAAGAAACATTGATCACGTTATTTTTTATATTAAATCCGTTTAGCCAATTTATTGTGAATTATTTGTTTCAGGCGCTTAATACTAAATTATTATATTTCATACCATTGCACTGTAAATAAATACGATAGGAGTCTAATTAGGGGCACTTGTTTCGTATTACACCGTTTGCCTGTCGTACTTTATGGTAATCACTGCATCTATCAAAGATAAGCCAGCTAATAAGACACAATTTATACAGTTATGTTTTCAGATTACTAATTTTATACATACATTCAACATCTTCCTTCCCATGACAGGCTCAGAATAATCATAATAAAGCGTATTATTAACATTTCCTTGTTTGAAATTCAAAGAAAATAAACATCATGCACTTTTTTATTTTTATTTTATTTTTTTGTAACACATGCGTGCTTCGGTCTTCAGTAGAATTGCTACAGCGTGCATCATTTAGCAGTACTTGACATTGCGCGCAGGGTTCGCTTCCTTGCCTAACCGCGCGATACACTAGCATGTTAAGCAAGTTCGATTGTCACAATGTCGAGCTTTTTTCAGCAAGCAATACTCTGCCATGGCTGACTTTTTTAATTTGAGTATTTGTGTATTTCAGAAGTCCATCGTTTTCTAAGCGTTGACGGAAAGAAATTTCGTCGTCGCTTTTTTTGGATGGTGCAGGAGCGTATATATTTTCAAGGTCTGTAGAGCCGTTTCTCGCACAGAACATTAGCATACTTTTTCTAATTAAACGCTTATCTTTTTATAAATTATCCATCTGAAAATACACTATTTACAAAGACAACTATCTCATCTAATAATATTTCTCTTGTAGTACGTGTATGTGTATACATTGGCATTTATTTATTGTTTATTAACGTATTATTTAGTGGTAATGATATGCCGTAATGTATTTCTTACGTTTACAAGAAGTGTCTGCCACTGACAGACAGAAATCCTGACATAGTGACATGGAATGTCCTTCTTAATCATTAGTAAATATGTTCTGGCGCAACATAAGACTGAAGTCTCTATTACAGAAAAGCTGAAAATGAAGTCAGCGTACGCAGTACGGCTCACAAACAACCTACTCAGCTGTAAATTATCAATGTCATTAATGATAAACAAGTCGAGTACTTCGATCTACAGAAGAAGTAGTAGTATACAGTGCAGCCATTAAAATTCACAAATAACAAACGGCAAAGCTAATTATACTAAAATAAAAACTGTACCGAAATCACTCGAGGGAAGTGTAAGTAATTCTGAAAAGCAATAGAAACTCAAAGAAAATAGTATAAATATATGTTTCGGTAAGATATAAACAGTTATTAAAATACAAGAGAACATTGCCGTGCGTTGTTGGCTGACAGCGATAATTTTAAACGTAAATACTTCATGAACACACACACACACATATATATATATATATATATATATATATATATATGCATATGCAGGATTTCTAAAACGTTAATCTCACTCATGATACATTAACTGTACCAAATTTTGTTTTCTTTAAATTCTATAAATTCAGTCAACGATTACAATTTTAAATCGGAAAACAACATATTTGTATCAAAGCAATAATAAATAACCGCTTTTCAGTCTATTTTAGATTTAATGTATCGCTAAATAAAGAAAAACAGATTGGTTTCTGAGTGAGACAAATAAAATAGCATCTATTTATTTTCGCGTTTTGTGTGAAAAATAAAGACAACTTTACAAACACATCGAGCACGTCTTCATCGATTAAAAAAAACATAAAGCGGGTTTAGTATGATAAACTGCTGATGTTCATCAAGATATTTAATGTAAGCTATTTGTGTACATTTGTCAATTCATGACAGCTCGATAGCTCGTGTCTACCTTGGACTTATCCTCGGCAGACCCAGCTGAAAATTCAGACAATCTTATCCTAAAACAATACATCTTCTAATGCCACTTTTAAATACAAAACAATATTTCACGTGGAAATTAATGTCTTTTCTAATCGCAGGCAGCGCGGGGTTTCAAATATATACTAATTCTTTTAATCTTTCGGAATTCTCCGCGCGACCCTATCACCTTGTTGTAATGCGTCTCAAAAGCAAACTGATGTTTCATTATTCAGGAATCATTAGAGTTGAGTTTAGGATACTTAAAGAAATGATGGAAATGAGATCATTCAGGATACATATTGGCATGTCCACGTAATGAATATAACGACAAGCAAATATGCGACCCTACTGCGATAAAATACGAGTTACTTCGAATGTTTTACTAATAAAAGATAAGAAGTATTAGTAAGAACATATAACGATATTGTATTGTCTGTGTCCAGTTGGTGTTGTCGTTAATTTAAATTTTTTATTGCGTCTTCACCAACAAAAATTGTTAATAAAACAAAAGAATTTCGATTCCAGATGTTTATTACAACAGTGCATCATGTTTTATAACGCAAGCCGAGATCCAAAACTGTCGCTTGTATGTGTAATAAACTGCCAGGATACATGTCTGTATCAGACTGGGTCTTGTGGAAAGGAGAACAACCTCCACACTTATAGTGCCGCCGAGTTGTTATCCAAAAGATCCGTCTCTCCATCTCTGTGCTATGCAACACACACGCGTAAAATCGAGTTTCTTTTCGTTACGACTGTTTACCTATATATATTTATAATATGTACTGAATCTCTATTACTTTTGAGGTATTTTTATGTTAAAAGATATATTTTACTTGATCTAAGCACCCATAATTCGTAATTTACTTACAATGTGACCTATCTATTATGAGTTGTATATCAGTCATTCCTACAATTACCCACTGCATGTAGTCTGACTACCGATTTTATTTAATAGAAAATTAACTACAACACTCAAGATTAGAATAATCCACTATAAACAAAAGAAATGATCACAACAACATCCATCTTTGCTTAGATCGGTAAGGATTATATTCAATACATTATTATTCTGCAACTGTGGCTGAGTTTTCTTCCATCTTGCACAATATGTGTTTCTGTGTATTTACAATTTTTAAGTGTTTCAAAGTATTTCCCTTAATATGTTATCTTGTATTTGACACTAATATAAAAAAAAACCTTGTTTACTTAAAGTAATGTTATTTTCTAAGATAAACATATATTTTATATAAAAACCGTTCCAGTTAGATTTTAACTGGAATAATATCCTGTAAATGTTTTAGCTGAATGATTTTTTTATTGCTCATGTCCCTTCATAAGGTTGATCAATTAAGCTGCCACTGTTGCCATTCGAGCAAAATAATAAGTTTATTTGCAAAGTATTGGATTGACTTCAAACTGTTTTTATTTAAGCCCACATAATAAAATAGTGCAAATATGTGTAAAATGTGTAGTAATTCACAGTAAAACCCATTATAGTTTATCAAGTGTGCATAGTAATTAAGAGTTCGTGTACACGTTTATGCGAGATAATTATTTATTGGATATTGTAAACACCCTGCCAAAACAATGTGTTATATGTCTTGTTACTTTATATGTGTAAAATTAAACATGACCGTGATTGTATATGTAACAAAACCTATTCTAGATATAGTTACTATGTATTTATGAGTTTCAATATATTTTATTTAACTTGTCAGTTATGAGTATTCTATCTTGGACATGAATATTAGCGATGAATGTAAGAATATATTTATTTTGTTTTACAATGTAATGAACATCGAAATAATAAATTGTTTCAGTCCTCACTCCTTATTTCTGTTACATAACAATTATGTTAAAACAAAATAGCATTTGTATTCTAACATATTTTCACGTCCGGACATGAACGATATGACATCATTTAAAATATTGCTAATAAATTGTGTTGAAATATTATTCCACATGAAGTTTACATGAGCTACAAGGACTTGATTTTTCGCGCAAATATTAGTTTTAGCACATTTCAAGAAAGACGGACGTCTACGATGATAATGTGCAAAAAACATCATGAACAAGTTTTACTATTTGTGTAATGTATCTTCTACGATAATATTCCAAACCTTTTTTTGTTCCGTAAAAGCTAAATAGATTTAGATTAGATAGTAGGTTGTTTACTCGCTGCTTTAAGCGAAGTTGTAGCAATGCCAGCTTGCGTTTGATGAACACGTTGAAAACGAAGTTCGTCCGTATGCAATAGATAAAATACATTTTCGTAGAAAAACTTCATTATCCTATATTTTCGAAAAGAGTAGAGCAATTCGTATACACACTTTTTTGATGCATTTAATCTTTACACTTTTGCAAGTTGTGCTACAGTCTGTCAGAGTGTTAACTGCTGATAAGCCTTTTGATAACTACATATTAAATATATCCGACTCGTTGATGCATTAGAACTACAATATTGGATTGCATCGATCTAATACATTGTATTTAATTAAAAAGAAACATATGTGATTATTTTATAAAAAATAAAACATCAGTATTGGGCGATACAATAGCCACCCTATATTATGGCAGTTTATATGCAATCATAATTAATCTCACTTATCTTAATTAAAATAGGTTTACAAGCACCCCGTATTTATTTTAACCCATAGTATGATAATTGTTTGATCATGGGTGTATTTACAAACTAGGCATATAACGGTGACAGGCTTAATTAATCCGAGTAAGTTGATTTGTACTGACCACAATAAACACGTCTCACTAAATACAGAAGAATATTTCTTATATCAATGGTAGGTAACTGAGTTAGTTTGCTAATATAATTTACACGCATTACATAATTATAATGAAGAGTTTGCTAATCAAATTTTAAAATCCAACCATACCATTAATAACAATTAAGCTAACACTTTCAGAATTAATTGAAGAGATCTATATGATCTTTTAGGAGCACATTCTCAAGGTCTAGTTTAACTGTACACATGTTTGTGTTTCTTAGATAGTATGCTTATATTTGGAGAATGTTGTGATAGATATGTGTTACTTTAATAAATGGGCGGCATCTGATTTTTCCCTGCATGGAACTAAGGTGTGTAGATTTACTTGTAATTCCCCAATAAAAATACATTTATGTTGAAGCATATTTTTTGAAGTTTTGTTTGGCTGTATATTTTAACAAGGTTTCTAAATTCTTTTATTCGCCTTATTGCCATGCCAAAATATTTATTCAAAAAATACCGAAACGCATTTCATATCAGCTTCTGGGATTGATGTTGCGAATTTTTGATGGCATTAGTATTCGTCATCTTCAGCAGGATTCCAGACTTTGTTGTATCTACGGAACAACCCTACTCTTGGAACGACCCTTTATAATCGCTGCATCTACACCACAGGATGGAGCCAACTTGAAACCTCTAAGCCAGTATGAACGGAGATCATCGCGTCACATCAGAGTTCTGAAATAAAAGAAACGCCAAGAACAAACAACGTCAATCTCTTATAATTCAATTTGTCAATAAGTTACTATTTCGCTGTTTCTCCTTATTTTGGTGCTAATTGCACGTTTACTCTTTTCATAAATTGTCGGTAGATAAACTATTGTTTAGATAGTTTTTACTTTTATAGGCATAATTGAAAAAAATGCACAACATTAACCCAGTCCCGTAAATGTAGTTATCTTATGCGGCAATAAAACCTCGATCTTTACTGAAACACCTTCTGATCTAATATCCTTCTTAGCAGCTTTCAAAAAGAAAAACACATATTTACAATGAGATAGATTCGAACCGCTACAGATAGCCAATGATATTTCAGATACTACCGCGTCAGACTGAATCGTAGACATTTTCGACGACGCCTTAAATGCCACTAGTAATGAGTTACTTGGGCAGTTATCGACGTGTATGTTCAGCTTACAAACTCTACCGACGTCGCTCCTACTTTAATAAAAAGAAGTAAAATTGAAGAGAGGTTCGTGCTTAACAAGCTAAGCGAATGTATTAACTTGCTAGATGAGCTTGTCGAAACCTTAAAGTAAGAAACGATTCAGCAGTACAGATGCAATTAGCTGAATTCTTCACCGATTCATTAGACAACAATTGTATTACTTAAATAGAAGTAAGTGCGAATACTACAACCTGATATGAAACCTTGTTAGAGGTAAAGCTGACATAGTGATTATGTTAAAAGTATACAAGTCGAGTGAGTATACTTATAAAATACAATGGAGAGAAACATGGTTCGTACCAACCCAAACTATAATAAATAACAAGCGTTTACGAGGTACTTTAGTACTATTAAGTACACGCTATTGTAAGATAACATTTAAATAACGGGATTTTTATGGTTTCTGATCTTCTGAAAGTTGGAACACGAGAGTATCAGAAACGTACCAATGCGGGAAATTTTATGAAAAAATATTAAACAATGTAAAATCATCAACCACAAAATATACACCATGATCATCCAAGAGAAATAAAAGTGCTTTTAAATTGCATACTCGGTGAATACCAGGTAATACTGGAAACTCCAAAATTAAACGGATGAAAGGTATGAACTGCTTACCCAACAATATTTTGTATGTAGAGTAAAAATAAACGCACTTACAGATTCCTCATGAGAATTTATTTTTATAAATACTTTTTTCTTGGAATTAAAGACTGCAATTATAAGGTTGAAAGCCATATTGACTGCCGAAGAGAGAATGATAGTTAGTTGCATGTTTCACTTACTTATTACGATGGAGAAAATTAAATCATTGTCGACACTATATATTGACTCGCTCCAGGGCAATATTTATTAAGAAAAAAAGAGAGAGATCAATTAAATTATAAGAGCAAGCGATTTAATAAAAATTATGTCAAAGTACAAGTTAATAGTTAGGCCAGTGTTGGGATCGATATCTACACTGTAGTTATCTGAAATTGGTGCATTGCTGAAATTCAATTCACAAAAGAAAATCAGTAAACTGAAGTTCTTCTCGCGGAAAAAAAGATTAGAGAAGGGCTGCACATATTCGCAAACCCTGTGATGTATCTACTATATCCCATTATTCCAAAGTAGTGAAAAGACGCGTCTTCTATTCCCATATCTGAAAGGGATCTGCTAGTTAGTTGTAATAACTTCGAGTTGCTCTAGTTATGTACAAATAAAATCAATGGCATATTGTCTACTCTGCAGATATCCACACTGTTCTTAGTCTACAGTGATGCTATAACCAATCAACCATCCTGTTACGAGGATGCGCCTGAAACGAGCAACTATCAATGACTATATTTTATTGTTTATGGACAGCCCAGACATAAAAGCGAATAATTATTTTTTTTAAATTTGAAACTTGTGAAACGTTTTTCTTTCTAGAAGAAAATGAGCAATGCATTTACATTTGATATGATCTTAATGCATGTACTTTATGAGCTAATTAAGTGGATAAGTAGTGTAGCGTGTGACACAATGATGTGGTTTACTGGTAGAGTATTAGCTGGTTTATAAAGCTAAATTACTCGAGGAAATGTATTAAAAATGATGTGTTATTGTGAATTCGTGTGCAAATCGTAGATACCTATGACAATCTTTTTAGTCAGTTTATTCTTACGAGCTCAGTTGTAAAGTGTGTTTTTTAAGACTAAAATATATTTGACTTGTATTAAAATTGTAGCTGGAGAAAACCCTTAATGAATTATGCTGAATTATCACACAATGATTTTCTATACCTTACATTTCATTTTCAATAAACAATGGCACACTACTCATAAACCGGGGTGGACTAATAGACATGACGAACACCGGCTTTATATTTAATAATGTTACGGGGTTGACCTGTCCTATATTTTATTATGAACTTGAAGGTTGGAACATAAAAATATAATTCATAATTTAATATGTAAAAATATCCAGAGGTGACCAAACTTTGTTTACGATTTTAAAGTTGTACTAAGGGTTCCCGTTAATATCTAAAAAATGCTTAATGTCACAAGAATGGTCACACGAGTTTGACTAATGAACAATTAGTACGCACCATGGATGTTAACAAGTTTTACAATCAAGAATTTCTCTCATAATAGATACAGAAAAATATGTATTGGTAAACTTCTATAGTAATTTCTAAAAAGAAACTACAATAATTGAAGTTGAATTCAGATTAATTAAATATATTTTTCTTGTTTACATTTTTTCGCCTCACGTTTGAATGAATGCAATTATAACGTTACTATCGTTATACTGGTCATTTGAAAACAATTCTGTCGAAGCTCTATCTCATTTTAGTAAATTAATACAAGACAAAATGCGATCTAGAAATGATCGTCTATTTCTGTAATAAATACCCGTAACCGCGCAAGGGGTAATAACTTTCACACATTTACAATAATTATATATCAACAATGTGCGAGGCTTTCTACTAGCGTAATAAACCGATACATATATTGTATATTATATTGACTGAATGTTCCTACTACATACGTGTAACGAATTGTACAATTGGCGGAGCAATCAGTAAATAGCGGTAAATAAAATAACGTCCACCTGAAGTGAACATTCCCAATAACAGAAGTGACTTAAAATGGGTTTTTCACAGAGTGAATGTGACAAAAAGTGAACAGAGTCCACGACCGATTTGAAACAGAAATGAAGCAAATTCAAAGAAGGATTATTTTTTATTCGATTTCTACTAATGTACAATTGCCAAAAATAATTTTCGAAGGTACACATCCATTAATTCACCTAAAATCTAATCATTCTTTTAATAATGCATTGGGCAAAAATTGAAAATATCACAGCTACGATATAAAAACAGTGGGTTAATTTACTTTTTCCTACAATATTGGAAAGTTAATTACACGATTAACTAACAGAAACATTATTCCTAATCGACATCATCTAAATAATACTTTAAAAAACTTACAAATCTATAAAAAACAGATTTTAGTTATGGTCAACAATACCACACAACACTACAACATGAAATATCAAACGAATAATACTTCTTAATTGTTCTTTCTCCTATTAAACGACGCGGAAGTTAATACTAAAAATATTTTCATCACATACCGTAATTAATTTTATTAGATCCGTTTAAATTGAACACATTATAATTAATTTTTATTCGGGCGAATCTCGGTTGCAATTTCATATCCTTATAAACATAAAGATGTTTCTTATCTCTCATTTAAATTACTATATATTATTATAATTTCATATTTTTGCCAGAGAGCTGAAATTCCTATTATCGCCTAGAAAATATTTTGATAGAATACACTGACGTACGCAATGTGACCGAGTTTGATTTCAGATATCAACACAGAGGAAAACGAAATGAAACCTCTAAATTTGCAACATGATTTAAATGGCTCTCTTGTATAAAAATATAACTTGGTAGAGGAGCACCCTATTATAATTTGAGGAGTATTAAGGATAACGCTCTAATAAGGCAATAGGTAAAACGGTTTGTGAACAGCGAATTGATGAACACCATTGATAGAGACAAGTAGCCTTAAGTTTTAAATAAAGCCACACTTAACAGAAAACCAAATACAACCATTGCCACAGTTCATGAACAAGGAAACATACACGATTACGCTATCGAATCTGAAAACAAAGCTTACCCAATAACACAAACATTGGTTCCCCCAATATCTTTTTAGTTAGACTTATTTCTAGAAAGATATCGAGTACTTACGGGAGGACCACCTGAAGGGTGGAGACATGCTAAGTAAAATCGTTTCTGTGGAACGAACTTGGCACTCCCAGATTGTGAATCGGTGTCGTAAACCACATAGCAACTGTCACCTTCCATGCCAATTGAAACTTCTCCCTCTTATATTTCACTCTCTCCGTAATCCTTCTCTCGCTGTATCTCTTTCGCTCGAATAGATGCTATGATGTCACATCTGTCTGAACATTTGGTTATATTATTTTACATCCTTGCGTGCGTGAATAAACAGCGTTATGAAATAAGCGTAACAATTCATAGATACACCTAGTAAGAACCCCAGACTCATATACACATATCTAAGTGCGCTTTGAATGTTTCACTTCATGATCGAGATGCAAAAATTTAACGAAGTGCAAATAGACAGACTTCAGAAAGAAAGGCATATCAAAAACACAAGAGATAATGGACGCGAACATTTGACTGATTGCCTTAATCAAACATTTTCTCCAGAAGCATGTAAATACATCTATATACTTAATCACTCAATTCTGCGTGAACATGCAGACTGTCAATTCTTTCAGAACGATAGTGTCGTTACTATCAAAAAGTGCACAATGGCTTTATCTTTCCTACTTCGTTAGTTATTTAGTCAAATATGAAGGGGGAATTTAGAGTATAAAAATGTATATGATGTTTTTCTAGCTAATCACGGGTGTTATGTATTGTTTATGCAACGTAGGGCGACTCTGCCAGTCTTATACTTAATTTCTATTTTCTTGATCTTTATTTAGAGAATCTATTTGTAGAATACTAAAAAAACCGTTTGAGAAACTATATTTATAAAATTTTATTTTGGCTAAAATAAAATTAAATTTTGAAAAACATCCATGATGAACCCATTAGCCTTCATGGAACTAATTTTATGTGAGTCAAAATTTAAGGATATTTTGTACGTTGTCTGTGCATTTACTGTTTACATAGGAATGCATGCTAAACCAACCGTGTTTTATGTATTCAGCGTTAATATGGAGTTGACAGTTATTAACATTAATTATGTATTATTAGAATAAACAATAATCGATAAGTTTTTATTTGGGGGAGACTCCTTCCTCGGGAGTTTGCTTTTGACTTGAAGTATAGTTAAGCAAGCTCAATGAGGTTTTATTAAAGAAGAAATGTTAAAGTGTAGTTTTAAATTTTAGCAGAAAGGTTTTCTTTTTTGAGGACGAGCTGGATGGTTGTCACAAATTTTTCAGTGATATTTTTTATGTATTTTGGTTTCCATTATTTTTCACCAGACTTCTATGTGAATTGTTACCGTTCTTTCTTTCTCCTGTTACGAGGATAATATCTTTTCTATCACAATTAACTTAACTGTTTATCTGATTATCATCAAAGTTAATCTAAAAACTATATAGTTCCCTAAACTTTTCTGTGAAACGCGATTAAGAAAAAGTATACATTTGGAAAAAAATACATACAATATTGTGTTTAGTGAAACGATGAAGAAATACAGGTATTTGCTGAAATAGTAAAATAAAATAATTGAAACAGTAAATGTAAAATATGTCTTTGGATTGGCTTTTCCTATGGTCATTGAAATACAACTATAAAGTATATATATATATATATATATATATATATATATATATATATATAATTCAGTTTAATACAAAATCTATGACATACTAGACATTTTGTAATAATCATTTTCCGAGAAATGCAATAGCTACAACATTTTGTACATATATTTCCCAAATTTCCATTTAATTATCAAGAAAAAACAGAGTAAAAATGTCGCAATTATATGAATTCTTTATCAACACAACAGTTAATTGAATGTCTCAATAATTACAAACAAACAAAAACAAAGCTAAGTACAGAAACATTATCTTCATTCAGTATCGTCTAAATTACAATCTGAGACCATTTCTAAGATCTACAGAGACGACACAGATGTATATAGCAGCACATAGAAGAACATTATTGATCAACATCCTATCAATACTCTCTTTCCTGATGTAAGGCAAACACGATCACGTATTGATAAGTGTATAACCCTTACATACACTCCAGTACTTACCTGAAATATATATATATATATATATAAATAAATGTTTTGAGGTACAAAATTTATAGATAACTTTAAAAAAAATACGCGGAAATCTCTCTAAGGCCCTTTCGACTATCATCTCATCAGGAGAAAATCGATAGTTTTAATTAATAATAACTTCGAAAGAAAGAGCAAATGGGGAAATTGAGTGTGCCAAAATTAAAATTGAAGCGATTAAAATTCAATTTAATTATTTCGTTAAAAGTCGATTAAAAGGCACTACGTTAGGGGAAAAAAAAAAAAAAAAAAATTGGGAAGGAGTTCAAAGTTCCCCAAAGAGATTCAACGATCTTACAAATTCCTTCTGCCGGCACAAGGAAGGTTTTCGCATAGCAATAGAGACAGATTCCAATATTTTCAAATGGTTCTTGGAATCTGCTCGATGCAAGACCTCAAAACGGTCTATTTTATAGCCATTGGCACAGCTAGGGTTTTCAACCAAATGCTGGCCAATAGCAGAGTCCAAAGAATTAGAGGAGGGGTAACACAAGGACCCTACCCTTCCCTGACGTATTTTCGATGGAATGTGCTGGTTTATGCGAGTCTGCAAATGCAAGGAAGTGCGCCCTATATAGCCAGCATCACATTGGCATTTAAATTGATATACAATATTACTATAATTTGTATAGGGCACACTATCCTTGCGAAAGGAAGGAAAAGCAGGTCTTGTAGCATAAACTAATCGTAAGGAAACAGAGTAGAAGCAATTGCTAATGCTATCAACAATCTGTTTACCTAGTTTAATACTATTTCCCCCTATCCAAGGTAATTTTAAATAAATGGGGCATTTTACAGGCCCAAATATTTTAGGGGATTTAAAATCAGCAACCTTTTTATTAATACAATCATTGATAAGGTCCTCGGGATAACCATTATCAATGAATATATCCCTGATCCTATTAAGTTCACATTCTAATTAATTTGGAGAACAAATAACGAGAGCTCTATGTACCAAAGTATAAATTAAGCCTATCTTTCTAGACTTAGGCACAAAAGAAGACCAGTTTACATATAGGCCCGTAAAAGTAGGTTTCCTGTAGATGGAAGTGAGAAAGCCACCCCTTGAACGTTCAACAAGAACATCCAAGAAGGGAAGACAATTATCCTTTTCACTTTCCATCGTAAACTTTAGAGCCTCATGAATAGAGTTTAACTTATGAAAGAATGCCAATGCTCCACTCTGTGAAGAAAACATCGCAAAAGTGTCATCCACATATCTAACATAAGTAGTGGGCATCTTTACAGATCTAAATAAAACGGATTCATAATATCCGACGAAGATATCAGCTAAAGTGGGGGCCAATGGACTACCCATTGAGACCCCATCAACCTGACTATACATAATATTATCGAAGCTGAACTCGACTGATTTGGTACAAAGAAGTATCAATTCTATGAAGATCTCCCTAGGGAAACAAGGAGCAGTCAGGCAACCTTCATAGAGAGCGTCGGTACAAATAGTTATAGTCTCATCTAAAGGTACATTAGTAAAGAGACTAGAGACATCAAAAGAGCACATAAATGATGTCTCAGAATCCGGATCTAACCCACGTAGAACTTCAGTAAACCGATAGGAATCAGGGATGCAGTGCGTCGTGTATAGATCACGCACAGGTTGCAGGATTACTAGGAGCCACTGAGCCAAAGAATGTTGGGCGGACCCTATCATAGATAATATAGGTCTAAGTGGCACTCCCTCCTTGTGTATTTTTGGAAGACCATATAATCTAGGTCGCAATGACCCAGAGGGTCTGATCCTATCATAGACCTCTTTCGGAAAAACCTTCTTTTTAAATAAAGAAAGAAGACGCTTCTGCATCTTGATCTCGTTCTTACAAGTATTATCTGCTGACTCGACAGGACCAAGTCTACAGAATTTAGTAGTGTCGTTAAGAATAGATAACATTTTGTTAACGTAGTCACTACGATCCAATACCACAACACCAGCACCTTTGTCTGGTTTACAAATGTAAATGTCCTCATTAGATTTTAACGCTTTTATGGTTTGAAATTGCGTTTTATTCCAAATAAAGTCACTGTGGTCAATGGACGCATTACTGTATTGGTGTGCCAAGTCAACCAACCTAGATTTCATTCTAGAAACATTATCTAAAGAACTAGGAGAGTGATGTCTAATTTGAGAAAACAAAACCTCGAAAGAAGCGAGGGTTTTCTCTTTGTTAATGTGGGTAGGGGGAATACAAAAATCTAACCCCTTAGACAAAACTTTAATTTCGATATCTGTTAGTACAGTGTTCGAAAAATTAAATATATGTTTGCTACCCTTATTTATTTCACAACCATAACGTCTTCGAACAAGAACGGCAAGTTGTTTATTATATTTTATAGAAGCATGTTGCTTGGCAAATTCATCACCAATAGACAGATACTTGCAGAAACGGAAGAAATCAAAAAAAGACAAGAAGCCTTTAACTGCAAACCAGAGACGATGACGAATACTAATAAGATATTCACGCTTTTCAGACAACTTATAAATGTCATCACGCATAAAAGCACGTTCCATAGAAAAACTGGGTCTAACTTTAGACGCAGCAATACGTTTTGAAATATAAAGAGGAGCCACATCCTGTTTAAGACAAGAATGTAAAAAGGCGACAGAAAGGTTAATAGATCTAATTCTGCTCTTTAATCGTATGATATTATTTAATTGAATTATTTGGTGGTGACTATACCTCTTCCGTAGATATTTAAATAAATGTTTTGAGGTACAAAATTTATAGATAACTTTTAAAAAAATACGCGGAAATCTCTCTAAGGCCCTTTCGACTATCATCTCATCAGGAGAAAATCGATAGTTTTAATTAATAACTTCGAAAGAAAGAGCAAATGGGGAAATTGAGTGTGCCAAAATTAAAATTGAAGCGATTAAAATTCAATTTAATTATTTCGTTAAAAGTCGATTAAAAGGCACTACGTTAGGGGAAAAAAAAAAAAAAAAAAAAAAAAAAAAAAATTACAAAAAAAAAATAACACATTGATAATGGTTATCCCGAGGACCTTATCAATGATTGTATTAATAAAAAGGTTGCTGATTTTAAATCCCCTAAAATATTTGGGCCTGTAAAATGCCCCATTTATTTAAAATTACCTTGGATAGGGGGAAATAGTATTAAACTAGGTAAACAGATTGTTGATAGCATTAGCAATTGCTTCTACTCTGTTTCCTTACGATTAGTTTATGCTACAAGACCTGCTTTTCCTTCCTTTCGCAAGGATAGTGTGCCCTATACAAATTATAGTAATATTGTATATCAATTTAAATGCCAATGTGATGCTGGCTATATAGGGCGCACTTCCTTGCATTTGCAGACTCGCATAAACCAGCACATTCCATCGAAAATACGTCAGGGAAGGGTAGGGTCCTTGTGTTACCCCTCCTCTAATTCTTTGGACTCTGCTATTGGCCAGCATTTGGTTGAAAACCCTAGCTGTGCCAATGGCTATAAAATAGACCGTTTTGAGGTCTTGCATCGAGCAGATTCCAAGAACCATTTGAAAATATTGGAATCTGTCTCTATTGCTATGCGAAAACCTTCCTTGTGCCGGCAGAAGGAATTTGTAAGATCGTTGAATCTCTTTGGGGAAATTTGAACTCCTTCCCAATTTTTTTTTTTTTTTTTTTCTTTTTTTTTTTTTTTCCCCTAACCTAGTGCCTTTTAATCGACTTTTAACGAAATAATTAAATTGAATTTTAATCGCTTCAATTTTAATTTTGGCACACTCAATTTCCCCATTTGCTCTTTCTTTCGAAGTTATTATTAATTAAAACTATCGATTTTCTCCTGATGAGATGATAGTCGAAAGGGCCTTAGAGAGATTTCCGCGTATTTTTTTTAAAGTTATCTATATATATATATATATATATATATATATATATATATATATATATATCTGACCTATTGCTAAGGACGATGTGAACATCGCTGGATCATATTCAAGCTCCTGGAAGTAACTGATGCATGATGTAATAATCTATCCATATAAGAGGAACACAGTAAATATTACTTCTGCATCTGTGAAGATGCCGCGCGGACACTCGGGCACTCTATATTGCTTCGAATGAAGACACAATCGACTTCGAGTGGTGTATGGACTGTTCTCTTCTTCATGATTGCTGTCTAACAAAAGAGGCATTGTTAGTCTTTCTATACTTTACCGTTATTTTTATCGATGTCATTCGAATGAGGTGCACTCTTTTGTTTATTCTGGTAAGACATTCGCAAAAATGACTCTTCTTCCTCGCATAACGAAAAAAAAATGTCCATATACTTCAAGCCAAAAAGACGTTACATGTACAGTTTTTACTTACAAGGTATTTCGTCTGTGGTACATATCTCTACTTTACTGATTCACTTTAGACTATAATATGATGTATTATAATAATTGTTGTGACATCTCCCTATAATAATCAAACTTTACAATCAATAATTTCCATATAACGGTCTGCCCATATCATAAACCCGAATCCTCGAGTGTGTTAAAACCGTTATTAGTATATATATATATATATATATATATACATATATATACATATATTACTTAAGTCAAACAGAGTAAATCAATCTTTGTTTCTCGGAAAGGTAAAAAGTAATTTAAGGTATCTGCAGAAATGACTCTTTCTGTTATCATCTACAATTCTTGTTTTCTGGAAATAATAAAATAAAATTCGTAAGTTTGAAAAAAACATTTCCATTGTTCTAATTAGGCCTTAGTTGCAATTAACTCGTATATTTGTCCATCTATTAATATGTTTCTGTCAAAATATCTTAACGTGTATATACTGTTTCTAATTAGAAGTTCCGCGTTGTCACTCTCCACGTGTTTTGAATAATCAAATGTAATAAAACTAATCATTTAACAGAATGTGGAATAGTTCATTGAAGCACAAAAATATCACCATAACTATTGAGCTCATAGCTATAGTACAAATGAAAAAAGAGAAAACTGAGGTAGAAATTGGGGTAAGCACAAAGAAATAGTTTAAATCGTTTCTTTTAATATTTATTAATATAAAGTTAAGTTTCTATGTTTATATATATATATATATATATATATATATACATTAGTTTTAAACTACTAAACTAATGTGAAGATCAATATGAATTTTCAAGTACAACTTTTAAGTAAACGGACATCTATTGCTTTTATTTTATTGCTTGCTCAATAAATATGCTTATTAACGGGTTGTAGTTCAATGGTCAACAGATTCGCATTCGATACTTGTCGCGAAAACGAAATACCGCTATATTGATTATATTGATTCTCAAAGGAAATGATCATCTGAAATAATTACAATAAATTATTTGTCATATATCTTCTTCTCAGCACCGGTAGGAAAAAAGTGATAACATTTATTGCAATTATGTCGATTTTAAAATGCAAATACTGTGTATAATATATCGTCAAGAAACGTTAAAAAAATTGGTACGTTTCAGGTAACATGTTGTTTTCTTAGTAGGTAACATTACAATAGTCGAAAAGTGTTCATTTCATTTCCATAAAACAACAAACGGTCAATAATGCGTGTCATTATATTGATTTTCAAAAGCCAATATTTGTTCATATTTTATTGCTAAACCCGATGACAGTTTTAGAAGTGACGAATTTACATTCGGCACTATCAGTTATTTTAATGATATGATTGGTTTGTATAGTACGCAATAAGTTTACATTTCATGTTATGTGCGGGTAACAGTTTAATATTTTAAATATTTTCAGTCGACAATGTTTCATTCAAAAATGGAAAACAGCTTTATTTTTACTAGTTTAATTATATTTATTTCAGACAGGTTTATGGTGTATAATCTCTTTTTAATTAATGACTCAGTTTAATAGTTGACGAATTTTCGGTCAACATGGCTTTGTATAACACAGCATTAAAACGTATGTTTAATATATCGAATTGTAAAAGAAATGCTGTTCATAATCTATTGTTAAGATAGTTGTTGTTTTTAATGAGGCGGAAACCGTACAGCAGCGAGGTAAAAAAGTAAGCATTCGCAGACGGCGACGAAAGCATAGGTGTAGACTTCGATTTAACTATCAATACAGAAGATGTTATAGCAAGCAAAGATGAGGCGGACGGAAGTGTGAACGGAGTAGGTATATATAATACAC
>OY744527.1:121429369-121509369 GCA_963556195.1 Sepiola atlantica
ATAGATTTCTTGTGATCTCTTGGTCCTACCAGATTCCAGGACAAGAATCTATTTTGTCTGATAGAGTATCCTGCTAATAGCTGTTACTTGAGGTAACATTACTTGGTAAATGCGCACTATTCCTCGTATGCTCTCCGAATACTATGTAATTTTGAATATTTGTTCAGGGTTTGCATGTAAGGGAAGTACTCTTATATCAAGTTATCCTGAGAAACACTTGAAGAGAGACACCGAAGACACTTGAGGATGATATCTAGTAGGTAATTAAAACTAATATATATATATATGTATATGTATATATATATGTATATATGTATATATATATATATATATGTATATGCATATATATATATGTATATGTATATATATATATATGTATATATATATATATATGTATGTATATATGTATATATGTATATATATATATGTATGTATATGTATGTATATATATATATGTATATATATATATATATATGTATATATATATATGTGTATATATATATGTATATATATGTATATATATATATATGTATATATGTATATATATGTATATTAGGGTAGGTCGATTTTACACTTTTTTTTTAATATTAAAAAAAGGCACGTACCGAAAGTTGTATATAGCACTATTAAATACTCATGCAAAAAATTAGATCAAAAACTTCAGCGGTTTTTTGAGCGTTTGGTATCAAAGATCGTAGCCAAGAATATACTGAAAATTCCTCGTTTTTGCAAGATTTGCTTGAATACTGGTGTGAAAACAAAATAAATTGTGCATTTAAAATCAGGGAATGTCCTTTTATTTTATAAAAATGATATTAATTAAAGAAATCTTCAAATTGAAAATTTGCCCCCCCCCCTTATTTTCAGTATCTGCTTTTGTAAACTACCTTTTAACGTTATGAATTAAACAGTAATATTTGAATACCTAAAAAAATGATTTTTTTCTGTTATAAGTGAAAATATAACAAGCAAAGAAATAAGGAAAAACCTAACACTATTTTAATGGAGCTTAATATTGAGAGTCAAATTGCTCCATATAAGACCCCTTAGACAAAAATGCTGGTCTCAATTTCTGACTCAAAACTTTGGCTGTAATGTGTTGATGCCTTGCTTCAAAACCATATACAGTTTGTGAAGCTTCTGTTATTAACTTAACTGCCCGTTCCACGCCCTGAGAATGCCAAAAATGCAGTATAATTTTAAATCTATTAATTGTGTCCAATGTGTGGCATTAAAATTAATAGGTGGTATTCTTTTTAATCTTTTTCTGGTTGACTCCTCACTCCTGAAAGAACAAATTAATTAATTGAATTATTAAAAAATTCCAATCTGTACTGCTTTAATAATTATGGTGAAATTAGATAAAATCTTTAAAAATCATTCTATAAATTGGAATAAATAATTGAGTCAGAGATATATGAATAAATATTACTTACCTAATGGCCAAAATTCTTTTTAAAGCTTCTTCTCTTACTTCAATCTCCTCAGATTTAACCATGGAATATAGAAAGTTTTCAGGCAGTAAACAAAATGTATTACCTTGTATATTTCTAAATATGATATCTTGGATTTCCTGAGGCTGCTCCTTAATCCTCTGGATCATATTAAAAATGTGCACTTGCTGATTGTGGAATTTACTATTTCTTTTAATTTCAAACCAAGAAGTGGCATACACATTTACAATAAAATTTACTACATAGTGTAGTTTTGTTGTGTGCCTTTGTGGGTATGCACCACGAGTCCATAAACACATGAGCCTGATGGCCAAAGTTAACCATCTTGCTTGGTTTAAAGGACCAATTTTCCAGGAGGTATATCTAGAGTCAACCTTACCTCTAGAAATACCTACTGTGTATTCATAAAGGAGTCTTTGGTCAGAACTAAGATCATGTATTTCATCAATTTTAAAAATTGACTCTAGAGGATTGCTAATAGTGGAAAATGATATTTGGGGTAAATCATGGCAATCATTTGAGCATAATTTCCCCAGAGGGCCACTGAATGTTGTAGGGCCCTTTGCGCAACCATCTATGTTTTTAAAAAGGGCTCTGAAAGGTAGTTCATTATGATGCAAAGAGTAACCAATTGTGTGAAGATTTTAAAAAAGTTTTCTTCTAAAATTGCAACCATTCCACCTTCGCAACCTGTGTTGGTATTAGTGTTGTCAACAAGTATAGCCTTGATACTGTTCTCACTGTGGAATTCATGCAAAACATCCACCACTTGATCTGCATGAACAGCACCTGTTGCACCACTATTAGGAAGAACTCTGTGACAGATATTTACTTTCACATGGTGTTTCTTTTGTAAAAGTTAAATGGTGTTCTGGTCCCTTAGTTTTTTTCATAATTCTTCTGTCTATTTTCATCCACAATTTCCTTATACATCAATGTGTCCTTATCCATTCTCCCATCAACTCCAATACATATAATATTTTAGGTGGGGTAAAAACCCCTGGCTGAAATAGTTTTATTTGTCTACCTCCAACAATGTAAGATGTGACACAAGGTCATGAAAGTGGGATTAGATAAGCCTGCGCTATAGAGGTGAGCACTCTGGCCATTAAAAAATTGACTGGGCAGCCCCGTCGGCATTCCCCCATTCCCCTGTAGGGGCGTCTCAGACAGTTAGCAATAAACTTACTCCTCCCCAAAGAGGGAAGGCAAAGCCTGGGAAGGTGCACCTCCTAGAATTGCACAGGACGGACAAGCCACAATAGACGGGCGTAAATCCAGACCCAAAGGCCCGGACGATACCGATTTATTTGGTGGGGTAAAAACCCCTGGCTGAACTAGATTTTATTTATCTACCTCCAACAAGGTAAGATTGACACAAGGTCAGGAAAGTGGGATGAGAAAGCCAGTGCTCGAGAGGTGAGCACTCTGGCAATTTAAAAATTGCCTGGGCAGCTCCGTCGGCATTCCCCGGTAGGGCCGTTTCAGACAGTAAGCAATAAACTTACTCCTCCCCAAAGAGGGAAGGCAAAACCTGGGAGGTGCACCTCCTAGAACTGCACAGGACGGACAAGCCCCAATAGACAGGCGTGAAACCAGACCCAAAGACCCGGACGATACCGGTTTATTTGGTGGGGTAAAAACCCCTGGCTGAACTAGTTTTTATTTATCTAACTCCCACAAGGTAAGGTGTGACAAAAGGTCGGGAAAATGGGATTAGATAAGCCAGCGCTCGACAATTCAATATATATTTGTGATAACAGAATCAACACGTGAATTCAAATTCGCTCGTTGAATTTTCAACCGGTGAATACCATAAAAAATATCCAATAAATAAAACGCCTATGTAAATAAATAATTATTTATATATAAAATTAAATATTATAGTGTTTTATTCCTTTTTAATTTGAATATGTACATTTAATTTCTTAAGAAAAGGAATAATAAACTTTAAAATATTTATTATTAAGTAATGTATTACTTTTTTTTGTTAAAACCCGGGTTTAATTTAAGGCGACACCTCTGCCGGTGAAATCTAGGCTGTGAGAAAAAATCTCGATTTATTTGATCTTAAAGTTGCAATGCTCAAATAAATACAAAGTTTTGAAGAAAAATATTTCTTGTGGTAACTTTTGACATTATTTGGCAACTTTCTTCGAGTGCGATAATTTACAGTTTCAAAATCGACCTCCCCTAATGTATATATATATATATATATGTATATATATATATATGTATATATATTTATATGTATATGTATATTAATAGTTTGAATGCAAAACACGATAAATCCAATTTCTTAAAATTGAGCCCTTAATCAATAAAAGAACGAATATATTAAATATGGACTTCGAGTATAAGCTTATTATAATTTAAAGCAAACATTAATTATTCCGGTACTATATAATGTAAAACATGATGTGAGTGTATGGTTGTGTGATCAAGTGTAACACTGTTTATAGTGCTAGCTTCGTAATTATTATACATGGCGTTTATCGCGTTTTGCATTCGAACTCTTCATATATATATATATATATATATATATATATATATATATATATACGCATATGTATACTTATATCAATATATACATATTAATATAAATATACATATATATGTATATATATACATATGCATATATATACATATGCATATATATACATATATATATGTATATATATATATATATATATATATATATATATATATATAGAGAGAGAGAGAGAGAGAGAGAGGGAGAGAGCGAGAGAGATTTAGATTTTTCACTCATAAAATAGATCATTCAGTGAAGACCGGGTTGTACCAATAAAAACAAGCTCGATGATACTCGATTACAGAACATTTATATGCGATTTTATGAAGGCTTACCAAAGCATTCCTTTCAGGACACCAATGATCACCATTAAATTTTTTTTGTTCTTACAAATATTATTTATTCAAATTCAATTATTTATTCAAATACATTGAATTTGAATAAATAATATTTGTAAGAAAAAATATCTTTAATGTTGATCATTGGTGTCCTGAAACATTCTAAATGTTCTTTTTCATGCGTGTTATGCTTACATATTTAAACCAGATAAACATGAATAGTGTCTCCTTCGTGTGATTAATATTGTTTTATTTTGAGTTTATTTTATCTCTTAATTTTATTTTCCGGGTTTTAAGCAATTTTTATGTTTGTTTCATGCTAAACCGTCTGCGTGACATGTTATTTCTAAATCATTTCTCTGAGTTGGTAATTATGTTATGAAAATTCTATATTCTCATATTTTTTCCATTTGTTTTATTCGTTCGAATTTATTGTTTTTAAAATCAAGTTAAGCGTGTTATAAAACTGTGAACAAAATGTTCACTGTTTTAGACGTAAATATTTTCCGTGAGGTATTGGTATTATTTAGCCTCTTTGATGTATTTTATCGATTTTTACAAAATATTTTTACGGTACTATTATTTCTTTTTTTTCAAAAAATGTTTTCTTCTTTGAATATTCTTCGGTTGTTTTAGTAACGTTTTTAAATGCGAAGCACAATTCAGTGGGTAATGGTATATTTTAATGAGTCAGTGATCAACAAACTGTGTTTGGATCTTGCATGAAGCTATTTGTACTGTTTGTTATTAAACTCACTCAGAGTGCCCGTCTTTTAGTGACGGGGGCTTATAATTATATTTATAAATAAATATTAATTATTTATTACCTACAGACATCGATGTTTCATGCTAACGCAATCTTCAGTGCAGGAAGTGTATTATCATCGGTCGGCGGGCTCGAACTTCGATTACAAATCGCCACTGATCCGCAGTCATAAGCGTTAACACCTCGGCCATAGCGAATTAGCTAATAATTACGGATAAATTTAACTTTGTAAATAGCGAGTCGGCGGCTAATTTACACGAGCAGTTGAAAGTGATTAACAAACTGTGTTTGGAACTTGCATGAAGCTATTTGTACTGCTTGTTATTAAACTCACTCAGAGTGTCCGGCCTTCAGTGAAAGGGGGCTTAAAATGATATTTATAAATATTAATTATTTATAACCTACATACATCGATGTTTCATTCTTACATGAGAAAGGAAGGATGAGAGTAATCCGACGTAATGGAAAATGAATAAGAAAAAACAAAGAGATATTTTTTATATATTCATCAACGTTTCGTCTTTGTTGTAAGACTTCCTCATGATGATAATATAAAGAAAAATGTCATGCAAGTACATCAAAATAGTTGGTTGATATAATGGGTTGAGAAGGAAAAGTAGTAGCCCTCGTCAACCGCTTTTAGTAGCCACGGAATAGCTAACATTCATAGAATTTAAGTTTAAAAGTTTGTGCAGGTTATGTGGGAGGGGTCGAGTAATTGTATTGTATAGGGCGGAGAAAATCAGATCACTGACCTCATTCACTTGGGTGATATTTGGAACAAATTAAGTCGGAAGAAGAGAAAACAAAGTAAAAGAAAAATGAATTCAAAATTTAACCTGGGAAACTGTCGAAAATTAAATATAATGTACACTCATGTTTGGTTTGGTAGTTTTGTTTTACGGCATATCAACCCTTGTTGGGTTATTTAATGCCGAATCTGGTCTTGTTTTCTTCTCTTTTTTGTTTCTTTCCCCTTTTAATATCTGTTTCTATTTAACCCATAGTTGGGACCCTAACAGGTACTACCACTCTGGGTCAGGGTGGACCTGGGAGCAATGGTAATTAAGAGGAGGCTCCACATTCCCCAAAGTCCGTAAGCCGGATCTCACCATCGGATGTAGTTTAAGGTCATATCCAGGACCGGGAGTAGGGTAGGAAAAATAAAGATAAAAAAGGGGAGGGAGAAAGGGAGAGGGGCTGTTGTTTTTGTTTTTGGTTTTGTAGAACATAATTAAGTTTTACAAAAAGAGAAAAAAAAACAAAAAAAACGTCAATGTAGGTGAATTTCGTCTCAGGGAGCCACAGGGCAGCCTGATCTGGTATCACCAGACACTCATGTTGTTAACAAAGAAAAGAAAAGGTATAAAGTTATTGTGGTACATTTTAACGGCAAGTTTATGTCCGGATGTGTCTCAAGATGTTCTTCTACGCGGCAATATTCTTGGCGATATGGACATTCTAAAATACTATTGGTGAATGAGTATTATTGTTTAATTCCCAGTGAGATATAGAATGTGAAACTCTTGTTGGATAGTGAGATTTGTATAATCGGGCAGTTATGGCCGGTATATCTTTCGTTTAAAGTATTACCAGCAATGCCTATATATTAATCTTCTGGGTTGGGTTTTCTCTAGTTGAAATTTTAGTATGGTAAATATATACCACTGCGAACTAACCAATAATAATAAATCACTAATAGTGTAATAGAACACTATTAAAAAAACAGTACTTGGCGTTCCCTAAATTTACCATGTTATGTATGCCTAATTAAAACACGTGAGATAGTTAGATTTAGTGATAGAGGTGAAACAAAAAACGAGTAACCTCAAGGAACTGTAAGCACAATAGATAGAACCGTCTTAGTAATGTGCATATAACCTCTTGAACCAATGCCACCATAGAAAATCAAAAATAAATAAATAAAATAAAAAAGAGAAAAAATATTTATTTAACCCTAACAAAACCCAAAATTTGATAGTATCTACTAATTTTTCATATATTTAACACACCTTGCATTACTGACCCCATAACACACGACAATACCCGAGTCCCTATTATTTAAAAAAAACACAAAAGACTTATTTGAAAACGGATAACAACAACAACTTCCGCTAAGCCCGTTTACCACAACAGTAGTCGGGAAACATCCAAATCCATTAACATCGGAATATAGACACACTGATGAGGAAAGGTTTTACACTGGCGAAATTATCTGTATCACTATAAACAAGAAAAAAAAATGAAGGTTTATATAAAGAAAAAAAAATCGGTTTCGATTTATTTTTCTTTAAAAATGATATCGCATCTTTATATGCTTAAAAAGGTATTTCTGTTTACCTTATTCTTTAATATATATATATATATATATATATATATATATATATATATATATATATATATATATATATATATATTTATATATATGTATATATATATATACGTTTGATTAAACAGGAGTGCTAGCTTCTGTATATTCATTTTCTGATCCATTTTTTTCCCGTCGTCGAACGCCCGATTTGGTGTTGTTATCCATGGTGTGTGAGATATCTCCATACTTTGACGAACGTTTTCGACCGACTTTGGTCGTCTTCAGCCGGAAGAATGTCTAATCAAAATAAAACTGGTGAATCCACTAAGAAGACGTTCTTTTAAACATTTCAACATACCTTCTCCCCCTTCATAACGAGAATGGTTGATGCTAGGGTTATTCATGCGAATGAACAATGGCTTCTATGTAAGGAGGCGAATACTACAATATGACACCACAATAATGGACGTGTTACAAGTTAAAATACTCGTAAACTCGTTTTGGGGGGGTGTTATGTTTCACGTGGTGTTAGTAAATGCAGCTACGTGGGGAGGTGAGGTGGCAAGTTAGTCGGCGTAATATACAAGTCCTAGTATATTATAAGTCTGGAAGAACATCTTTAGATCCGACCAATATCATTTATAAGAGAATCTGTCTTTCGGTCGGTGTATTTATGACGATGTCACGATTCATTTAGGAATAACATTTTTTTTTAGGAAGAGGCTATTTTGCCGGTTACGGCAAAATAACGAACCGTCGTTATTCTCCCGATTTATTTTTTTTTAACGTAACTGTTTTCGTTTTTTGAAAGAAAGAGTAATGAAACGAATAAGGACAAATATTTTATAACAATTTATTTTCATCGTCATAATCAGTTGTTATTCTGTCGGTTAATTTAATGTTTTGAATATAAAAGAAATATCTGCTTTTAATACAAAAACAAACATTAAAAGTAAAAATTAATTAAATAGACGAAAATATTGCAGACAATTAGATTTTTTATTCGGATTTAGAAGTAATCTGCGTCGAAAAAAAAGTTTTAGTTATTTTAAAAAATAGTTTTCATTCATAGATATAAAAAATAAATAACTCTTGTTAAGAAATCTGATTATTAAAATAATTACAAATAAGTCCATAAAGAAATTAAATCAGATGTAAGTTTTATACTTTAAGTTTTATAAACAGTCTAAACAGCAATTTTAAAACTAATTTTTCACTATCTTTTAAGATAAATGTTTGGACTATTTCTCATCATTTCACTCGTTTTTATAAAGTTTTAAATTATAAAAAAATAACATTGTCTATTCATCTTATAAATGTTATATTATTAAATAATTATTTATCCAATTAAAAAAAATATTCATTTTTATGGAAAAATGTTGAAATAAAAATTATCTTTTTTACGTCGAGTATTTATTTACCTCCTCTCCAGGAGGTTAGGCACAAGGCCAGTTTCATCTTACTCCCACAAGGTAAAATGTGACCCAAGGTCGGGTCGGGAAAGTGGACTTGAAAAGCCAGCGCCCGAGAAGGTGATCACTCTGACCAGTAAAAATTAGCTGGGCAGCCCCGTCGGCATTCCCCGGTAGGGACGCCTCAGGCATTAAGCAATAAACTTACTCCTCCTCAAAGAGGGGAGGCAAAGCCTGGGAGGGTGGCCCTCTTAGAACTGCACAGGACAACCCCATAGATCGGCGGAATCAAGCCCCGAAGGCCTAGACGATACCAGTCTATGGGGTGCAGTATCCATCGGAACAGATACTACACTGTGATCTTGGCCAAGTATTGATTTACTCCTCTCCAGGAGTTAGGCACAATGCCAGTTTTTATCCTACTTCCACAAGTAACATGTGACCCACGGTCGGTCGGGAAAGTGGGGTTTGAAAAGCCAGCGCCCGAGAGGTGAGCACTCTGAGCATTTAAAAATTGCCTGGGAAGCCCCGTCGCCATTCCCCGGTAGGGGCGCCTCAGACAGTAAGCAATAAACTTACTCCTCCTTAAAGAGGGGAGGCAAAGCCTGTGAGGGTGGACCTCCTAGAATTGCACATGACAGACCCATTGACCGGCGTAAGTAAAGGCCCGAAGGACAAGACAATACCAGTATGGGGTGCAGTATATATCGGAACAGATACTACACTTTGATCTTAGCCAAAAGGCCAAGATCTTGGCCAAGTAGATAGAAACAAAAACACAAGTATTAAGGATTTGTTTATTTTTTTTGTTTCATTATCTTTGTTTAATTATTACTTTTTTATTGGAAAAATGTTGAAATAAAATTATCGTTTTCACGTCGAGTAAATAGAAACAAAAGCATAAGTATTAAAGATTTGTTTATTTTTTTAGTTTCATTATTTTCGTTTAATTATTTCTTATTTATTGGTAAAATGGTGAAATTAAACTTTAAAGTGTTGACTCGTGAAATCTTCGCTGTAACTGTAACAGTAAGGTTAACTAAACATGAACCGGCAAAATAACGACCCCCTCGTTATTCTGTCGTGACCGGAAAAATAACGAGGGGGTCGTTATTCTGCCGATCCCGGCAGAATAGCCTATTCGTTTTTTTTAAATGTGTTCTCGAATCTCTCACAAAGGACAAACTAAATTTTATTTTCTGTCAGTGTGTCTGCTAGTTTTATGTTTGAAACACAATTTTTCTAAGTAAAATCGCAGATTAACTGGACGCATCTTTAGAATATCATTTTTCTTTTGTTTTATGAAACTTTCCATCAATAACACTGTGATTGTCATTCGAGAGATCAGGGAATTTTCGAAGCACAAATCTCATGAGAACATTTTAAGTGATTTTATATATATTTTGCATTATTTTATTATAGTGTATTCATCTTTAACTTTCCTCTATTCACACTTTATATTCCCAACATTTGTTTTACTTCATTTTTTAAAAATTATCCTTAGGATTTTTCGATCACTATTTCGATAGCTTTTTATGCTCATCTATTTTCTTTAAACTTCGCATGTATTTATATCACATATTTTTATATTACTTTTTTTTTACTTTCACGCCTTCACATATTACTTCCCGTTCTTTCCTATTGTCTAATTTATTTCCCTTCGTTGTATTTCTTTTATTTACTGTCATTTTCTCTCTATTTCATCATTTCCTTGATTGTCTTACTTTTATCCTTAAACTTCTATTCTTGCCCTAACATATCATAAAAGTATTTTTCACTTCCACACGTTTTTAAAAAATCTTTCAATGTGCCTTGTCCTTTATATGGTCAGTGTTTTGATTGTTGATTAAATTATGTGATTATGTCCCAATTAGGGAATTTGGGTATACTTAGTATATATGTTACCTAAACCATTTCCTATATATCGAATCTGACCCAAAGTACTTACTAGTGCTTCTCAATATCCGATCCATGTGTTCAACATTATATGCCTCGACACAAAAATAAATTGCTTCGAATACATATTGCCTAGGTGTGAGGTTTCAACAATCCCACCACCGCTACATCCGACTTTCTCAAACCTTTTTTCCATGTTCTGTCTACTCAATGACCCAATGCTATAAATACTGATGTTCTCAGTGTAAAGGAAAGTCTATTTAAAAGCGAGGACAGAACAGATACATATAAAAAAAAACAAATGACACGAATTTCTTCTGCATTCTTAGTGTGTGAATAAATACTGCTCTGTAACACAATATTAATTGTTGCAGTCTAAAAGGTTTGTTTTACTTTGAGCTAGGATAAAACAGCAAGAAAATAAAACGATTTATCTCTGCACATTTATTTCTCAAAATAATGGCCAGTTATAATTTATTTTACGCTTTCAGTTTGTCGGAATGAAAACAATGTTTACGGAAATATTCTGTATTCTAGGCGTTATTATGTTATTTTCAATATAATCTATTTAAACACTAATTTCAAACAAAATAACATCGATTATTACTACACTATTTAATTTATTTTATTTTATTTCTATACATAAACAATGAATTAGACTATTTAAAAAGTTATTCACAAATTAGTCATTATATTTTTTAAAAGAACAACAAATTAATCAATTATATATATTTTTGCTTTGTTTATTGCTAAATGAAATGAGTGTGTTCTTATTAAAAGAAACATTTTGCTTTTTGTGTGTGTTACGAACTTTTAAAAATAACATCGTACATAAAATATCATGTAACATTTCATAACCGGAAGCTGCGCTCAAGGAAAACCCTTCTCTTTAACCCCAAAAATAATTCGACGACACTAACAGTGAAACGTAAGGCATTGGAGAATACGTACACTTATAAACCCATAAATATTTAGCTGACTATACTAGGAAATAACACTGTTGGCATATATCTAAGCCGATATAAAGTATTTAACACTGAGAAACATTACATTTGGAGTAAAACGTCTTTAGTGTATTATACAAATAATTGAATTAAGAAAATAAAATATTTATACAAATATATTAACATTTCTGGGATTTTTAAAAATTGGATTTTGTGATATTAAAATGCCATGAAAGAAATAACACCTTTTATTCACGACTTGAACATGTCCTCATTGTTTTGTTTATATTAGATTGCGAAAACAGAAAAAATAAAATATTTTTATAATAAATTTAATCATAATTTTTTTTATAATTAACTAAAACTTAATATTCTTGACATTGAAGCTGTTTCTTATTTCGAGCGACTGGTGAAGATAAAAAGTAAAATGTCGCCATCTAGGAAATAAACTGATAATACGAGCATAGTTATTCATTTAATAAGTATTTTTCTTCAGATTTTATACTTAATACAACATTTATTTCAACTCAATAGCTCAGCATGTCATGATCTTAAATATTCAAGTGCCCAGTCAGGGAATCACTTTCCTATATGAACGTTAGGTAACATAACCACGCATTTCCTGATGTTTTAGCAGTGAATGGAGATGCGTATACAGTGTTTTTATTTTTCAATTAACTTTTTTGAGGTGGGCCTTGTTTCTATTTTTTAGCAATAATATGTAAATAAATACAAATATAGAGGTACTTTGTCTTATTTTAATTAATAGAAAGCTTGAAATAATTTAGGGGGAGGTGATCAAAGACATACTGTAGGCATATCTAACCTCCCCTTACACTAAAGTAAAGCTTACATGTAACCGGAAGTTGGATTGTATTATTTCTCAAATCGGGTATAATTCAGAAATTTGTTTTCAAACATTTTCAAAAGAAAAATTGAAAACAAAAAATAGTATAACACGTCTCCGTTTACCTCTAAGTGGTTGCTTGGTTTACATTAAATTATATAGAAAAGTGATCCTTCATTCCAAAACTTTGACTATTTACATTCTTTATTTCTAATTTTGCAAAAGTTTTCTGGCTGTTTACATGTAATCGCCAAACTGTATACGACATTTCAAAATGAAGAACACACTTTCCGTATTCTAGACTATACTATTGCTATGTTCATGTTGAACAACACCCTAATATTAAATTCATTAGAATTGACTGTTAGGTACACACAAATTAAAGTTAAAACTATTAAATATGTTACTCCGGGATTTTAATGCTTCAAAGGTATGCAATGGAACGAGACTGTGTGCTAACCTAATGTAACTCTGTGTTATGATGTGAAATGTATTTTAAAATGTATATTAACAAACACGTCACAGAAGAATAGACAGAAACTAAGCATAAAACAGTTGATACACATTTTTAAACAACTACAACATAATTCTTGTACGAGTTTTCAAAAATTGATTGAAAAAAATCGAAACGAGTTAGCGAACACCGTTATTGGGAATGAATTAAGAAAATAAATGTATATAACTATATAAAAAGCACTATATATATATATATATATATATCACATATATATATCACTATATAATCACTAAATATATATTATATATCACTATATATATCACTATATATATAACACAATATATATATATCACTAGATATGTATATATATATATACATAGATATACATATATCTCACTATCTATATATATCACTATACATATATCTCATTATGTATATATATATATCACTATATATATATATGTATCACTATATATATATCACTATATATATATATATATAACTATATATGTATATCACGATATATGTATATCACTTATATATATATCACAAATATTTATATATATTAATATGTATATATATATTGTTTTTGTTGGTGATTTTATTATTCCATTAATTGCGACAAAATATATGCTGTTTCATTTGCGTCCATAATGAACGCCAACTTTTCAAGCGTCAATGGAATCCAAATGTTTAAGATTTTAAATGCAACCCCAACCGGAAATTAAAGATGCATAAGAGAGAGCGGGGACGAAGATGGGGCTCAGCCTATAGCGAGGACAAGAAAGGTGGAGGGGTGGGAGACCCCAACAAGTGATATTTCAGAAAGTTCAGTGGGGTTATCTCTAGTTTCTGAGCTATCGTGACCTCAATTCCAACCAGGGCGAAGGGCAGGGTGGGTTTAATTTAATAATGAGATTGGATTATAATTATAAAGTTATAACTGTCATTTCTGTTGTAATAGGTGATTATTGTGTAGATAAAAATGTTTGATAATTTTTATTTAGGTATTAATTGCTACTTTTGCATTCTATTTTAATATAATTATGTATGGCTTGTATAATGAGCTCAGTAACGGTAGTGAATTTTGTTGTGATAATATTTTTTAATTGTGATTATATTATATTAAAATTAATACTAGTGAAATTATTATATAAAGAAGTTTAATGGTGTTACTATCTTTAGTATTAATAAAAACAATTATAATAACCATAATAATAATAATGCCAATCGTTACTACGATAGTCGCAGTAACAATATTATCAATAATAATAATAATAATAACAATAATAATAATAGTAATAATAATAATAATAGTAATAATAATAATTATTATTATTATTATTCTGTTACTTGTGAAGTCATTGGGCGAAATAACTCTATAAGTGATTGTAGGCTTTTATAGTTCTACTACCAATAATAAGGACTAAGCACCAGTCAATAATTAAGTGTTCAAGATAGTAATCGAAGGATTAAGTAATTGAGATTAGATTAATCTAAGTGATCTCAGAGTTAATAGCTATCACATTTATGGGTTTAGGTGGGAGATGATTTTGGTAGAATTGGTAGTATTACTCAGAGGCTATTGAGGCTGAGAATCCTAGGTAGTACTTAGAGATTTGATGTTATTGATGGTTTAGTGGGGTGGTTATATATTTATAGATACATCGGGACTTGTTGGGGTGGGGTTGGGTGGTAAATTTAGGTGGGTGGGTGTTTAGTTTATAATGGGGGGGGGGTTAATGTAATCATCCATTTTTAATTTTTTTCATTCTTAATTTGTGGAGGGTTGGTGTGGGGTTAAGGTGGGGTATGTGGGTTGCTAAGTAGGTAGAGCCTACTATGTTTCCAGTTGATAGACGTCTCTTGTTTTCAATTCAGGAGTTTATTTCTGTCTTTAAAACGGATAATTTCCAGTTTTTCATTTAAACATAATATATTTTGCTCTGAATTTTCATTGCAAACTCTTATAAACCCGGTTTCAACTTCCTTCATATTTATACCCCGTGGATATTTGTAACAAGTTAATTATATATATATATATATATATATATATATATATATATATATATATATATATATATATGCGCTTGAAACATCGTCGTACGTAGATAAAATATAAAATAAAATATTAACAAATTATTAAATATTATTATGAGCCCCTTTCAAGTTTTATTGAAAGTCGGAAATATACAATATAATAATACCCTTAAAAGCCTCAGTGCAATTGTTCGACTCTGTCTTTGAGTATTATAGATTGTTTAGAGATATATGTTCGCGCTTTCAGTGTAAATATCACTTAATTTCCCGTTATTACGAGACGAATCCTTTTGGCATAGTAGGACTTTGTGAACGCTTACAAATTCATAATGTCTCTGTGAACACAGTTAACGCTATATGGCCGTCTGAAATTGTTATTTCCCTACGCTGATGAGAACCATGAGCTTGGAACGATGTCGTATGTAGGTAGAAATGTAAACATAATTTTATATATATATATATATATATATATATATATATATATATATATATATATATATATATATATATGAATATCACACTTAACATCACTGGATTCTGACACATTACTAGTGACAGTCATTCATGGTGTTTTGCTATAGGCGCCAGGCTAGGCACTGAGGGTTGGCGACGCTATTTGCCCATAGCTAGGCGTCCAGAAACAGCGATTGGTATTCCCAAATGGGCACTGATCTAGTACTGACCAGGCTCAATGTCGCTTAACTTCGGCGATTTAGCGGGGTCCGGTGTATTTACGTGATTTACTGTATATATACCGTAATTAAAATAAAATGTCCAAACAAGAAGGTGTAAATGAACTAAACGGTGAGTTGCAATGATCTGTTATTCACTTATTTTCATAATTTATTCACTACACTAATATAGACACACACACACACCCATATATATATATATATATATATATATATATATATATAAATATATATATATATATATATATATATATATGTATATATATATATATATATATATATATATATATATATATATATATATATATATATTTATACTATAATAGCATTCCATAGACTATGGTGAAGTCATACAAAACCATAATTTCCAATGGTTTTAACAACTTTTTTCTTCCGAATCTCGGTAATCTAGCGGAGACCAGTTTGTCAACGTGATTTTGCCGTATATTTTTCATACTTCTAAAACAATGGCGAAACATGGGTTTTCTTAACAAACCAAATATATATATATATATATATATATATATATAATTAAGTTCAAATATTAACAAAATGAACAAAACCAATACTTTTCAAAAGTGCTCAATATATATTAGAACTTTTTATATAAAAATAAACATAGTTTGAGTATTCGACAATTGTTTCAGAAACTATTCGGCTCCTTCTCAAGGATATACTTAGAGAATATCACTGAGGAGGAGCCGAAGAGGTTGTGAAACAATTGTCGGATACTCAAACTATGTTTATTTTAACATTATATATATATATATATATATATATATATATATATATATATATATATATATATATATGAGTGTGTGTATGTATGTGTTCTAGCGGTACCCGTCTCCTGGCATTGCCCGGAAACTTATATTAAATTTAAAAATTCACAGTTCCAACTTTCAAATTATATTTATTCGGCGCGAACACAGACTCCTTGAAATTAATATAAAACATTTTATTGTTTACCTGGACTTATGGGAAAGTTTAATTGCTAACCCGAATTTAAGATTAGGATTTTGCGTGTACGAAGGTAATTTTTCTCATAAGGGATGTGCGACTCTTAAAAGTTAATTTTACCAAAATAAAAAGTAAAACATGAAAATAAATTTATAAAAACATCAATTTATTTATTTTTGTTTTTTTCATTGTCGCGTGGGACGATGTGTATGTAAAACCGTTTTTTTCTCGTGACGGATTATGCACCCGGTCTAATGATTGAACTTTAATTGACAAACCTTCGAGTTTTTTTGTTCAAAAAGTGTGGCCGTTAGAAAATAACGTCTGATAAAAAATTAAAATTTAAAAAAAAGTAAAAAAGCAAAAACGAAATAGATAAAATAGTAAGTACGTAAACACTTCGATTTAGAAATAGGAGATATTCTGTAAAATTCTTGAGGGAAATAAAAAACGTGAATAACGAAATAAAAATAAGATGTGCGTGCGTAAACGAATGCTGCACTCAACACGTTGTAAATACATACTATATTTAGTTTTTTTTCTTTTTTGGTGAAAGGTATATCCAAGCAGTAATAGTTAATATAATTTTAAAAAAATGAATAAACTATCAAAAACATGGAATTAAAAAGCGAATAAAAATAAAATTAGCAGGCATCTTGCATAGGTATGTTTTCTGTTATGGGTTCGTAAATTATAATATGTGTATATTCCGATGGAAGTTTATTCTTAATTACTTGTTACGAGGCGAACATGGAGAAGTACAGATGGAAAAAAATGTAAGTCAATACTTAATGTGATTGTTGATGTGATATTGATAATATAATGTAAAATATGTGAAAACACATGTAATAAAGACTATTAAATTGTAAAAAAACTCAAAGAGCTGAATTCAACATTAAGTAAATATTTTTATAACAAATGAAATGTGGCTATGCTCATGCACAGTTTCTTTCCTTAACATTGGAACATATCAAATAACACTACAACAAATGTTTGGATTTTTTCTCCAAATTAACAAAAAGATCATATATAAATTATTTCTTTATGCCGTAAAGAAAACTGTAGTCTCAGTAATTGCTGTCCGAAGAGCGGGTAGTTTTTGCAAGTATATATATATATATATATATATATATATATATATATATATATATATATATATATATATATGTGTGTGTGTGTGTGTGTGTGTACATGAAATAAGTTTGCATGTCATATTCCAGATATAACAAAAAATATAGCGTATATTTACAACCCGTTGCGTGCAGCATTCATTCGCACACGCACATATTTTCCTCCTTTGTTTTTTATATTTTTTATTTCCCTAATTAATTTGAAAGAAAATCTATCGTTTCTATTTTTTATCTATTTCGTGTTTGCCTTCTTAAACATCACTTTTACCTTCATTTTTTTCTCGTACACTGACTTCTTACGGCCAGATTTTCTTAAGCAAAAAATCCGAGGGGTCGCCAGTTAAAGTTCAACCATAACACCGGGTTCATGCCCGCACCCCCCCCACAAAAAAATCCTGTACACGAATTGTAAACATATACTATATTTTTTTGTTATCTATGGGATATATACATATATATATATATATATATATATATATATATATATATATATATATAAGCTAAAACACTACCCACTTTCTGGACAACAATGACTGAGACAGTAGTTTTCTCTACAGAAAATTTAAATAGTTTCTTTTTGATATTTTTCGGAAAACAACAAAAATAATATTGGCGTAGTGTTATTTCATGTATTCCAATGTTGGGGGCATTTTTTTTCATTAGAAAAACTAATAAGAAAAAAGGTTAATTGATATCGTCTTTAATATATTCAGAGTCGAGGAATTTGATTTAGTTTGAGCATAACAATTAAAATAAATTCCCTATTTAAAACTGGTTATATAATGAAATGATCAAATGAAAGTGTGGTACTTTGATTGATCCAATAAAACAATTTAATATTACGGAGTTGTTCAACCTCGTTTAATTGTTGCCTTTCACCTCTATTATTAAAGACATGGAAACAACTTAATAAATAGCAAAAAAAATGTAATTTAGAAAGATTAGAAGAAAACACTACATCCTGACTAATGTTAAAGTCATCATCATCATCATCAGCAGCAGCAGCAGCAGAAGCAGCAGCAGCATCATCATCATCATCATCATCATAATCATCATCATCATCATCATCGTCGTCGTCGTCGTCGTCATCATCGTCATCGTCATCGTCATCATAATCATCATCATCGTCATCGTCATCATCATCGCCATTGTCATCACCATCAGGTGTTTTAGTGTATTCAAACGTAATCATCTAAAAAGTAGAATCTCATTTGGGGAGGACTTGACGGTGTCAATCTACAATAACACCCAAACTTTTAATATTTTAATTTACGCATTAAAAATATGATATTTAATTAGCCAAGTTTAAATCAGTTATTTATTCAATTTTTTCGAGAAAAGGTCAACACAACTAAACCAATCAATTGCGTACAACGAAATATTTTATAAGTATGGTTATATTTGCATATTAATAGTATATTTACATCTTCTTCCTTTAGCGCAACTTATTCCTACATAAGTTTCGCAGCGGGGAACTTCCAGTAGGTGTTTCCATAAAGAGTCACCCTATAAATTGCTAAAAATGTCTGAATAGTTTTTTCTTCTGTGTCTATATATTTATTATTTGTAAGGCATGTTCATACGTGTCAACACATTTTTCGGCTTGACTGTACTATCTACCTCAAGCCATTCGAGAAAGATCCCACTAAGATCAAGTAATAATATCCATTAATTAGTACAGCATAGTCTATATGCAGACATACTCACGGCAAATCCGTTTGTGGCCAAGAATTCGTTTTGACCAGATGCGCCCTTGCAGTCAACTGACAACATCGGCATTGTTTTACAAAGCTTTCTATTTCCTTTTCCATTTCTGGAGAGTATACGTAGTATCGCATGAGTGATTTTATCCGGTGCATGCCAGGATGACTGGTATTAAATTAATTCGGTCTAACTTTACGTACAGATTGAGGTATTACAATTCTATTTGCGTACATTAAAGTGTGTCGCATATTGAAAAAGGTTAAATCTGGGTTTCCTTTTTCTTTCTATCGTTCAATCCCGTCTGTCTTTTTACTTTTAATACAAAATCATCATTTACGGCTTCCTTTTTTATTTTTTCAAATGTTACAGGTAATTCTCTGATGTTTAATAACAGACCCGATATTCTTATTTCCTCTTTTAATGCTTCTATAAGCGTCTCTTCTAAGATTTCTTCATTTTTGGGGAATAACATTAACAGTCCATCCGCATGCTCATGCTTTTTGAATGCAATGTCTTCCATCTTCAAAGGATAGTTCAGTAGGGTTACACCCCATCGCTGTAAACGATTAGCAGTGCGAGTAGCAATGGCTTTCCTGCTTCAAATGTACTTACTAACGGTTTATGGTTTGTTTGAAATATAAATGATCTACTATGTAAAAAGCGATGGTATTTTGTAATTCCTAACAGAATCGATAATGCATTTTTCACGACTTGACTATAATTTTTCTCAGCACGTAAAAGAGTTCTCGAAGCGTGCACGATCGGTTTAGTAGTATCATCTTCATATTTGTTGTAATATATCAGCACCTAATCCGTGTTCACTCGCATCAGCCGCAAGGATGATTTTTTCACAGTGTCATAATGAGCTTAGGCTTGATCTGAGAGTAGACTTTATTTATTTTCTTGAAAGCCGTCTCGTAATCTTTTGACCATACCCATTTTTTGTCTTTCCTTAATAATTCGTTGAAAGGAAGGGGCTCTTAAACTGTACATATTTGGAATGTAGATCAAACAATATTGGGCCAAGCCAAGAAACGATTGTAATGTTGCAACTGTGTCGGGTGCAGGCATATTTTGAATTACATCGGTCCTCCGTGGGTGCTGTTTCTTGCCTTGACTGTCTATGACTTGCCCAAGGTATTTAATTGTTTCCATTAGAAAGTGACACTTCTCAAGACTTAATTAAAAACTGAATTATTCTAGTCTATACACATAACTCTGATGTGATTTGTGTGTTCGTGAATGTTCTTACTTTTGACTGGAATATCGTTTAAATAAGTAATAGCAAACTCAAGATCCGCCAACATACTGACCATAATCTGCTGGAACAAAGCTGGAACAACCTTTAAGCCGAAACGGAGCCTATTTAGTTTGAAAATTCCCACATTTGTATTTATGCACACATATTTTGAACATTTCTTGTTCACTTTAACCTGCAAGAATGCATCAGATAGATCGATGTATCAAAAAAACTTTCCTTCATTTAACTTTGAGAAAATTCTTCTGGCAAAGGAAGTGGATATTTATGATCCTTCAGGCAGTCGTTTCAGCCTGTTAAAAAATTGGCGCCCACTCTTATTTTCTTGTTTTTTTTTACGTAGACGGTGGGTGACGCCCAGTACACATTGTCTACTTTAGATATATCTACCATTTTTCTAATCCTCCTAGTTCCCTATTAATTGCGTCTAAGGTGGAAACAAAGATGTTTCTCTTTTGTTTAAAAATTGGAGTGACATTTTCCTTAAGTTTCAACTTGACTTCTGTTTTTGTACATACAACCAAACACTCAGAGAAAACTCGGGGGTATTCTACTAATTCATTCATGAATTTTTCATTTTTAATATAGTTTTTTCTTTTCCGCACTGTTTATTTCGTTGCAAAAAGTGTTCATTGGGAGTCTAAATGAATTGAACAGTACTAGCCAGTATATTCCGAAGAGACATTAATTAACTCCTTGAATCCTATATACTTTTGTTTTTGCAGTTTTCTACAGAAAGAAATATCGCACTTTAATTCTCCATTAAAAATTTTCCTGGTTTCAGATAATTTGTGTTTTTCAATTTTTCTTAATGTTTGTTCATCAATATTACTTATATTCTGGGCAGAATCCAGTAAAAATGTGATTGTACGACCATTTTTACGTACATCTACGTATTTTCAATTTTCATTGTTTTGGATATCTTTTTTTGATAACACAACCTTTATTTTTTCAAACTCATTATTATTTATTTTTGCTGCAAACAATCCATTTATGCACCTTAACCCGCAAGGTTCACAGAATTTATTCTCATGCCAACATGCATCTTTAGTATGATGCATACTTCATCACGTCTCTTATTTTCTTGTCTTTTTGAATTTAGGATTTGTTGGTATTTCATGCGTTGTACTCTGATAAGACTTTGTCCTCAATATGGGTATTTTTCAATTAACATTAATGAGACGCTGACATTACTGCGCCTCTCTTTGTAACGTTATTTTGTGTATTACTCCACCATTGTACAGATGTTAGACCTCATTTCTTAAGATTAGGCATTTGAATTATTATTTTGGAAGTTTATCCATCTTTAATTGATCAACCAAAGGGTTTACTGTTCCTATCTAAAAAAAATCTTCATTGCTCGTGTTCTCGATGTTAAGACTATACTATTTCTGTAGTCGAATATATTCGATAGTATATTTATAGTTTCATCGAATTAAGCTGTCTAAGGTTTTCTGGGCAATATCAAGTTCGTATATTTGATATTCTCCTCTGTTCCCAGTTAATGTAATCACATTCTTCATCCGACGAATCTAAGCACCTTTTAGAAAATATCGTTTCAAATAGATTTCAATATTCTGGAAATGTTACGTCAGAATTAGGCTTGTATACAAATTCAGATGAAGAATTTGATATTCTTTCGGCAGAAAAATAAAGGTTGTCTTTCACCGGTGGTCTGTTTCAGAATGTTTTCGAATCTGAGAACTTGGCACATTTTTATTTTAGAAAAAGTAAAAGTAGTGAGTGTACTACTATTACTTACTAAAAAGTATTGAACTTATATATAGTATAGTTCGCAATGTTAATGGTCTAAGTTCGCATTTGAGTCACAATCTATCATACGTTTTCAAAAATCAAACAATAAAACTATTGTGACTTTTTAAAAAGGTTTACCTCTTTGGTACGCTTTTTTTATATCTCTTTTAGTTGTACTGAAAAATAATCCAAAGTAATCCTTCTTCGTAGGCGCACATGTACGTCTTACGATAAAAACTGTTTGTTAGAAGCTTGTTTAACCTTGTAGAATTAAATCTTTCGTTGTAGTGTGAATTCAAATTGTAGTTTATATCTTTTAATCAAGGTAATTGGGAGTATTTCCATGACAACGTAACTTGTATGTATTTACTTAATAAAACAAAGCACGCCCGTGACTGAATATATTCCAAAATTTGGTTTCGAATCCTTTTTTGCCAGTTTATATAGTTGACATTAACATATCTGTAATTGGTTCGTTTGCGAAATTATCCCAGCTGATATAACTTAGAAGTAATGATAACAAAAATAACAAAAGTGTAAGCATTATAAAAGAGGAGTGTTTATTACAATCTATATCTTGGACAAAACTATAGCACTACCAGTAATACAATATATGTCAATGTAGTTATTTCCCCTTTTGCAGATTGGCTGTTTGGAGTCTATGTGTATAGATGGGGCTGACTAGTATTCAATTTGCATAGGTGGTGGGTTTTAGTAGGCAATTTGCAAAAATGGTGTATTTATTACTATGAGAATTTAACTTTTTAACATTGAAGTGTTACGTGAGTTATGGGCAGCAGAGAGTAGACGGTAAGAAGTGAAAAATAAGCAGTTAACAGTGAACGTGGCAGTGACACTTTGCGAGTTTAATAAAACTTTTTCCGCACAAGGATACGCTTGCTCTTTACATTGAGATGATTAATGAAGACCAATTTGATGCAGAACTGATAGAGATGAGATTAGTGACAGAGTTCACCGACGGGCCTTTTGAAGCTTATAAAAAACTGAAACGATTCAGGTGGACTGGAGAATCGGTGGGCGTTTACGCCAATACAATCCAGAGATTGGTTGGACTAACAAGATACCTAGGGAGAGGGCTATATCATACAGCCAAACTGGCATTCGTCACAGGATACCCAGATGACGTGTCTGTGGCATTTCAACAGCTACTACAGATGGGAAAAATAGATGTCAGTAAACTGATACCGATTTCACGGCTTTTAGTTGGCGAAAGAAGTCGAGAGACTGGACCGGTGGCGGCGAGTGCATAAAGCACTACACTGAAGAAAGAGGTGCAAATGGAATCATCAAGCATTTGGTGCTTCAGATGTCGAAGGTCGCATGTTGATAAAGAGTGAATGGGGCTACCTAGAGTGAAGTGCTATGAGTGTGGAACATTTGGGCACATTGCGGGACGTTTTACTAAGGCTCAGGCGCCAGTAGCTACCCCGGCCACAGAATGAAGACGTAGTACGAACCTCTTCCAATGATAGAAGTAGCAATAAAAGATACTGTAATGACGGCGCTCGTCGATACTGGGTGCAGCACTACTTTACTTAACTCCAAACTCATGAGCGGATGTAGTAAGAGTAGCACTGTGAAAGCGGTTGATGGAAGGGACGTAAAGTGTAAGGGAACCCGAGAAGTGTAGATAAAATGATGGGGAGTACGAGTGAAGGTAGAAATGATGGTAATAGATCACATGATTAACGGGATCGATGTCATAATTGGAATAGATGTAATCCATGCGATGGCAGGTGTGACTATACACAACACCGAGGTGAAATTTGGAGACGCATACATTGCCGTAGCTGTTCATCAGTCGAACGTTTGATGAATCGAAGACAAAGATTTGGAAGCAGATTTTGATGGAAAGAAATAAACAGTAAAATGAAAATGGATGGGAAATACTCCGGTTTTGCAGAACTAAGTAAAATATTACAATAATTCACAAATTATTAATGGAGGCGGTTGACAGGAGGAACTACGATTGTGGACTTGAAGTCTGTCTACGTGCAGCTACATGTGGCAAAGGAACTCTGGCAGTACCAGCTAGTCTGCTATAATGAAAGAACCTACTGTCTGACTCGGTTAGGATTTGGGCTTAACGTTGTACCAAAGATTATGGCAGGTGTTCTAAAAACTGTGTTAATGAAAGGAGATAAGACAAAATAATCCACTGATTTGTACATTGATGACATAATCGTAGATGTAACAAAGGTATCGACAGAAGAATTTTTGGAACATCTTAAGGGATGTTGGCTAACAGCAAGGCCGCCAGAATAATTGGACGGCAGAACAGCGATGAAAATAAAGATGGATGAGCTGATGTTCAAAAGAGGCAACAAAGTTCCAAAGATGACAGAAGAAATGAGTAGACGTCAGTTGTTTTTGATTTGAGGTAAATTGTTGAGGCACTATCCATTTGCGGCATGGCTGCGACTGGCATGCAGTTATGTAAAATAAGAGCAAGTGGAGAAGACTGAGAAGGCAGTATTGATGACAAAACTGTCAAAGTTATGCAGGAGATTTTAAATGCTGAGGAGGACAGTATTTTGTGTAGATTGATGGTTTGGTTGCCGAAGATGCAGCATGGCTGTAAAAAAGACTGATTTTAATCATATTTATGTGGCCAAATTAGATACTTTTCTGGAAAAGCATCAATTTCGCAATGTAATGGAGATTAAGAGACATCGAATAAGAACAGATTCAGAAACGGTACTTAGTTGGGTGAACTCTACAATGGAAGAGTGTTGTAGAATACGAACATAGAGTGCTGGAGAAATGATTGTGTAGCGGAAATTGGGAATATTGGAGAGTTAATAGCCGATTTTTTACTGCGAATAAAGACAGTTTCTTTTTTTTTCAGAGAGAAACAAAGGGGATGCGTTAACCGGGATTAACAAACAGTGGTTAATTGAGAACGAATAGATCCCCGTATGCTGCTTAAGAACTGGATAACTAGAAGAGTTGCATGGCATTCCTCACATGGGATGGATAGAACATTATATTTAGTGCAGAAAATTAATCTACTTATAAAACGTCAGGAAGTTTAGAAGTGGTCAGGAACTGCGTTTGATGTAAATCAATCAAGCCTGTGCCGAATATACATGATCCTGGTGGAATTGGGACTGAAAACAATTGGACTAGATTAGCTATTGATATAACATACTATTTTGGGGGAGCATAATTGCAATGGTGATAATAGAGAATGACACATTTCTCCATACAATGCAAAGAAAAGAAGATATTACAGTGGATCCTACAGGCCCGGGGGATATAGAATAGTGGAAGACATCATCGGGCAGTGAAAGCAAAAAGCAGAAAGAGGAGGAATTTAACCTGAGGTGGCCAGAATTATCGCCTACTCAGTCTACTTCTGCTGTTCGCGAAAATACTTGAATTCTTAATCAGACTGGTCATTGTCCGTTACCTCGTTAATGCTAAACGTATTTATTACCATCTTTATTACTTTTGGAAAGCAGGGTCTACTGCAGATATCCTAACGATCATCTCTGACCTCATATATAATAAACTGGGCAAAAGAGGTTAAGCTAAAGCGGTAGAGCTTGATATATCTAAAGCCTTTGACGATGTTTGAAATAAAGGTATTCTCATGAAGATTAATTCATATGGAATTACAAAACGAATATTTAATATAATTAGATCTGTCTTATCCAAAAGAAAGATCCTGGTTGTCTTCGATGACCGTTCGTCAAAACATTATGACATAAATGCAGATGTACTTTTAGACCTTTATTGTTCCTGATTTTCATATAATAAACTCCCGGATGACATTGTGTCTGAAATGGGGATATTTACTGACGACACCACGCTATACTCTCGTCATGTGTTTAAAGCGGATGGACACATATCCGAGGCAATAGCTGAATCCTTATCAAGTCATATCTAGTATGTAATGGAATTGTGTCATAACTTGATAGTTACATTTTATACTGTTAAGACAATGCTATTTTGTTTTCGAAAACTAACAGCTGCCATGGCTATTCTCACCTTATTAGAGAATTCAACGATACCTCTCCTCGGATTAATGAATGGTAACATGAAATGGAACACATACATAGAAGCTGCTGCAAAGAAAGTGGGCTCACTTTACCGTGCTAGAAAACTGCTCACACCTGACAGTATTCTATTGTTGTAACATTTCTCCGATAAGGTCAAAACAAGAGTGTTTCATGTAATAAGTCCCTCACTATCTACCAAGCGCTATCCCCTGTCACATCGCTTCAATGTTGAATCCTTGTGCTTGTTTTACAAGTACTTCAATGAAATCTGCTCCCATGAACTTGCGTTTCTGGTGCCCCCTCGACGTAAATACACTCGACCAACCCGACAATCAGCTAAATCTCATCCATTCAATGTGGTTATCCATCGACGTTGGAGAGGCTTATAGTAAAATAGCTTCTTTCCTCGAACTTGGAGCCTCTAGAACTTCCCTCCCCGTTCCCTCTTTATTTGGCTTTACTGAGATGCAAAAATTTAAAACTAATATAAACACGCATTTCGCTGAACATGTCCTCATTTAGGATGACCCAAAAAACTCTCAGCCTACAGTTGAAACTTGCCTCGTTTTGGGTGAACAAAGTTTTAAAAAGGAACATTAGTACCAATGTGGCCACATGGGAACAATTTTTGGTTTCAGCATTTAATACGTAAAGTATCACCCATTAAAAGTCAAACCAGGTATGACGGCACTTAACTAAGGTAAAGTAAAAAAGAACGCTTATTAAAGCGGATCCCCTTTAATATGATAATTTATGAAATAAGCCAGTTTCATAAGCTATTCTTACTAACAAGTATTACTTATTAAACAATAGTTTTACAAGTTGTTTGCATAAGTGGAAACTGAAGGCGGTTGATCACGTTTTCTACCATAATTGGACTATAGGAAACTCTAAGTTTAATGAGGACGTATATTCTACAAATCCCATTTCAAGTGATTTGTTTTTGCTGCAACGAAACATTTTCACGATCTGTATAGCCGGTTTTAGTCAAGCTGTTACTAAAATATTTTGATTCATCTGTATATATATATATATATATATATATATATATATATATATATATATATATATATATATATATCGGAAGAGAAGGGTGAAGGTAATCCGACGTGATGGGAAAATGAAAAAGGAAAACCAAAAAATGGATGTTTTTTATGTGTACATCAACGTTTTGTCTTTATTTATAAGACTTCATCATTATTTCATTTTATTTTTCTTCCCAATATGTCTACCCTACATGTATCCGTACTTGCATGACATTTCTTTCTCTATATTATCATCCTGATGAAGTCTTATAAATAAAGACGAAACGTTGATGTACACATAAAAAACATCCATTTTTTGGTTTTCCTTTTTCATTTTCACAGATATATATATATATATATATATATATATATATATATATATATATATATATATATATATATATATATGGATATTTTAAATTGATCTGACATGCTATGAGGGTATTATTGTCCTCGTCATTACAGAAAACTGAGGCACATTAAATTTGCAATTTTATCAACAGGGATTTTTGACATTTTGAACGCAGATGGCACTGCATCAACTTGAAAGTAACATTAAAAACTCATCAATTCTTTTCTAAATACTCAGTATGTATATATGCGTGTGTGTAATGAAAGAATAGAGTACTCTAGGCAAAAATTCGTACATGAATATATTCAAGCATTATAAATTGTCCTTCTTTCGTAGCATTGATCGAGAGCATAGCGGTAAAATGCCTTAACTGCTAAGAAAAAGGTCGGGTTCAGACACTTAGCTTGAAGCACTGGCAGTAGAACATTATTTGTTGCATGATAAAACATGTAAATATGCAGTTATCTTAAAACTAAATAGAAGTAACTGCGAGTTCACGTGTGCGTAATTATCATTGGAAGTATTAAATATATTCGCTACGTTCGTGTAAATGTGAAATTCTCAGTTTCAGGTGTGTACAGATTATACTTTTCTTATTTTTTTACAAAATTATTTTTCTGTAATTCATAGAAATAGTTCCAGTATGTAGATACTGGAACTATTTCTATGAATTTACATTGAGTTCTTATAAGTATCGTTTCTTCGATTGAATAAATTCTAAAGAGACTTAAGCCTTTCACATGTCATGTAAACGAATGTTCAGTGTTTATAGCTGTACAGTGATAAACATCTTCATGATAAATGGCGTACTTTTTACATCAGCAGTGTTTTACTAGACGCGGAAGTTGATGTTATACATCACTTTTAGATTAATGCATTATCGAGAGATAATCATCTCGAACAAGTGTCTTTTCCAACTGTGGAAAAGAAAAGAGTGTTGGAACATGTGAAATCATGCTGTCTTCATTATTGAAAATATTTGCAAACATCATTCAGAAGAAACATAATAATAATAATAATAATAATAATAATAATAATAATAATAATAATAATAATAATAATAATAATAATAAGTATTATAATAAGTATTATAATTATTATAATTATTATTATTATTATTATTATTATTATTATTATTATTTTAATTATTATTATAATATTAATTATGATAATAATACTAATGATAATTATAATAATAATTATAATAATAATCCTAAATATTTTACAACTACAAAGAGAACAAATTTATCATTTGGTGAACAATGCACGACTTTAGTTAGTTTATTAAGTACGTCTTAATGTTATATTTAAGTCTCTGATATGAAATAAACATGGAGATATGAACACTTTTTTTCAACTAATTTCTACGCCACATATATATATATATATATATATATATATATATATATATATATATATATATTATTAACGTTGCGTTTTTTTATTGATACTAGTGTTGGCGTATATAGTATGATTACGTAAACTGGTAATTAAGCCCTGTATCTGATAATACACTGTTGTCACTTTGCAGGGCCGGTTATATCAAGACAAACACAGTTCTAAAGTTAACAAACCTCTATTAACAAAGGTGCATTACAGAAGTGTGCATTATGATTCTCGGGCCAAAACTGTCACTAATAGCTGCCACGACGTTTATTTGTTACTGTATTTATTATGTTTGCTAAGTCAACTTATTCCTGAAATAGGTAGAGCAGCTTACACTATAACACCCCCGGTTAAGCCTTTGCTCGGGAAGAAGTCTATATCTTTTTCTCATGGGGTTCATTTCATGTAGTCGTTCATTTTTATTTGTTTTAAAGATGTTTGGCGTGAAGAAACTATTCGTAGGACTGGTAACTCGAACGTGTTAACATGACGTAAATAACTACTATGTGTGTACTGTTGTCATCTACGGTATCAGAATATATTTACCTGATTTTGTTTAAATGTATTATATGCGTAATATCTGGCAATTTAACCATATAGAACATACCACTTAATATGTTATCAACATCCCGAAACGTACCAAAATTATCTGTTTTCTTAGAAATTCGGAAGAAAAACTTACCTCCGATTTTAAAATGGATTTTCTTACATTTATTTCTCGTTCCAGTTTCTCATGAGTGTGTAGCAATCTGTCGAACATGGTATTGATCTTTTATCGCGAATATACCTTAGATGGTGTAATGAAAGATAGAACGTTAACAGCCAAGGGCATTCTATACACTTGTACATTATTCTTTATAGAATTCTCCGTAAGTATACATGGTGCTTTTTAACGCTCTTTTTAAAGTATGCACAAATCGATCAACTTGACCGTGGCTTCTTGCGTGATACGGCGCGATTGTAAAATGTTCCACTAGAAACGACTGAAAACACATTTTGAATTCATTGGAAGTGAATTGAGTACCGTTATCCTGGACTACTATATTCACGACTCCAGAACGTGTGAATAATTTATGTAGAAACCATTGGGTTTCTATATCCATCGTAGTGTTTTTATAATTAAGCATCTCTAGCCATTTAGGGAGGTATCCACTACAACCATATAATAGAATGCGTTCACTGGTTCAGAACAGTCCGCTTTAGGCCAGGGTTTGAATTTATGGGAGGCATTCTTGCTGCTTACGCACACCCTTTACATTGTGTAACTCTACTTTATGATCGTCCGGTAGTGCCGTTATGCTGACCATTAAATGTTTGGCGAATACGTATTTGCAATGTTGCTATAATGACCACTGAATAACTCTACATTACTAAATCGTCGCAGATTGAATATGTTTTTGGAAAGTTCGGTTCTTTTCTATTATACTCGTTTTAATAATTGTTTAAGAAAGCATCGTTCATCGTCTTTGTCTTCAAGACGTATTGTACGTACTCTTTATGATAGGGCACAGCGTAATTTTCACCTCAACTCCTGTCCGTGGAGAGCCTATAACTGTGTACTCAAGACGTTTGACAGATTTCGATATCACTCTATACACTCTGTTAGCACGACTTATCCTTGAAAATGTGAGATACTCCATATATTTTTTAATTATTGAAGAGAACGATTCCCAATCTCTTTATTTTTTTTACCATATATGTACGTAAACCATTCTTCGATACATAAATTGTTAAAAATGTGTTCAATGTCAATCGTCTTCCGTACACGAAACTGTGAAATTTGTTACCTCAAAAATGATGCCAGTACTTTTTTTATTTGCGAGTAGTTTTACACGGCTGTAAAGTGTGTACGAGACGCATAAGCGATCGGCATTAGCTAATCGTCGTCCATATTGTGTAAAATACATGTGTTTATACTGCATGAACTCGAATCGGACGTCAGATTGATTTCGCGTTCTGGTTCATAATAAATTAAAAATAAACCAAATTTGAGAATGTTCTTTCTTTTTTAAAATGTCTCCTTGCATTCGGCCGTTAACCAAACAGTATTTCACTACTTCGTTTAAAGACACAGATAGGTTATGCATACTTGGAATTAATACATTAATGTTAGTCTGTAATCAAAGGAAACTCTGCAAAGACAATATATTTTCGAGTGTTTACATATTTCATAACGTTTTTGCACTCTCTAGGTCGAGTCTTTTCACATCATTGTCACAGGTATTTCATTTCTTACATAAAGAATTCACATTTCTCTTCATTTAGTTTGAAACCGTAACCTGGAATTATTTTGAAAACTGCATCTATGTGCGCTTCATGTTGCTCCGACGTTTACTAATTATTAAAATATCATGCTAATAGGTGATTGCAAACTCCAGACGGCTCAGTAATAGAGGCATTATCTGCTGAAAATTACACAGGGCAATTTTACTCCAAACGATAGTCTGATTTTTAAAAAGAACCGGAATGTTACGTTTGCGTTAGAAGAAAAAATCAACTTTGCACTGGATAGGCTCGAGATAATGGAAGTGTTATCCAGAGTCGAATATAGCGAATGGACTTCGCCAAAAGTGTACGTCATACCTAATAACTTCAAGCATTCTTCGTTTACCGGCATCTGCAAATAGGTGTTACTTTAATCTACTTACGAAAGAGCTTTCTCCGTTTAGGATTGCAAATATTTCCTTCTAGACTAAGCAACGGATAATAATAATCCCTCAATGCTTGGTGAAAACCAGCTGGAAAGTCTGCGCATACACGCATTCCTTTATTGTTTTTCTTTACGTAAACTTTAGGCGAAGCCCATTCGCTATATCCAACCCTTGATAACACTTCCATTTCTCGAGCCTATCTAGTTAAAATTTGCGTTTTCTTCTAACGCGAACGAAACATTTCGGTGATGTTTAAAAGATTAGTTGTATATCCTGTTTAAACTAAAATGTTGTAATTACTTTGTTGCATATTACAAGCCCGCAACCAAAAAAAGACTTTTTGAATGTTTCCGCCTATGTTTTATTGATATTTATATTAAGGCAAATAATTTATCGCTAAATCCCACAGTTCGAACTTCTCTAGCAAATTAGTGCATCGCAAATTAAGTGAAATATTTATACAAAACACTTTTAGTTTTAGCGTTTTTTTTTACTATGACTGTCGTTATCAGTTCGCCATTGAATGTTATTTACTCTCCGGTTATGCTTTTTGCGATTGTATTACTTATCAATAAAGTTTGCTTGCCGATTTACTCCAATGTCTGAAGTTTTATAATTGATAAACGAAACTCTGAGTCTTACTGCATTTTTATGTTTCTATATAAAATTTTGACTTGAGCAAACTTCCCAAAATCCTTTGAATCCCGACACGCGCAAATAAACGATTGACAATGCTTAGCTATTTGCTGGAGTGTTCGATCTGGCTCAGTTGTTAGTTTGTTTACGTTACTTGTTCAAAACTGTGAGTCTCTGTTTGACACAAATCCTAGTTCAAATACGACAAATTTGAAGTTGTTTCTCTCTAAATTCCGATGACCCGAATTAAATAGAGGGCTTAATTACTATGCTTGCAAACGTCGTGTAGTCCTCATTTATATTGTAAAGTTTAAACACTTTCATTTATTGCGGAAGACTGATGTTTTTGGCCTAAATATTTCGGTACAAATTGTATCGCTTAATTAATTATAGCTCGGTGATCATTTGAGGATAATGTAATTTGAAAATTTCGTATGTTCTACTGTACCCAATTTCCTTAACAGTAACCGACATTGTTTTAAGTAAGTTTATTTTTTATACTCAGACTTCGGTATGTTTTTATAACCCTTAAAATATGGGGAGTAGTAAGCTCGTTGTCAGGAGTATAACTGAAATTCTCAATGGGTTTCAAAATCGTGTTCTGAGATAGTATGTTTTAATATTTTCCATTTTGGCATAAAGTCAGCTGTTTAATCTCGTGTTGAACTTTCTGATATGTATGTATGTGTGCGTATATGTATATATACCTATCATTTCGCGTCTATTCCTGCATTCACACGAATCACACTTATGGAACTACACCAGCACACATTTAACCTATAAAACTGTGATACTATTTACATAGCAACTTACCAAACAAAGTATATACCTATCCCCAGTCAACAACCACACATAACCTTTTAGGGAATTATATTACAGAAACAAATAAAACAAAGAATGAAAATGAACAAATATATAAATTAATTTGATGAGTAAAATTAGTAAACTCTTTCAACGGGCATAATTCCAACAAACCTAAATTAATCCATCTGAGTTACATCCCCTTCCTCATCGGACGCATTCGACGTTAAACACCATACACATAGCCCCAACAATAATAATTAGATCGAACACTTCTAAAAATGACAAATAATAATAATAAATACTGACAAAATAATATAACACTATTTAACTATATCTAAACACTTAATCTACTCAGACCGCAATATTCAGAAAAAAAGTTTCTACGAACATATCACAAAAACAAACCGTAATTTCCGGCCCAGGCTATGGGCGAAAAACACACACCAACGAGTATTTTATTTCCCTCGAAAATTTTAAAAGTAAGACACACAACCCTACCATCACTGTTCGGACATAACACATTTGTAAAGATAATTAAATTATTTTAAAATTATTGATTTCTTTATATTGTCATTCTTGTTTACCCTTTCACGTACCGCCGGTGCCACCTAAATGGCGCGGTGTGACTGCCTTCCCAATATACATATTACATACTACGCACAATGTTTCAAGCAAACTACAATGTTCCTCTTATATATATATTGTAAGTAAAATCCAATTCTGAGTCAATACCTTGACATGGGCCGAGGCAGCAGTCGGGGGTGGGTTGCAAAAATGAATGGCTCCCCTAGCGACCCAACCAATAAGACTGTTAACAATGTGTAATGGGGCAGAGAACGGATTTCTCTACACGGCCAACGATCTAGAATCTGTTCTATAGTGAGTCGAATAATGTACTAATGCTGGTCATCACAAATCTCTAGAACACAAAAACACCTCACCACTTAATACTCCCGTGAGAGGTAGATCCTTAATTCATAGGCTTGTAACAACCTCCCACCCCATTCCGAACATAAATAAATATCACCTCTTTATCTCTGCTCATGTTGGTTTTATCTCAACCCCACCTGAAGGCCGGCACCCGCTGCAATAAGAATGTATCACTTTCTTTTATTTCCACAATATATGCATGTATATATATATACATATATATAATATATATATATATGTATATATATACATATATATATATACATATATATATGTATATATATATATATATATATATATATATATATATATATATATATATATATATATATATATATATGAGAAAAGAAAGGATGAGAGTAATCCGACATAATGAGAAAATACTTTTAAGGCAGTGCAAGTTTCGAATTCTCGTTGCTAATGTCATGGCGTTGCAGAGCCAGGATTGTCAGGACACCAATTACGGAATTTACTTCCTGCACATCGCAGAAAGATGTGGCACAAGTACAGAAGGTGAGAATAGTCAAGCAAACACCCATAAAGAATGACTATTCTGACCTTTTAAATAATGTCTGGTAAGCTATGTCGGCATGCGCAAGTCGGGCAGCCTTGAAATAAACTAATTTCCCCAAAGAGAAAAGGCAAGGTTTGGAAATGTTGATCTCTTAGGACTACCTAGAACGGGTATTTCAGCCCGACATATAAAAAGCCAGCGAAATGGCCAAGTTTTTGTCAAACTGATTGTTGAGATCGGATCCTCGATTGGTATTTGTCTGCTATCGCCACTGGACACCAACTCAATTGAGCCAATAACAATATTTAGTTGTTTCCCACCAAAGGAAGATGTGGCACAAGCCTGAAGAATGGGAGAGTCAAGTCAGCGTCCCAAAAGAATGGCTTTTTGACCTTTTGAAAATTGATCGGGCAGCCCCATCGACATTAACCAGTCCGGCGCCTCAAGCAATTAGTAACAAACACACTTTACCCTAAATAGGAGAAGCAATGCACGGGAGTGTAGACGTCCGAGGATTACCGAGAACGAATACATCAGCACAACAGATAAAATACCGATTAAATGGCCCAGTTTATGTCGCACTGATATTACTGCTATTGGATCGCTGACTAATATGTACCCGCTATCGACACTGGATACCAAATGGATGAACGAAGTAGTGAGTTTCACTTACTTCCCACGGAAGAAAGATGCGACACTAGGCCATAAGTGGGGGCAGTCTAGCAAGTGCCACTAAAAGAAAAATAAATCTGACCATTCATAAATTTGGCTGGAGAGCACTGTCGGCATTCCCCGGTTGGGACGCTACAGCCACTTATCATGAAACAAACTCGACCGAAAGAGGGGGGAGGCGTAGCCTGGGAGAGTAGACCCTCTAATATTACTCAGCTGGGAGGATTAGTTAGCACAAATACCTCAGCCTGACGGATAAAGACGCCACCGAAATGACCCAGTTTTTGTCTGACTGATGGTCGAGATCAGATCCTCTACTAGTAGGGGTCAGCTATCAGCACAGGACGCAAAATTAATGGCGCAAACAGCGTGATTTACTTCGTTCTCACCGAAGGAAGATGTGACACAAGACCGGAAGGTTGGAAGAGTAAAGCTAACGGGCCTAAAGAAAGAGCACTTCGAACTTTAAAAAATTGCCTGCGCAGCTCCCTGTGAATTCCCCGGCCAAGGCCCTTAAGACACTTAGTATTAAACTAACTCCACCCTAATGAGAAGAGGTAAGTCCTAGGAAAGACGATCTTCTAGGACTACGCAGCACGAATATCTCAGCCCAACAGATAAAAGGTCACCGACACTTTCTAGTTTCTGTCGGAGTGATTTTCGAGATTGGAACGTCGACTCGTATGCGACCGCTATCGCCACCGAACGTCAAATGAATGTACGTTTAGTCGCCACTGTATTTTTTATAGATATCTTAACATATATATCACAGTTGATAAAGGACAGTGATATTTGTTTAATTTACGCGCTTTCAATAAAAATACATAATTTTGTATTATGCGAGTGATTTGGAGAAGAGTCCCGTGAGAAACGATCAGTTTTTCTTATTTAGTCGTGTAATGCAGTAATGCGTACGGAATTCCTGCCATGAGATGGGAGTTAGCAACAAATAAAAACTAATAAGTGTTGATGTTTGGCTCGCGTCGCCTAAAATAGTGGCCAGAGATTTTAATGAAGAGTTGAACTGCAAATTCCAGTTGTGTTTTATTCAGATCCACCTTATGTTGACGCCAAATGGTTTTCATTCAAGCTGGGAGACATGCGCGTTTTTGACTGGTACAAGCCAGCAACAGAAACAGGGCTATATAACACGTTTACAGTCAAATTCTAGACTTAAAATATGTGTCTTTCTTATAGGCTAATTACTTATTCGAACTCTTGAACTTAATCCCCAATTTTCTGTTATACCCCGGAATCATCTGATATTGTGATCGTGTTCACTCATACGTGTGGGTGTGTAAGTTTTTATTTTAATCATATACATTTCAAAATAAATTGAAACGATTTAATGTCATAAGTGAATAGAGTGGTTAAATAGAAAGGAATATCAGATTGCACATTATTAATAATAAAATATTTAGTTGCACATCCAAAGGGAAGCACGTTAGTGTTGAGACACACTTTACACTTGGACAGACTTTCATTGTTTAGAGAATCGTGCAATCATGTGAGAGAAAACTTGTGATTATCGTAACAAAAAAAGAAGTTAAAACTAAAACTAATAACATGCGTAAAAATCGCTTGAAAACTAATTGATTTCCAACGCAAATTCGAAAGGCCGTTAAAATGCTATTTCAAATGATCAGAATCATGAGTAGCGTGCGTTGACGGCATCACAAAATAAAACGGCATTAGATTTTTGAATGGAAATGTCGAAATGAAACAAAAAAATGTTGAAGTCGTTTTGTTTTTCGTGGTTCGGATGAATTTATTCTTGAGAAAATATCTGATGAATTAGAACAGACTTGACTTCTATTTTTAGCTGCGTCTTTGTATTTTAATGAGACGGTTTGTCTGTCGGCCCATCGGTTGTTCGATCTGTCACGCCTGAGTTTAAAATAACATTTTAGTAGGCGGGAATGCAACAGTTTTAAATATAATTTGGTCACGCGTAAGGTTGAAATAGCATTGAGTTAGTCGGTCACTAGTTTTAAACAGTGTTTCCGTTAGTTGTTAACGTGTACGTTTAAAATAGCGTGTTGGTTGGTTGGTGTAAGTTCGAACTAATATTTTGGTTAGTGGGACACGCGTACGTTTGAACACACTTTTTATTTTGTCGTTAAGGATTACGTTTGAAATAGCATTTGGATTGTCTGTCACGCATAAGTCTGAAATAGAATTCTGCGCCAGTAGTTAATGTGTAAGTCTAAAATAGCATTTTGTTAGTTAGTTACACGTAAGTTTGAAGAAGCATTTTGATTTTTCCGTCACGCGTAAGGTTGAATTTACATTTTGTTATTCGGTCAAGCGTAAGTTTAAAATAGCACATTAACCGATAAAAAGTGCAAACTACATTGCTGCATTCCATATTTGATACGCCGAAGCATCCCAATATAGTTTAAGTCAATATGCCCCCCCTTAGGTTTGAGCTAGTATTTTAAAATCTAGTATATTTTATTAACGCATCCCATCTAGAATGCCTTCAAAATGATGTGTTTCTCTGTCCGTCACACTTAAGTTTGTTATACAAGTTTCATTTGGTATGTCACGCTTAAGTTTTAAATAGAATTGTCATCTATAAAACAATGGATTTAAATGACAGATTAATTCACGCAAGTTATGACCGTCAATAACTATGTAACCCTGATGGTGCTAAAGTTTTGTATAACATGTTTACCGATATGTCACACTTAAGTTTTAAATAGTATTTTTGCCGATGTGTAAAGCATCTGCTTAGAATAACATGTTCGCCGATCTGCCAGTTTTTAGTTTCGAATAATATTTTCGTCGATCTGTCACGCTTTATTTTGGAATAGCATTGTTATCCTTTTACGGCATGTTCTAATGGACGCATCTTAGATTATCCGTTCTTGTCAAGGATTTTAATCTTGATTGTTTTAATTCTCCGCCTCTGTGATCGCGTTTGTCTCAGTGGTTTTAAAGTAAAAGGTTTTTAGAGCGAAACTAACTCCATAAGTAAACGGGAAATTGCATTATTTTTCTTTGCTATTTTTATGGTTCTTATTATTATGGTTAAGCATGTTCATTTTAAAGGAAATCTAATCGATTCGCCACTCTACAATCAATTAAGCATTACTTGAAGTGTCAAAAGAATTCCAGAGTAAATAATGATTTATGGAAATGACTTGGAAATACGACTTTCCTTTTCTTAGAATCTTCTTTTCAGCGGACTAAACGCATAGACATGCTGTGTATATGTGCATGGCAACGTTTACGTTCATAGGACTTTGTGTAAGTGAAATAACAAAGAATTATATACATACATATATATATATATATATATATATATATCCTCCAGGTAGAGTGTTATTAGCCATAACAATCGGTTGTTGAAGAGGGTTCTAGTAGTTATTGAAGTAAAGTAGCTTTGTCTTTGCTGCATTAAAAGTTATAATCCATTTTTTACCCTATTCTACTACAGACTGGAGCTAATTTTCTAAGGATTCAGCAATTGCCTAATATATGTGCGCGTCGGTTTTGTCTACATAATGAGAGTAGAGTGTGGTGTCGTCAGCAAATATTCATATCTCAGTCTCAATGACATCAGGGAAGTCATTCATGAAAATCAGAAACAGTAGAAGTCCAAGGATGGATATCTGTGGTACACCTGCATTCATGTGTTATTGTTTAGATGAACGGCGATCAATGGCAACATGGCTCTTTCTTTTTGTTTTGAAGGAGTTTACTATATTAAACATGGGTCCAGTAATACCATATGAGTGCCGTTTTTGGAGAAACCTTTCATGTCAGACTTTGTAAAAGGTCTTGGGTATATCGAGCGCTACCACCCTAGCTTCACCTACCTTGTCCAGTATATGGCATATGCGTTCAGAGATGACCGTTTGGATATCTGCAGAAGATCGCGTTTGTCTAATTCCGTATTGATTATAAAAAAATAAGTTTAACTCCAACTATGTGTCGGACTGTCGTTAGATTGATTGATGATTCAAAGATTTAAGCAAAGATCTAGAGTAGACTGATTGGGTGGTAGTTTAGATGGTCAGTTCTATCTCCAGTATTCTTGAGTAGTGTTACCACAGAGGCAATTGTCCAATTCTAAGGGGGACAAGATTTAGCAAGGCATGTGCTCTATAGTTTGGAGAGGACAGGGGCCCGCTCAGCAGTGAATTTCTTTATTACTATTACTGGTATAAGATAAGAGTCACAGGCTTTTGAGGTGCCAAGGTTTTTAATACTGTCTCTGAGTTGAGATGGGGTGATTACCAGGTTCTCAAGTGTGGCTTCAGTCTGCAATGGAAATTTAGGGAAGGGGTTGTTTATGAGTCCAAAGTGGAGTTGAGAACTAAACGCTGGGCAAGTAGTTCAGTCTGATAAGTTGCAGTGCAAACAACACTGCTGTGATTCGTTAGCCGGGGGATGGTCGATTGTCCATTGTTAATCGCACTATTGCAGATTTTCCAGAAATCACGCGTACCTAGTTTATGTGACTGAATGCGTTTTTTGGTTATCTCTGTATACCTTCTTTTTACTTCATCTATCACTACGTTGCAATCATTACTTGCCTCTATAAAGTGTTGTCTATTCGCAGTTTTCTTATGGTGGCCGAGTTTTCGGAATGCTTTCAGCCTCACAGCAATAACAGCTGCACATTCTGAGGTGAACCATATTTATATAGATATACATTTATATATATTTATATATATATATATATATATATATACTATATTTATATATATATAAATATATATATATATATAAGTGCATATATATATATATATAAGTGCATATATATATATATATATATATATATATATATATGTGTGTGGGGGTATGTCTGTGTGTGACTCATTCCAAGTCTCGCATCTTCAAACCGTTTTCACTATATTGGAAATGTATAAGTTTCAGGATGGAGAAAAGGGGGAAAGTAAATCGTAGCAATCTATTTTAAGCACAAACACAGTTATCTAGTTATATATACATACACAAATGTATATCTACATAAATATAAATACTTCCATATATACCTACCCTCGTACGTATAAAAATAGTCACACATACATATGAATAGAATGTTCTCTTCATCACGAATACTATGTTAGACTGTGTCAGGTCGAACAAATATGGGCTGCTTGTAAGATGTCAAACACTTGTCCCTATAGAAATAGAAGAGAAACAGTACGCAAACCTATAGAGGCAAACACACATACGCACACGCCAGGAAAATAAAAATGTATGTGCATATACACATTCATATCTTAAAATGCCTATCCATATACATACACATCACACACACACATATATATATATATATATATATATATATATATATATATATATATATATGTGTGTATATATATATATATATATATATAGTCATCCACATACAGCCTGTTTCGCTGTTTCACAGCTCATCAGTGCGGCTAGACCAGTTAGTGTCTCAAGCCGGGATCGAAACGCAACCGTCGAGCTGACAGTCGGCGATGCTAACCCCTACGCCATCATGCGACACTGACTGAATGTAAGTGATATCTCAATGAAACGAAATGTAAACATTGCAAATGACCGGAGCTCGAAATTAGTTTTACCTAATGAGCATTGCCTTAAAGCTAATGGCCGTTGACGATACCCTTACAAAAATAAGCTCTACCCGAGGGAGCTTTTTATAGTCATCCACATACAGCCTGTTTCGCTGTTTCACAGCTCATCAGTGCGGCTATATATATTTACATATAAATATTTATATATTTTATTTATATATTAATACATATGCATGTGATGTATATCAATATGTGTTTTAAAATATGTCCATATATATGTATTTATGCATTTAATTACCTATATAAGAGTTAGTTACATCCTAGTACACTGGTCCGAGGAGGTGCCCCTCAAAGCACTATTTTTTGACTTCCAAGATATAAAATCAACATCGAAATCTAATGAGGTATACTCTATTCCGTTTCTTACAACACACTTTCTCACAAAAAGCCGTTGCAAGTATTTCTCTACTATCGTTATTTCCAGTGAAGCTCCAATCTCCGGTTTCTTTTCGAAGTCATTCACAGCAAAAACTCGTCTACAAAAGACAACGGAGAAAATCAGTGATATTGTCTTCCATGCGCTGAATATAATAGTCAATTTCTAGAAACTAATTCTATTTACAAGGTGTTCCGGTCTCCGGAAGACATAACCACATATAGCCTACCCACAAATTACAACATATTCGTGTTCAAATCCAATGTCACTTAATACAAAATTTGTTAGTCGCGCATAAATAAGCACATTTTCTTCATTTCATTAATAATTTACAATTATCTCATAATATTCCTCACCCTGTAACTGACAATGATCCTAACTAATTAACAATTACACCTGAGTTACTTTTGGCCTTGATGCATTGTGACTCGTTCCTAAGAATATTCAGGCTGGGCGGATGAATTCCACACATTCCTACACAATCAATCATATCGAAATCATAGAAATTAGAGGGTGTTTAGATATTCAAAATAAAATTAAGATTGGAAAATATATTTATGAATGTTTAAAAATATAATACATTAACAGATACCATTTAATAATAACAAATATTTATATATGTAGTTATACACAATTGAGATGCATCAGAGCATATACTTAAACCAACTGATATGATATGGTTGCTCTCTATTCGATTTCGAATATTACCACTTTTGGCGTATCGATGTGATATAAGCGTGTATGTTCCAATTGAGATGCGCGGATGTTGCTCTTCAAGCCAGTCGGACTTTTACAGACCATATCACAAATGTAGCAGCTGTATGTAGATGTAAATCTGAGGTGATGCCATAAATAAAGCCACGTCTTGTCCGTGCTTGATTTTCCAAAACTGCAGGTGACGTAGTTCCCAAATTACAAACTTGGCAGCTTAAGTATTTTATATTTCTTCCATATGCTGAAGGTATCACGTACCGTCTTTTCTCTCGCTTATCTCTTCTGCTACTGGTGTTTCATCCTATTCTTTTCAAAAAGCTTGCTGCCTCTAAAAGTCACTTCCACTTTGATTTATCTACAGTCAACCCCTTCCATCCCCAACATGAATTACAAAGCACTTGAGAAAATATTTGAGTGGTTTACGAATGTATGCTGTAGGTGAGTATTCCAAATTAACTCTATCGAACGCTTCTGTCAGATTATGAGACCTTATATAGGTCTGGACGACGTTAAATACACTTTTCCTGCATTTCACATACCGTAAAGATAATATCAATGGCACCCCTATATTTCTAAAGCCATACTCACTATCATGAAGCACAAACGGATATATATAGAAATGCAGTCTATTCAACAAGATTCTGGTAAATACCTTTCCTTGTACAAAGATACCATAATAGAGTCATACCAATCTTGGTAAAGCTGACCGTCAAACCATATATTGGCAAGACACATTTTAATTTGAACTGCCAATGGTCTTCCACCACAGCGAAGGACTAACACATGTATACCATCTTAACTAGGTACTCCGCACTTTAACTGACATATAGCATGTTCCACTTCTTTGAGGGAAGGAATAGAATCAATTTCGGCTATGATAGCCCTCCGAGGCAAGCTATCTATCACATCAATACTGACTATCGAGGGATTAGAGTACCGATCAGTATACTGCTCTGTTCATCTATCAAGTAGCTTGCTTGGATCCATAATAAACTATGTACGATCCTAAGATTTTATCGGGCATAGACTGGAATGGTACGATCATAAACTGTCTTCATCAAATCGTACATTGTGTTACTGTCTTCAACGGCATGCTGAATATCACAAACCTTCTGTTGTCACCATTCATTCTTCATCCGTCTTTGTAATTTCTGCACCTCTGAGTTAATACCAAAGTATAACTGTCACATAGACTTCACATTAAGGTGACAATTCACAATCAATCTGCCTTTGATGAAATGCATGCGTTTTCTATAGCATTATTGTCATCAAACCAGACTTAATGTTTTCTCTTCATTTGCCCAAACACATATACGGCTGTTTTAAAAACACACTTCCTAATACACTCCCACGTACCATTAAACGATATCTGGCCATGTATATTATGTAGGACTATAGCAGGTTTATCATCCTTTAGCTTTTCAACATTTATTTTAAGCGGACACTTGTCGTTGCGAATCGAATTATCAACCGTATAACAAACCATCATGTCAGCAGACACTAGAGGATGATCGTTCCAACGTTCGACATTCTATTTGTCTCGAACATTGCATACGTCCTTTAGATACCGTCTACGGTTGATGACTTAATCGATCAAATACTATTTTTTGATCGTGGATGCATTCATGTGTTCTTATACTTTGGTTCCAGGTAGAAACACGCGTTTTAGTTATCACTAACTCCAGTTCCGAACACATTTGCAGTAAACGCAACCCGCTCTTATTTATATTTATAACTCCATAACGTCGGAGTCGGCGTCATGTTAGATATTTCCTACCCAGCCTCGAATTGAAAATCCCCCAGCAATACAATTGTATCATCTCGCGGAGCAGTTAAGATAACTTTTTTTCATGAAAGGATCTTACTAGCTCAGGCGGGCTGTCAAATGTACGAGCATAAACGGAAACAAGAGTTCATATCTTTGATCAGACAAAGATAAGGGTATAATACGCTCATTTAGACCACAAGGAAGATTCTGAACGAAGCCATAAACAACATAAGATAAGAGGGGGAGTAGTCGTTCGCAATAATATCATCCTCGCAGGCATTGCCTCCACCTTTGAGGGTGAGTATATGTAGTTTGTTCATCATAGTATCATCTTGCAAAACGATATGACCTGTATAACGCTGTTATGATAATTATATTGTCGGTTTTATGTCATAAATAGGATTTATTCATCGGATTGTCGTATAGCAGGTGAATTGGTCGTTTAGTTAGAGCAGCGGAAAATGAATCAAAAGTATGTATTTAATTTGTTTTTCATTTGATCTTTTTCAAACATATATATATATATATATATATATATATATATATATATAGTGTGTGTGTGATTGAACGTTCATCTAAAATGTGGTGTGAATGCAATAAGCAACTGTATCGTATAAGCTTTTTATTAGGATTCAATATGGGCGCTAGTATTCCCAATTGACTTCTGAGGACACATAGGAACTGCCTCAACTGATTTCACAAGTAACTAATTTTAACCATATAGAAACCTGTTGTTTTACTTCATCGTTATTTATTTCTCCCAGCATTTATAAGCAATTTTGAATTCATTTTGTTTCGTATTTTTGTGATATCAATGAATAGGTTGTGTATATAAGAGATTTTTAACGTAGAATTCCGATAAATACTTCAAATCTCTGTATATTTTTCTACAAGGAATACAAATGAAATGCCTACTTATATTTTAATGCCATTTTTGTATAGATGTGAATATTTATGTATTCGTTATTCAGAGAAAATAACTATTCTTATTTATGGTGTTACTGATTCGTGCCAGCTATTTTTTTGTTGTTGGCCGCTAAAGCCAGCTACCAGATAATAAAAACATACACGCGTAAACAGTTGAAGGCGTTACAACTTTTATTGCCAGGTCATAAATCTATAACAACCAAAGTAATGAAAAAAACTATGTTAAATCATCCGAAGTATGTGATCGTACACATTTTGTTTTATTCAATATCTTTTAATTGATATATTAGTACATGAATGTTATCTTCGGCTTTACCTACGAAATAATGTGGATAAATATATATATATATATATATATATATATATATATATATATATATTAGTATACTATGAATATATTTTTAAAGAATATTAAAGTATTTTTCACCTACGAACGACGGTTTCGGGCTCTCTAAGCCTCATCGGTGTAAGAGTGACGGTTACAGGCTCGAACTCAGTTCGTAGATTCCGGCTAGAATTAGAAGACAAACGCTCAGGGCTACGCGGCCGCAAGAAATCGACACAGACCGTAATTGAAATTAAGATACACTTACCGAAAAGGCGGGAGAAGTGTCATTGATGTCTACAGTGCTAAACGTCCGAGCGCTCCGTCCTTATCGCAGAAATGACAGCAAACCTTTCAATTTCAAACAGGGATCGATGTTAAGACTATTACATCTTTACAGGAGAATTTAACTATATATATATATATATATATATATATATATATGTATATATATATATATATATATATATATATATATATATATATATATATATATATATAAACTCCACATACTAGAAGCTTTACTCATTAAAACTAAAAAACCTGCTATTAACAAGATTAATTTTAACACTAGTACTAATATACTTAAATGCTTATAATACCTAATAAACATAGTTAAATTTTCCCGCCATAATTAATTATAAATCTCACTCCAGGTCTTTACCTGTTTGTAATTATTCCACTGACGATGGACCCAGACGGGTCAGAAAGTACTCTGGACCAACATGTACACTATGTCAGTTTCATCAGCCAATTTCCTTCCGAGATTAAGATTTTAATCCGGAAAATTGAAGGGATTAACACTGAAATAACCAGACAAAAATTGTCGGTTATTTTTAATAATACGTGTCTTAAAGAAAAAATGCTGCCTCGATACACACACACACATATATATATATATATATATATATATATATATATATATATATATATATATAAACTTCCTGATATACAAGGGACAATTTATTCCTGCACATTATTTTCCGTTCTAATTTCGTGGTGTGTGTTATAGGTTAAAGTGGGAACTGCCAGATATATCTGCCGTATTCGCTTATATCACTAGTACTTTCGGATCAATCTCGAACGTTAGGATGTTTGCTTAGTTAAATAAAATGTTAGGGTAGAAGTTGTTTACTAATGAACCGAGGCAAATGATCTTACGGTGTTTGTACGATGTTGTTAAATGTTAATTCAACGGTCCCCGCCTAAATACGTCGTTGAGTAAGTTAAGCACTCATCTAAAAATAAAGTTTCTTTTTTAAGATACGGAAAAGATTTAGCCACTTTCAATTGTAGTAGTAGTATTAAAACAGAATCCAATTATTAAGACTGAAATCCAAATCAGAATATAATTTTACTCATAAGAAATGTAACATTATAGTGATTTTTTTACTATATCATATTTTAAACGATACGTTACAACTCTTTTGCTATATATTTTTATAATTCGTAATGGCGCAGGCCCGGGGTTAGCGTTTCTCGAGGCACCACCAAAAGTCAAAACAACACGAAACTCACTGCGAAAGTTAGAAACGTCGGTCGGGCCTCTCAGTAAATTTAGCGTTCATTTGAATGCAGAATAATTAACAGAGTGCTACCTTTAAACTGGCTTTAAACTTATAATGTCCTTAACATGTTTTAAATCGTTCTTACGTTTTAAATCAATATTAAAAGTTACCTTACAGAGTTCTGCCTCACTGTTGGTCGTGGGTTTGCTTGCACACCCATCTCAGTTGCTGGCTCGTGATCGTAGTGGAGTACCTGTCTTGTTGGCCAACTCTGTCCTCATGCACGAGAGACGAAAACGCTCGAATGCAAGACTTTTGAGAGAGATTCTATCCTTTTATTTCACACGTCAATTGGAGAGATTTCGACTCGTCGGTTCCTTCACTCACACTCTCTTTTACTTTCATACTGTTTGTGGAATGTGACGGATGCAATCGGCTGTATTTTGTCCCGCCCTTGGGATCTTGCTCTGCGTCTTAGCCCATATCTGGCGATGTCACCCGGACTCTACGCATTGCAGAGCTTGTTAATGGTCGTCTGTCCATCTCGCTCTTCCATGGTGAACTGACTAGAAAGCTAATTTCTCACAAAGGATCTGTGACGTCAGAGCCCTTTCACCCTTCAACCAATGTCATCACAGAACTCAATATCACTTTGTGTCTAACCTTTTTGATCCGAGTGTTTCATCTCGGACAACTCACATCCAGTGTGTTATGATTCTCAGAATGAATCACCGTGGGAACATGTTTGTTTGTATCGAATTATATATGCACCTATTTTGCACTCCATCGTATTTCTTTTACCCAATTCATAATCCATACTAGCTAACTTTACACGTTTTGAGTATACAGGGCCCCTCATAATATAACAGTAACATTAACTCTAATAGTCTACCACAGATAAAATTCGATGATTAGGTGAAGTAATTTTTATGAAGTACTTGTAAATTGTTTTTTTCTGTATTTATCTCTAAGCAAAGATAATTGTGAACATTCAAGTACATTCAAGTTTTGTTGAATCCACAAAACAAAACAAAATTAAAATGTAAATAAACATAACGTGTACGTCTACATTATTTGAACCGAAATTAAAACCAGATGAGTATGTTTAGAAATATATTTTTTGTTGTTTTTATTTTAATATTTTGTAACTGAGAAAAAAAACAAGTGTCGTATCCGTAGGCAGGTTTGCTATTTTTTATTGTTTGTTTCGTAATATGTGTAAGACTAAATAAATGTCACCTTGAAATTGATTCTTATTGAATGGAAACAACATTAAGATGTAGTGTACCTTTACTGAACTGACATGATTATAAATGAAAGGCAACTCTTTAGTCTTTTATTAAAAGAAATATAATGATATGTTTTTGTGATTTATTTTTTTTCCTAAGTAAATTGGTAGCGATGTTATTTTTGGTAGCTCTTTTGAACCGCAAGCAATTGCTATTTTTTTCGAATTTTACTTATTATTTACCGGGGTTTCGCCGAGTAATAAAATATAAGATTTATGGGTATATATGGCTTATTTTTTTAAGTTTAAGCTGGACATACACACATACACACATCTTTACACACAGCCAACTGCCCTTTGCATAATACTTTTCTTTGTGACTGCAAGTGTAGTCAGTACTGATCAAGGTATACATAGTATTATTTGAACAAATGCTATTCAGATCTACACACCGAAGAACTCAATGTGGCTAAGGTATGTAAATGACACGTTCATACTCTAGTCTCAGCATGAATATGTTTACGCATTGTTGAACTATGCGAATTCTATCCACGCATCTATACGGTTCACAATGGAGAAGAGGTGTTAATAGATTGTGCATCTTAGATGTGTATACAAATCGCACAGAGCATAGGGTTATATCATTCGTACATCGGACAGCAATCTTCAATGAACAATACCTCAACTTCTATTCACGCCATTCACACAGTGTAAATAAATGATAATTGCCCGTTTTCTACGATATCTAACAAAGGCAATATGTAGTAAGATCCTTATATATCAAGAAGTAAAGATGCACCTTAGAAGAAAAGCATTCACCAAAGTAACTATACAGATATAAGTATACCGGCTAAGAGAACTCTGGATCAATTGTCAACGAACACTTTACAAAAACTCACCAGAATATGTGGGTCATCTATAAAGTGTTTTTATGAAAAAGTTCATAAAGTGTGTAATTCATATGACACCAGGACAGTATTCAAGAGCGATTTAACTCTCCGAATACATCTTGCAAGTGTTAATCATTCTACAGAAAACATAATTACCAAGTCCTGTGTGTACTCCATTACATGTAGATTTAGAAATAAATATAAAAGTAAGACATGAGATATAAAAAAAGAGCGATCAAAATTCATAATATATATATATATATATTGATGAATCGTGCCTTGATATGTTTTCCCTGGCAGTTATTAGTAATGCGATAGGGTATTCCAGCGCTAAGTGTATTGTAAAGAAACGAGAAAGAAAAAAAAGAAAAAGAGATAGAAAGAGGCATACTCATTTTTTCTTTTCTTTTTACGAACGAAATAAATTTATCTACAATAATAACGTGGGGACTGGAGAAAGTTGGTTTTAATAGTGTACTGTAGGCCTTCACAATATTATTTGAGTGTGTCAGTAGTGCTCAGGAGACATACTCATGTTTTTCACTTACAAGAAAAGGGGGTTTAACTACAATAATAACGGGTAGGGAAACTTGGTTTTAATAATGCTCTGTAAGCCTCCTTAATTTTAAAAGTGCTCATTATCCTAGATATAGCGGTGTTGTAATAAAAAAGTGCTCGATATTCTAGTTAGAGCAGTGTGTTTAAACGCAGAATTGCCCGTGATAAAAAGAAACTGATGTTCGGAAAGAAGTCAGAGCCGAAGGTTATCAGAAGGAGTCAGACACGGAGGATTGGGAAACGAAACAATAGAATAAGAGGAAGAAGTCAATGTAGGTCTCTTTAATTTTAAAAGTGCGCATTATCCAAGATAAATCGTGTGTTTTATCAAAAGATGCTCAATATATTAAATAGAGCAGGTGTGTTTAAACGCAACATTGCCCGGGATACAAAAACACAACTGATGTTTGGAAGTATGTCAGAGTTTAAGGTTCGGGAAGGAGTCAGATATTGCGGTTCGGGGAGGAGTCAGAGCCTGCGGTTCGGGTAGGAGTATGAGCAGTGCCTTCAGCACGGAATAATATCTGCATGGCATGGGAAGTAGTCCGAGTCGCATTGTATGGCAAGGAGCCCGAGTCGCATAGGATTATCAGGAGTCTAAGTCAGGTGGTATGAGTAGTCTGAATAATCTGGTATTAAAGTCGGTCGATATAGGAAGGAGTTGTGGTCGGATTGTATGGGAAGAGGTCAGAGTCAGATGGTTGTGTAAGAAGTCGGAATGTATGGGTATGAATTCTAATGATAATAAAATTACTAGAAAAGGACACTCATTGAGTATTTCCAGACCGTCAACAGATATACCAAACTTGTTGCCTATCCACTGTCTCGTATTAATGAAATGATTTATAATATTGCTGAAAATCACATTTCAGTACTTTAGACCTCAAAAGTGCTTACCATCAGGTACCTATAAAGCCAGAGGATAAGCCCTACACGCCAATGCATTCGAGGCCTGCAGTCACCTATACCGGTTCTGCCGAATTCTTTTGAGGGTAACACACGGTGCTGGTAGCTTCCAGATTGTTAGAGATGAAAATAATCTTCAATGAAAAGTTGAAAGGTACTGTTGTGTTTAGAGACAATGTCACAGTATGCTAACATAACCAAGCTGAACATAACCACAAACTAAAACGATGCATGGCTGCCGTCAAGAAAGATAATCTGACTTTGAACAGTGAAAAATGTTCCTACAACTTTAAAAGCATAAAGCTATTGGAATACATTGTCAAAACTGGCATCACACACGCTGGATCACGAGCGACTGTACTCCCTAATCGAATTACTAATCTCTGGAAATATGCCCGTTTTACGAAGAGCTATCCGTATGTTCGCCCACTACTCCCAATGGGGTTCGTCTTTTTCAGAAAAAAATACACCCACTGACGTAAGTATCTACTGTTCCTTTGTCCTGTTCCGTTATCAAAGCATTTCAAAACATGAAAAGGCACATTGCACAGTCTGCCATTTCTGTTGTGAATCATTCTATTCCTCTATTAGTTCAGACAGATACATCCGACTGTGCGAATGATTCTGAGACAATCCAGTCATACTGTAGCTTTTTTATAAGAATACTTTCACGGTACGTGTGCCGACACTCAGCAATAGAAAAAAAGGAGTACGCCATAGTTGAGGCATTACGAAAATAGAAGCATTACCTAATCGGCCGACATTTTAAATTAATCACTGACCTAAAGTCGGTCTCGTTTATGGTAAACCCGAAAACAACGAGCAAAATAAAAAAAACGAGAAGATAGCGAGATTGAGAATGGAGCTTTATTGCTAAGTCGAATGCCTCGGTCGACGAGCTTTCAATGGTGTGTGGCCTGGAAACCGGCTCAGATAATCTTCATACATATACACAGGAAATTGTGTCACCCAGGAATCACAAGAATGATTCACGTAGTCAGGAGCAGAAACTTGCGATATTTTGTCGAACACTTAAATACATGTCGGATATGCACATAAAATAAGCCCATGTTCTATGAACCTCGTCCAGCTACACTCATTAAGGCTGCACAATCATTTGAAAGGCGCAACCATGATTTTAAGGGTCATCTACCTTCTAAAACTAAACATAAATATATGCTCACAATAATAGACGAGTACTTAATATGTCCGTTTATCATTCCCTGCCCAAACGTAACGGTTGTAACAGTAATTCAAAGTCTCTGCTATATTTTTACCGTTTTCAAGTGCCTGCATATATCTATCCAGATCGTTAATCTGTTTTCATGTCGGACGAACCAAAGCAATTTCTGCATAAAAGACGAGTAGCTATAAGTCTAACCACTCATCACAATCCTTAATGAAACGGGCAGTGCGAAATATACAATGCCATAATATGGCCGACAGCACAGTTGGCGACCGCAAATCGCAAGAGTCTAATCTCTGATTGAGAACGTCTCATCCCCATGGTCTCATCCGCTATTAGGACTCTATTATGATCAGCAACAAATGCTACTTCCACAACGAAGCTAAGCAAGTACCTCACTCCCCTCGTGGCTCCAACAAGTTGGAACAGTTTCACTACAACGCTATGTTCGTCACAGTTAACATAATCTATTAGTGAGCGAGGTAGAAGTAATTTAAGCGAACCCCCAGTATGCACTGGTCCGAAATTAGGAAAGATGGAAATCTACTGCTTCCTTAAGAGATCAAGCCCCGGCAGGGAATGTATCTGAACGTAGAACTGCTTCAGAGGTATATACAGCCCCGGTCAACAGAACAAGTCCGAACCACTTACGTGATCTTGCGCCATACACGTAAAGTTCACAGTCCCTACATAACGAATCTGAATATTCTAACAGTCCAATCTGACACTAGTTTAAACGAACGATGTGTACCACGAGAGCGGCGTCACCCAATATCTGAGACAGCTACTCCATTTTCAGACACCAAGCGACCGAAGCGCCGATGATAACGACAGTGTTTCGAAGCAAGACATATTCGCCCTAAGCTCGGCACACATGCCAGTCTCGAAACGTCGTCATGTCTTATGGTTAGAGATGGATGCCGGGCACTAACCACCAAAACGCCCTAAAAAAACATGTAAGTTGTCAGGTCGATAGGATGACTTTGTTCCCTACAAATAATTAGGAAGGTAGGGGAGAATGGATTATCAAAAATAATTGATACCCATCCCACCCCTTTGGTAATAATAAAATATGCTACATTCGTTTAGTATATTAAGAGTGGATATGTAATCATATTTGTTACAGTAAGCAACGAAAAGTTAAATAAAGCGTATCAGTAAGTTATTCCGGTGTCCAGTTTATATTACAGTTGTACAAATAATGATGTTTTTTGATGGACGAATGACTAAAATTTTCAATATTAATATTTAATGTATGAACTTTCGACTTTTAATTGTTATTCATTGAAAAGTGTTTTTTTTCAAATCATCGGTGGATCTTTTTTTAGAATATAATTTTGTCTAAGGGAAATAACTCTATTTAAACTGAAATTGAAAAAAAGAGATATGAATTATTAGGATGCAGTTTTACGTAAGCTAAAATTAGTGAAATACACTGGCTTATATATATATACAATTAATATATAACATCTGTTTTCAATTGGTAAATAAAACATTTTAAACTGCTTGGAAAAACGATAAATTTGAAACCAAAATGTGCATTGGCTTTTCTCTTAAAATACATTTAAAGAGTACATACAAATAAAGATGTTGTGAGCCATCGCATGCATCTGCTATTTCATATCAGGACAAAGTAACTCATAGAATACCTTGAAAATCTGGCTACTCGTGACTACCTACAACATCGCCATACACGAACAACTTCCACACCTGAACTTGCTATCCGGGTAATTTTAATTTCCACCACGCTCAACTATAACATTCAGGCTACCAGTTGGAATGTTTGGATGCCATACAAAGATTGGTCACGGGTCACGACATACGTTAAGAAAGCCCGGACATTGAGTCTGGTTTATCTGCTGACGTCACGGCGTTTAGTATTATTGCTAAGCAGATAAACGAGACACTTCTAAGAGAAGGTTATTAAACACGCCAATACGTGGACATATACCTTTCGTCATTTCTGTATGAAATTATTTAATCTTGAATCTAGTAATTGTTTGGTATTTAAAACGGATTCTGATGATTTTATTCATGTATTTTTCATGGTTGGCAATACTATAGTAATTTGAAAGTAAAGATGTTAATAAAATAACATAGATTCAAATTCAGGATGGTTGACAAACCCGTTTTGATAGAAAAGTCGACTGTCGTCATATAAAATAAATTAGAAATTCGATTCTAACTTATTTTTGTATAAAAAATACTTTATCTTGTCTGTCAAAATGTTATTTATTTGTATAATAACATTCCAAAACGGTCCAGATATCTTTTGTGCTTATAATAAACTAATTGAAATTTCAATTAAAGTCATAAATACTTTAAAAATAATTTTGTTTCAGGACAAGTAATAATATTAAATTAAAATTGACAATGAAATAACTTCTAAATAGTTTTGCATTTTTTATAACACTTACAAAATTCATTGTTTTATCAGTTTTTATTTATTAATCGTTGGTTTGTTTTTTTTATGTTATACATGTGGGCTGCCTATTCTTTATGGAAGTCTTGATAGGGTCTTACTAATCGTTTATGTTTTGTTTTAGTTGTCTCACTCATCACTTCCAATAAATTGGTACACATATATGTATATATATATACATATATATATATATATATATATATATATATATATAGAGAGAGAGAGAGAGAGAGATAGAGAGAGAGAGAGAGAGAGAAGAGAGTGACACAGTATTAGTTCAGTTCCAACGAGAGAAAAGTATATATGTAAAGGGGTAAGACTACAAACATTTATAAAAAGTTTTTGTCAACAGTTATTTATTATTTTCTTATTTTATCATTTTATATAACGCGTTTAAAAAAATGGATTTATATATCTGATGAGAACGGACCATCGCTTGAAACGCATTATATAAAATTATGAATGTATATATATATATATATATATATATATATATATATATATATATATATATATATATATATATATATATATATATATTGGTTAAAGCGTAGTTCTGAACATAATGCAATAAAACTAGCGTATAAGCAATACATATTCTTTCCTGTTTGTGTCTGTGTTAAATATAATTTTATGAGAAACAATTTCGATGTAAAATCAAATTAGTTTTGCGTATGTGATATTAAGAGACAGACGCTTGAAATGTTTAAATAATCGCTAGAGGAATGAAATGGTATATTTACTTCTGTTACTATAGCAACGATTCATTATTCTAGCGGTTATTTACACGTTTAATAAGCCTGTGTTTTCTCAAGATTAAATGCGTAAAACTAATTAGATGTTAACTCGAAATAGTTCCCTATTTACTAATATTTAACAATATTTAACAGAAACAACCATAGGAAACAACATGAAGCGCCTATACGCATATTTTATCACATGCTGTTCAGGAGTCTAAACTATGCTTATAACCAATATATTCATGAATACAATTTTAATGTTATACACATTCCGGAGTTTGACATCTAGAGTAATTGTGGTATCGTGGTGACATATTGTTCTTGGAAAGAGTAGGATAGACAGAGGATGACCTACGGCATCCCCCTTCCCACAATTTTGATGGTCTTTTGCTTAATTTGTTTAACATTTAAATTGTGCTTTTATATATTCCTGCAAATAGATTATTCCACTGGAAGTATCTTATCCGATACTACACTTCATATTCAGTCAGTGAAGGAGAGGTCGTTTTAGAATGAACCAATTGTAATTGTTGCTCTCATTCAGAATGCTCATTTTTTTAGAGCTGGATGTTCATTACAACAAACACCGATTTTATATCCATTTGCATTCTTGGGAAGGCGAGTAAATAAGAATACACTTAATTACAGACATCGTAATGTATTATAACTATGCACTTCAAATATGTTGATACTATAATTCATAAATCATAATCGCCATGGTTTGACTTTGTATGCTTTTTAATTTCAATAAATATATAAAATAGAATTGTTTTCAAATCGTTCATCATCAAGATAATAAATACATTTTAGTCTCAAAAATGCATTAAACAACGTGATGTTAATTTACTTTAACACATAAACAATACGCATCTTAAATATTTGTTTTGAACTAATTCTTGTTTTGTTTTTAAAAAAGTAATAACGAATAAAGTTACGACGGACGTTATAAAGTTCAGCTTTAGTTTGAATCGAATTGTGTACCTTTATTTTCTTTTTGGAATGCACATTTCAAAGTTGTCTAAAACTTGTTTAAAAGCTATCGTTCATTATCGACAGTCAAGCTTTTTGGCATATCTCGCTTGTCCTAAACTGTATGACGTCATTTTAGTGACCAGACCATCTTAACGTAGATCGTGAACAAGTCTTAAATGAGGATTCGTCCATCAGTGCATAGAATTGACGAGGAAATGAATATGTAGAAGCATCAGACACGAGGACAATTACTTTCCAGAAGTAAATATTTCTTTTTGTTTAGGTATTAAAATGAATTGTTTATCATGCCAGTTCTGTTACTTTTCATGCACCCCATTTGATATGTTACTGTAGTGCAAAAACATATTAATGTTTTTGCACTACCTACAAAACAACCTACAAAACATACGATTACTTCTATTTTTGACTCCGCTACTGTTAAGAAATCATACAATGTTAATATTTGCAGAACGAGTAAATGCGCTGAATAATGCATGGGTGATTCTATGAGGAAATCTAGCGAAAGTATATTTTACTTTTAATCACGTATCTACAACTTCAGTTTTGCAAATCGTGATTAAATAAATGAATTCACAGACATGTTTTACTTTTTTACCGGAGATATATCCCGGGAGATGTGAACTAAGATTTTTTCGGTGCTTTTTGATAAATATTTGTTGGTGGGGGTATTTATTTTAAATGTGCTATGCGACTTTGAAACAGTCACAGCTGACGGGTGAAGATGCGCACTGAAAGAGTTATTATTTTTCATGCCCTTTTTGTGTTCACTTAATCTTTTTTTTCAAAATCCATGCCACACCTCACCACGACAAAAAAACTCAGTACCCCCTCCTCCCTCCCCCATCCTAAGACACATTCACTAACACTCTCAATCCTCCCCTTTTTCACTGCTGCCTTAATGTACCCACTCAAAGCTTTCAATATTCATTTCAATCTTTGCTACTGACTGACTTCACGCAGCCCAGACCCTCGTCCAGCGATCTTAGTAGTCACAGCTACTACTTTTTCTTATCAACCCATCATATCAACCCAATATTACGATGTACTTGCATGACAGTTTTCTTAAAATGATCATCCTGAGGGATCTTACTATACAGACGAAACGTTGATGAATATATAAAAAAATATCTCTTCGTTTTTCCTTTTTCATTAACCATATTAATATATATATATATATATATATATATATATATATATATATATATAGTCAATAAATGAAGTAACATAATTCGCATTTGGCATTTAAAATATACATAAATTCTTATAAATGTACCTTATATTTATGTATAGTTGACGTGATGATCCTTAACCCGGATCAAACGGTGGAAGTAGCCTGGACTTGATTCATCCCTACCATAAAAAGTATCCGTCTCTGCCTAGCGTGCAATTTGAAAATTAAAGCATAGATTGCAAGTGAAGCTTCGAACATTGCTTTTTTTTATTACAAATACCGCGTTAGCATAGACAACCGTTGGTGTCTTTATTTGAACATCCGGGACAGCCGGTACAGCTATAAAGTTATACAAACAAAGTCAATAAAATGTTGAACATGACTCGCTATGCTTTAATTTTCCAATTGCACGCCAGACAAAGACGGATTATTTTTATGGTAGGGATGAGGCAAGTTATTACTTAATGTTAATGTGTGATTGGCGTGATATTCTTGAACACGGATTGAGCGGTGGAAGTGGGGGTCAATTCCACTGCTCAACCCGGGTTCAAGATTATTACCGTCATTTTCGATCAAGCAGGCCTTCTTAACATATGTTCTGACTGAACTCATTTCAGTAGTTTAAAATGACAGAGTATTCTCCATTGATCGTTTGCCTTCAGTTCCAATTATTTATGTCGTCGTAGGTTCGAATCCTACATTAGACAGATATTTTATTTTGCTATAGTTTACCAGTTATTTTCTCGTTATGTTCTTCATTATTTATGTTTGCAATAAAACCATTCAGAGACTTGTACGTCAGCTACCATATACATGAAGTTGTAGTGTCCGTTTATGTGGTGTTCACAAACGAGGCCTAGGAATTGTCAGAGAGCTCACCATAAGTGTATATATTCTAAAACCTCATCACCAAGCGTACTCAAATAAATATATTTCATTTTGATCACAAATGATGCCGTTGTGTGAGAGTACGTGTAAAATATGCATACACAAATATGCGACCTTTTACTTTTACTTCATCTATAACGCAAACATTATTGATATTACTAAAGGGGAATACACATGGCAATAAATGGATTCAACATTTGGAGCAGGAGTATACGGTTCAATCCTTTCTAAGAAACCTACGTGATTCTAAAGAATTAACAAATACAAATGTAACATAAATTATTTCTATTAATGCAATTTTACATTAACTCAAAATAATCGAGTATAATGAAATGAAAAATACAAACATGCAAACAGATAACATGCTGCTACGATCTGGTTGTAAAACTACATAGTGTTCTTAATTCTATGTTAAGCAACGATTGATTTTCTTTCAATTAAAAACAAATATGTGTAGTTATGCATGTACATAGTGGGAGTATGGAATGCATGTATGGTAAGTAGGGTACACAGAGGCGCATATGTTTAATCTCCACAATAAATCATCAGACTAAGCCTGAAACTTAGCCTGATGATTTCCTGCAGAAATGAAACATGGATGCCAACGTGTAGGCTGATTGACATAGTCCTATTTCATACTACAACTACAAAGCTCTACTAACGTATTGAGCACTGTGTGTACTCTAAACCTATATGCAAAATGTTATATAAACATAATATTATATGCGTATATATTTGAAATAATAATAATAGTAATATATATATATATATATATATATATATATAACAGATAGTGTGAGAGTGATAACGGGAGAGCTGTCCTCGTGTATATTATGAGAAACAATATGGACACGCATCATGTGCGTGATGAATAATCGTCGAAATTCCATTAGACATACTTGCACCCATGATGATTCCGATTGTATTTCACCATTCTTTTTTTTTACTTTTCTTCGTTAAACAGAGTGGCACGCCTATTCATCGCCCAGTACATCCATTACGGACTCGATTAACGGTCACCTGACGAGTTTTAATCAGAGATTTGCAAGGGCCTTCATGTAGTTGAAAGAGAGGGTGATATTATCACCTCCTGCTGCTTAGCTCTGTGCCGCTAAAAGCCTCTACTAATAGGTCTATTGGCGCGTAAATGGTTTCCGGTCATTCACACATTACTTGTAAACCAGAGTTGCAAATATTCGCCTGGGAGAATGATGTCAATTGAATAGTCCGTGTGGGATTTGACCGGGAAAGAAGATATTCGAAAACAGATGGAATATACATTCGTGTTTTTCTGTCATTTTGCGTCGTGTTTTTTAATAATTATATATTTTCTGATGTATTTTATATGTGTCTAACATGTTCATGTGATGATGTGTCTCTTAGTCGGCTGTATAACATGTTCTAGTTTGAAATACCATTTTCGATGATTTCATGCTTCTTGAGAAAACTACTGTAAGCCTTCCGGGCTATCACTCTTACATTTGAAATAAAATGTCCATTCTTCTCTTACATTTTGATTTTCAATAGCACGTTACTTACTTAACGCCTTATTTTCAGAATATCCATTCTTTTTAAATTACACCCAAGTAGCGCTTGGTAGATCACTCTGTCACGCCTGCATTTGAAATAGCTTGTTCTTCCCTTGGCTACGATGTAGTTTCAAATATGGTTTCGTCAGTCTGTCAATATTAATGTGATGATATACTTTTTTAGAAAGAGGCTATGTGTGTCGGTCAGTTGTTCAATCGTCTGTAACGCTAAAATTTAAAATTCCTTTCACTATACATGCAAAATAAACGGATTTGTTGAAGGATTTAGATACATTTTCCTATCATTTTAGTATGTATTTAAATGTTATATTATCATTCTTAAACTGATATTTGTATTTTCATTTAAATGGCGTTATTTCTTCAAGTGGCGTATTAACTAGCAGTATCAGTGCGAGTGCTGTTTTGCGTAGCGAAATAATACCTCCTACTGCATCTTTATATGAATATATATTAGCGATTACATGAAACGTAAAGCCGGATTAAATGGTTTCGATAAAATGTATATGAATACAATTATGTTGATAGAAACACATTGTCTGATATGCCGTCTGATGTACATAGGAAACGGAAATATTTATTTTGTCTCCTATTGAAAAATGAATCAACCGTCTACAGATCGACACTTTCGCAGGAAATACGTTTTATAACAACTAGCAGACAACGTGAAGTTATCCATGTGCGAGAGATATACAATAATATTGGTGAAATATTTTAAGTCAATTGAACATATAACATTATTCGGGTTATGTGTGTGGAATTATCTTTTCAAACTATTATGGATTCCATGGGAAAAAAGGACATCGATTATCAATAAAATCGAAGGATTAATATGCATTCAGTTAATACTAAAACTAAACAAAAAGTGTTAAACTCTTAACAGTAGAAAAGGAAAACAACAGTATTTGAATTAAATAAAGAAAATAATAAAATAATTGAAAGAGAATTGTTGTCGCTATTTTTGTTGTTTACGAACAGAAAGGAAAAAAAAACTTAACTATGGTGAGACTGTGATAAGGCTTAATGTGTGCATAAGAATACAAACATCATCACATACTACTTAATAATAATAATAATAATAATAATAATAATAATAATAATAATAATAATAATAATAATAATAATAATAATAATAATAAGAACAACGATAGTTGTAACAATAATGGTAACGATAGTGATGGTAACATTAGCGATCATGATATCAATTTATGTAATATCTACAAAAAGACAATTTTCCATTGATGAATAAATGGTAAACAACTATAGTTATATACTAAGAAACCGTAAATAATAATATAAATATCAAGGAAAATATATATATCTATATATGAGTCACATAAAATCCATTTTAGTGTGAATATGGTTATCATATGATAACAGTAATACATATCAGAATAATACTGCATTATCTAAATATATATGGGAACAGGAAATCAAAACATAACTACTCATATAAATTGAATTTTTTAAACACATTAGTACCTACGTGTAATATAAATATAAGGAACACTAAATTATGTTTAGAGAAAAATATCCAATTATAAAGCAAATTATCTTAAAAACACAAGAATTTGAAAGCAAATGCAAATCTATAAATGTGGACCTTACATATTGAGAATCTGAATCTATTAAATAAATAATATTGTTCTACTGGAGTAGTGAATTTGTTTTTAACGTGATTAACTAAATATCGTTAACGTTAATCATATTGAAATATAATTTTTTAAATTAGAATTATTATATCCTCTAAATTATCATAATATATCATGTTATTTTATAATGTAGATTATTTTAGGTACCATCAAAAACGAGGAAGTTAATGTATATATTGATATATTTATGCTTACGTATTGTGAAAAGTAATTCTAATGATAATGTAGGTATTATATCATAACTTTCGCTGAATGGTGATTCCACTTACTTGCATATCTCACATGTAGAGCTAAACCATACCCTAAGTATTAATAGAGTAGAAAGTCGACCGTGGGTGTTACTTTTGTCAGTCTTGTAACTCTCATTTCCCTGATTTTGTCCTTTAGTCATCATATTCTATGTTTCTGAAAAAAGAAGGAAGAAGTGTCGTTTACTGAATCGGAATCTATCTATATAACACTTATCGTTGGTTAGATCTTGGCCTTAAAGTAGTAGGACTTTTTTCTTGCTCCGTTTATAACGTGGGTTCATGCATTGTCTGAGACGATTTTCATTAAAAAAGCCAATCCAGGATGCGAAGGATCAACATTCTGAAATGTCATAAATAAACAAGATCAAATGCAAATTACATTTCAATATTTTAGTGTTCATTTTTGTTAGATAAATGAAGATGTAAAGCTTAGTTTTATAAAACGTTTTTAAGCTCTGTTTTACATAACCTTTTTAAGCTCTGTTTTACATAACCTTTTTAAGCTCTGATTTACATAACCTTTTTAAGCTCTGTTTTACATAACCTTTTTAAGCTCTGTTTTACATAACCTTTTTAAGCTCTGATTTACATAACCTTTTTAAGCTCTGTTTTACATAACCTTTTTAAGCTCTGTTTTACATAACCTTTTTAAGCTCTGATTTACATAACCTTTTTAAGCTCTGTTTTACATAACCTTTTTAAGCTCTGTTTTACATAACCTTTTTAAGCTCTGATTTACATAACCTTTTTAAGCTCTGTTTTACATAACCTTTTTAAGCTCTGTTTTACATAACCTTTTTAAGCTCTGATTTACATAACCTTTTTAAGCTCTGTTTTACATAACCTTTTTAAGCTCTGATTTACATAACCTTTTTAAGCTCTGTTTTACATAACCTTTTTAAGCTCTGATTTACATAACCTTTTTAAGCTCTGTTTTACATAACCTTTTTAAGCTCTGTTTTACATAACCTTTTTAAGCTCTGATTTACATAACCTTTTTAAGCTCTGTTTTACATAACCTTTTTAAGCTCTGATTTACATAACCTTTTTAAGCTCTGTTTTACATAACCTTTTTAAGCTCTGATTTACATAACCTTTTTAAGCTCTGTTTTACATAACCTTTTTAAGCTCTGATTTACATAACCTTTTTAAGCTCTGTTTTACATAACCTTTTTAAGCTCTGTTTTACATAACCTTTTTAAGCTCTGATTTACATAACCTTTTTAAGCTCTGTTTTACATAACCTTTTTAAGCTCTGATTTACATAACCTTTTCAATATTGAACGAATCTTTATCTGCGGTATCTAATTTGTAAATAAAGTGTTTCTATTATTGGAAATCCTCGGTATATCTTTAATTATTTTGCTTTTATAACTTTACCGAATCCTAATAGACACACACCCACACATCAGAATGTGTTTTCCTGGTTGCTGGATTTATTATGACAAAAGTAAAATTATATTTTTAAAGTTAGTGTCGAATATCATGTTATCATAAACTCATTATGCAATTTATTTATTTGTATAATTCAGTTATCTATTGTGTTCAGTATTTACTTAGACCATGTTTAATTTATTATCGTTTTAAATTGATATTATGAAAATGACTACAAATTAATTCATCAGAATATTAATGCCAGTCAACAAAAAACAAAACAAAACTCACAAACTATATTCGTTCTGGAGTGTCGCAGTTTTGTTCTCTGATATTTATTTGCCTACACAATCAAACAATTGCTTGATTCCATTAATGCAAAGCGACGCTAATTAAATCATAGATTCGTTGAAAAGAGATTATGAAGTAGTCAAACAGTTATATTTTTCTCCTGAACATCATATATATATATATATATATATATATATATATATATATATATATATATATATATATATATATATATATATATATATATATATATATATGCTTATATTAGTAGAATAATTAGTAATTACTGGTGCCTAGTTATAAGTCCATGCCTGGGTCTTCGTGCATTTTAGTTCGTATGTTTATAGTAGATTACTGGAGTTCCAGAAACAACCCTGAAGTTAATGGATAAAAAAATGTGCGCGTTGTTCACGTTATGCTACTATTTGCTGTGTTTGTTGGGAGGTGACGGTGGTTAAGTGGATATCGACACAGACTGAATGGGTGTTCCAAGTTCGAATCCAGTCAATTCCACAGTACCACTTTCACTTAGGGATGTTGACAACCTTCTCGGGGTACTTCCAGTAAGTACCCGATGTCTTTCCAGAAAGATTTCTAACTAGAAAAACATTGGGGAAACTAATTACAACACCAGAATCATCTGATTCACAAGAACGAAGAAGCTGTGTGTGTGCATGTCATAACATAATCACAGTCCATAATTAAAAAGTGGATAAAGCCATCTGTGGTGTAGATTGATATCAGTGAATGTTCAAATGAAGGGGGTTACGTATAACTATGAAAAGTCCTATATTATACGTAGCTGATCAGAAAGACAAAATAATAATTCAGCATTGCTTTAACATATAAATTGTGTTTCTATGTAACTCTTTTCCTATCACCAGAATAAAGATGATAGTTTACATTTTGCAATGGGGGCATTATTAAATGTAAAGGTTTACAATCGTAATTTTCTGTGTTTAGAAAGTAACGGGACACATATTAAAAACAATTTATTTCAATAGCAAACATCCAACTCGACGAGTTGCCTTTCGGGGTAATCACCTTTAATGCTAATACACATGTTCTCATGTTAAACGAATGTCCCGTTGTAAGGATGTGGTAGGATGTCAATTTTTAACTTTCCTTCTAACCCGACATTGATAAAGGCAAAGACAAATCGAATCGATTAGAAACAATGCTACCATAATCGGACATAAACTTGGTGTTATTTTAGAATGTTTTTTCATAGATTTGCCTTACCAATTATTTGTAGCCTAGTATAATCTACTATTACAGTCATAGCTACTAGTGATGAACAATGTTTTCTTTTAAAACGCACCTTTATTAATATGTCGATGAATTATTAATGTTTTAAATGTTTGAACAACATTCGTAATAAAATCTAAATTATGTATTTAAAAGTTATATTTTATTGAAATTAGTGTATAAATATATATTGCATCATGCGATTGTTTACCTCTTTCTAACTTTATTAAAATTGTAAAATAAGTTCTTATGAGTAGTATGTTCAAACACACATTATTGGTATACTATGGCATCAAAACGAAATTACAGACATGTATATATATATAATACATACAAATGTCAAGAATATTAAATAGATATTCGATTAGACTTTCAGATTGTTTCTTATTTATATGATAGAAATGAGTAAATGAAAGATGTTAAATGCTAGACAACTAAACAATGAAAATGCAATTCAATCAAGCATGACTTAAAATATACAATTTACATTTAAGTAATTGTTACATATGTTTGAACAGTAATTGAGCGTGGTATTGGTTCACCTCATCGTTACTTTTTTAACGATTTGTATGATTTTAAAGTAATTGTTTTGGTAATTTTAGTTGTTCAATATTCGTCCAGCTTTCAAATGCACAGATCCCAAGAACAGCCCTTCTATTTTAGTTTGCTTTCTTTCACGTGTTGTTACATCTGTAATCATTTTTTTTGAATACATGTTTTCATTTATTTCATTTACATTAAATAAATATAACAATATGACCTTGCTTGCGGTTAAATGGAGAAGACTGACTGCTGCCGTGATATAAATAGTTTTGGACGTTTGCTGTTAACGCAAATCATTGAAATATAATTAAACCAACTGTATTACTTATTGTTGTGTGTGAACCTAGTTAGTAATAACCTAGGGTGAACCTAGTTAGTAATAACTAAATGGTAGCAACCTGCTACCATAAATACCGGTTTTTGCCGGGAGTACATTTGTAGTACATTTAGGCACTAGCACTGCCAACACTGACTTGTGTATAATTTCTCTGTTCAATACAATTCATTATTATTATGTCAAAACCTGTTGTTCTTTTATTTCATTGGTGGTACCCCTAAACGAATCCACAACATTTATCTAAGTATCTGGTTGATGTAGTTTCAGAAGATTTATTTTTATGGGAGTCTATCTCTAAAAGCCATGTGGAAGTGTGACATATTTGTATTCTGTTAACGACCTGCGCGAAAAAAAAACACACGATATTATTGTGCAATATTAGATTCATGTAAATTCAAAACTCTTTTAACTGAAATCCTTCTGTTATGCTATGGAGCATCACGTAACGTAGACATTGATTGTTTCCGTTGTGGCTTTAGCATTAATGTGTTAGCGATCTACTTTTGCGCAAGTTTGTACTCACAGGCGGAGAGATTTATACATGCTCTAGTCATAACCTTTTGGGGCAGAGACACTTCTACCCAACTGTTGTATACTGTTTTCCCGCTTTTTGTCTAGTTCAGTGCTTTGACCCCCAGCTGAAGAGATGTTTATTTACTCCTCGCGGAGTTAGGCACAAGGCCAGTTTTATCTTACTCCCACAAGTAAGATGTGACCCAAGGTCGGGTCGGGAAAGTGGGACTTCAAAAGCCAGCGCCCGAGAAAGTGAGCACTCTGGCCATTAAAAATTGCCTGGGCAGCCCCGTCGGCATTCCCCGGTAGGGGCGCCTCAGGCAGTAAGCAATAAACTTACTCCTCCCCAAAGAGGGGAGGAAAAGCCTGGGAGGGTGGACCTCCTAGAACTGCACAGGACAGGCGTGCAGTATCCATCGGAACAGATACTACACTTTGATCTTAGCCAACAGGAAATCTTCTCTCGTCCAAAACAAATATTTCGCGTGCCTGAGACTAGTGGACGCGAAACAACCAATGACACGAATGTACAGTCGTCCGCCGACCCAACAAGCTTTCCTATTTTGACTGCCCTGGTCCCTGGTTGTTTGTTGGTTATACAATGTATGAATAAAATTGATTTAAAATGTTATGGACGAATTTTGCATAATTACCAAGCTAACGGTAAGCCCTTTTTGTGTTTACAAATAAAGCTTATAAGATGGGTATCTACACAGCATCTTTTGAATTGTTACAATTGGTTGTCCTACTTTGTCTTTATAAATGGCGACCTTCCCATCCCTTCTGACAGTACACTGTTATAAATTACAATCTGAAATAATGAAATTACCGACCTTTTCACATGAAAATAACTATTTAATAACATTCTTTTCCGATGATTGTTTTACGTTTTCATTCTAAAAAGTATTTCAAAGAATTTCACGTGTACACATGTCAGCGTGGATTTAACAAACAAACGTACATAATTAAATTACTGATAATAAAGATTACCTACCAAAATAGTGCTGTATTTATTTGATAACATAAAATCCTAGAAAATATTTGTAGTCTTTAAAGAAATGTTATTTCAGAATTCTAAATGTAACACCCATTAACACTGAAAATATGCATGTTTGGTTCGTTGAACGGTAAAATAAGTTTTTTATACTTTTTGGTGGAAAAATCAACAATTACTGCATTTTTCCTCGGCATATTAGTTTGATCTTTATCTGCAAGAAAATGGATGATAATCCACGTTTATGCATGTAATGAACATTTCAATGTATTTCAGATTATTGCTGATGAAGTTGCTACTATGTGAAGAACATGGGTGTATCTATAATTTTTTAATCCGAAATACTGAAATAATGTTTAAGAAAAAGAGGTATATATTAGGTATGCTAATTTGTTTCATTAATCAACGTTTATTTACAGATTCATTTGTTTTTAAAAATACTTTTGATTATAACCGTAACTAACTATATATATATATATATATAATATATATATATATATATATATATATACATATATGTATGTATGTATATATGTATGTATATATGTATATATGTATATATATATGTATATATATACATGTATATATATGTATATATATGCATATATATTTATATATATATATGTATATATCTAATTGTATATATATGTGTATATACATATATAAATGTATTTATATGTATATATATCATATTTTATATGTATCCCTATATAAACAACATGCAACCAATTAAAGTGTTTCAATCAATTATCAAAAAGTCAATTTTCTAGCGTGAATTCAAAGTTATTAAAACAGTTAAAAGTGTGGTGTGTTGCTCATGATTAATATTCATACATTTTTTTTTATTAGAAACATTTAAAAATTACATATTCACTTCTCGAATGTGAATTAATTTCTAATATAAGAATCATTGTACGAGGTTTATCATTAATAGTAACCCAAATGAGCTGGGGAAGGTGACTTTACATAAACCTCCATCAAACGCCAACTAGTATTTTCAAATGTGTAGATGTAGACATTTAAGAACAAACCGGAGGCAACATATATTCGTGTATCCAATGAACATCGATTTCCCAACTAAGTTTAATCCTTCTTACCTTCCTACCTGTATCTCTTACGGTATTAACCATGCGAAGGTTGAACCGGTTACCTCCGAAAAAAAGAAGTTACATGAGAGTATTAAATTAACAAACGGTCTCTTGTTGCATGTACCTCCGGTTAGGGGAGATACGACGCTAGCTCTTGACATTTCTTACAGGGAGGTGTCGAGATAGAGCGCCTGGTATTTCTAAATTGGCACCCATCTGGTACTGACCAAGCCATACATTGCTTAACGCCGGTTATCTAACGGGAACCGTTGTGTCAATGTGAGGATGCTGTATATACTAAGTTTAACCGTTACTATTAAACGTATTAAACTGTTTTAATCGTGTTTCATTTAATAAGCTACGTTAATATGAAATAATACCATTCTGCGTAAAAAAACGGATATTCTGAACATGACTCATTTAATCCGCGCGAATGACGATGGAAATACTGTGTTTTTTATTTAAGTGTGAAAAACCGTTGGAATCATATCTAAAACTGAAAAAATTAAATTAAATGACTTGAGCCGTATCTCTTTGTATATATTAAAGCTCTTACGTCGACCTATCACGTTGGTTACTTTCAAAGTTCAGACGTGTAAAGAGTTGATATCAGTAACTAATCAAGTGTCTTGTATTTAATGGGAATTATATATTTTCTTAACGATAAAGACAAGCTGCTAATTACGTAAGTTGTGATGATCATGGTCGACTGGCCTTAGTAAAAAAAGTACTGCTCTCTTGGTAAAAGAAGGAGAATGTGTTGTACTGTAAATGACGCCGAAAGAATTAACAATAAACCTCCTAATATTTTACATTCAAATATGAGATTCCAACAAATACTATTTTTCATTTAAGCAGGACAGATCGACAAGAATACCATTTCAAACATAACTGTATGATACCAACATTAAATGTTTGTTCGAATTTTAAGAGAACAAACCGATGAAAATGCTATTTAAACAATTAAGTGTTAAGTACAGATACAAGCGATTTGGATTTACAGGCGACATATCACAATGGGGGAGTTTGAATTACCAGGGGAGTTTGAATTACCAGGGGAGTTTGAATTACCTACTAGACAATATCCTCGAGTGTCTTCGGTCTCTCTGTACAAGGGTTTGTCCGGACAACCTGACATAAGGATACTTACCCCTACAAGTAAACCCTGACCAAATATTCAAAATTACATAGTATCCGCAGCACAAATAAGATCCCCTCATACGAGGAATAGTGCATCTTCTCCTAGTGATGTTACCTCAAGTAACTCCACATAGCTTTATACTCCACCAGACTAGATGAATTCTTGTCCTGGAATCCGGTAAGACCAACAGACCACAACCAAAGATATACTATGACATACTTGACTGGTCAGTTGGGGAGAGAAGAAATGTATTATTCTTACCTTTTTTCTAACTCAATGTTTGAGGAATAAAGGAGAATTTTAATAGAATATTCGGGTATCTATGTATCTCATATAGAGATCAAGTGTTAGCCCCAGGAAGGGGCCCCTTGATTTCTGAGAACTTCGACTGAAGTAAAATTAAACATTATGGGATTATATTTTAAAGTTAACTGTAGCAACCCCACCGATTAATAGAGCTTCTATAAATAAATAAATAAATCTGGATTACACAGCCATTATTCAACATGAGCATTTTACAATATCAATTTATTTAAAACTCTAGTGTGATAAACAAACGAACATGCTATTTTAGCATAAGTCTAATAGAAGAACTAAGATGTTATTTCTAATTTAAGAAGGCGGATCGATATATGAAACCTATTCACAGCGAAATTCACATATGTAATGGTGAAGCTATTGTAAGGAGCGCCCACATATCTTATCAATATGCTTCACGATTCTCACTTGAACTGCGTCATTAAACTATTTATTTTTCAAATTTACTTATACAGACGAGCCGAATAATATAGAGATACATAGAGATAATTTCACTTTACTGGAACAAGATGCGTCCATTTTATCTACGCGTTTCCCGGCGAACATGCTGTTTTTTTCCATTGGAAGGACGACTCAACCACCGAACGACCAACGGACAGAGCTTCCCATACATATACATAAGTGCATCTAAAATCGACGCGTATGAGAAAACGTTTCCAGCCATCTTTCCATTAATAAATGATCCATATTTCTATTTTGTAAAACGGTGTTAATTAGCATTCGGAAGTCGTAGCGGTTGCTTGGGTCCAATCGGTGACTTTAAAAACTAATCGCCAACTCGATCAAATAAGTAGGTCATAAAATTCAAAGTGATAAAAATGTTCGATAAAAGATTCCATAGCAACTGTAGTTATTATCTCAAAATTAATATTTTATTACTAGTTGCATTTAATGAATTTTCACAGCCTCGTTAATCTATGGTATTGCACGGGTTTAACAAAAAATTAAAGACAACTTTTATGTGTTCGCTTCCTTTCAGATTTCAAACAGGTTTTACTGCGTGTAAACACACACACTATTAATGCTTTATTAGCAACTTCCGTGTGTTAGTGTTTATTCTAGCGATGTATTATAATAACTGCAGAATTTCGATATTTTATCTACGAGAGTAGATTGTTAATATTCCTCGAACCATAAGTGGATTGACTGGATTGGCGTGTTAGTACTGTCTGTAGTACAGATTAAAACTTCAACCTTCAGAAGACTATCACTAAGATAAAACTGTTTTGAATCAACACCTTAGTGTTATACCACCTGCACATTTGGACTCGGACCAATCACTAGAAAATTGATGAGAAAAATTTATCCCTTAAACCGTTCTGTTTTAAATATGGCACATTCCAACAAAATGCCTATTTAATATAGTATTCAACTAAAATATGTAAAACTGCAAATTGTTTAAGATCTGCAATGAGTCTGTTATCAAGTGTGAGTAGGTATTAGTATGATGTTGCACCAGCACACTCGCTGAATAGGTAATCAGTGTTATCGATGTCTCGGTCGAGTGTCATCTGCTTAATTCAAGAGTGTAAACATTTATATCTGGTAGTTAAAATGGTAAGTAAACATTAATTTATAATCTTCTACTGTATTATGATCATTGAGAACATATATCATAGTGGTTTGTGATACATGTAACATTTGTGGCAGTTTGTTGGACATTTGCAACATCATTTATGTTTGGTCAATGATTGTTTTTTTTTCCAAAAAATATTTCATGTTATTTCATATAACACCTATGAAACGTTTTTCACTTTTTTGAATTAATTAAAATGGCGTTGTGTCTTTGAGATTCTTCCCAATTTGAAGGTTCAAAAATAGACATTGGCGCAAATGAAAACATCGTAATTAGTGTCCATGAACGTATTCTACGCAATATTTCTATAATAATTATGCCAACTTTGGTGCATTTCCTCTCGACGAGACCAGAGGAAATAATAATAATCTGCATAACACAATGGTGTTCTTTTATTTACTCGTACATTATCACCTTCTTCAGTCATTTGTTATAGCAGGTGAAATACTAAATAGTAATTGTCCCATAATCGAATATGATCGTATAAATAGTATTCCCACATTCGTCTTTGTTTATTTAAATAATATTGACCTGACAATTATATTTACTTTATCAAGTTAGAGAAGACACAAGCTAATAATTTATGGTAGTGGTTATGCGTATTTATACTTTGACAATCGTAATACATATGTTTATATTATCCCCTTATTATAAATATTTGATGATATCTTTATTTTATAATACTGCATTGCTAAATTGTTCCATTTTTTATGTCAATACGATTAAAAATTGTGCTAACTATGAATATTTTACTTGTTTTTTTTTATTTATTAACTGCTTAGATGTGTTTGTCTTTGGGCAATTCCCCCCAAAATATAATTTTAATCAAGAACGAAAACATGGAATTTCAACGCTCTAGTAATAAAAAATAGCAATGATGAAAATATTAGTCGTGGGGCAAGTATGACTGACTATCATATACCCAGTACACTACAGGTTCTTAAACCTATACTGATCCTTATACTTTAGAACTTTTAAGTGTGTATCATTATAAGTTGTATTATGGGTAGTAGTAATAATAATAATAATAATAATAATAATAATAATAATAATAATAATAATAATAATAGTAGTAGTAGTAGTAGTAGTAGTAGCAGTAGTAGTAGTATTATTATTATTAGTAGTAATACAGTATTCTCGTAACTACGCATGACTTAAGTATTGTGTAATGGAAAATTAGACCACTGAAAGCAAGTAAAATAACAGTTTACACCTTCTAAACAATAACTTTTCTATGTGGAATTCATGATGAGGCAAGGTTTGCACAATAACTTGCTATTTTTATTAAACGGGCATCGCTTTTGATATGAGACATATAGAACAAGGCAGCTAAATTATTGGGAACGGGCATAACTATGATTAAACACAAGGTGTTTTAACATGAAAACCGGATACATTTTCAATGAGTCATTCAAGTTTTTTTTAAATAATCGGCTTTATAATAAGGGCCAATGTATATTTATGTCTATGTATGTTAAAATTCGTCCAGCCTCGTAAAAGTTAGCGAGCGAAACCTTCTAGATTAAACCATTTCACATTTTAGAAGAAAGCGCGAAACTTTAGATAGAAATCATTAACACTATTTCCCTACTGATTTGTATTCTTTATTCTGTTCATTTTTTTCGCCATTAATTTCTACGCCTTTTTCTTTCTTTCATTTATTTTTAAAACTCTCAAATTTGAGACCTTTTCTTTCTTTCATACTTTTTTTCCAACTTCACCGATTGAGATGTTATTTTACATAAATATGAATAGCAGTGTAAACACTGGCGAAGCATACTCTGTACTGTCATATATTTAAGCAAGATATGACATCTCGTCTATCTGATTTCCTCTGGATTTTAATATACTATGCAACAGATGATAACTGGCATGTCTAACATATACATTACCTAACAATATGTACAAATAAAATTCCGAAACCATTAAAAATTGTTTAAAATAAGTCTTGAATGATTGTAGATAATAATACTTCATAAATATTCATTTGATTAGAGTTGTTTGTAATCTAATTCCGATTCGGTAATATATTTCCGAACGTGTATTCATGAGAATACCAACTTGTAGAAACATTTCACAATTTCTAGAGACTATTAAATTGTGTTAGTACTTTAAAATATTCATACATTCACCATATTTGAAGGAATTTACAAATAATCAGGGTATTATCCGGTATTAGTGATTATTTCAGTTCAGTTCATTAATAAATGTTATAATAATTAAGTTATTTTTATTTGAGTAGTGATTGTGGTGTATTGGATTACTTTTAGTCTCTTCCCAAATTTGCATGAAATACGCATTAAGAAATTTAGTAGAAAACATCCCAAATTGCCAAACCAAGTTAAATGAAGACATGTCCAATTTGTCGTATATGATTTACACAACTCAAAATATTGAACTAAATATAATCATTAGTTTTAGGGTTTACTCTGTGTTCTTCCCCCGTCTATTGTTTAAGACTTAGCACTCCTTTCAAAACCAGCTGTTTTATTTGTTAATAGTCCGGCTGCTGTGACAGAAATCAACATAATTTCCTTCTGTCTCCACACATCATAATACCGTCGACCCATCAGAACGCATCGATGCTTTATTATCATCTTAAAATATCGATTTTATTTGATTGAAAACAAAAGACTAAATATTTGTATAATTCGGATTGGTGTTCTTATCTTGGATCTTGTTATCACAACGTTTCGGCCGATGTAACCTCCGACCTCCTTCAGATGCGTCTATCAACTTATAAAACGGCAGGAATTTCAGAAGGTGGCCAGGAACTGCGTTCGATGTCAATCAATCGATCCTGCCCGAATAATTGAGACTGCAGACAATTGAATAAGATTAGCTATTGATATAACACACTATCGTGGAAGCACATACTTGTCAATAGTTAACTGTGGACCTGGGAGACTATCGGCATAAAGAGAGTTACATTCGGAGACGGCAGCTGTTGTTACAAAAGAATTGGAGGAGATGATGCTTGAACGGGGTCCAGTTATGGAGGTGATGATGGGCAGTGGCACATTTATTCGCTAAGAACCTCTCCATACAATGCTAAAAAGATGGGAATTAAATAGTAGAGCGACATCATAGCAAAGTGAAAGAAATAGCTGAGAGAGGAGGAGTATCACATGAAGTGGTGACATTATGGTACAACATGGCACCCAAAGTCGGGCAAACACAGAGGGCAGTGCCACATAGATCATATATATATATATATATATATATATATATATATATATATATATATATATATATATATATATATATTACTCGTAAAATGCTAGTTTCAGGACTAGTATATACATGAATATACTTTTAATTTCTTATGTGTTTACTTTAACTGAGGTTGGGGTATTGGACGGTGTCTGTGGCACCGTACGAAGTGGTAAGGTTTACTAAAAAAATAATATTCATATGTTTCCTATCCCGTGGCCTAGACTATATACTGCATGATATTTAGTTTTGTTTAGAATGTTATCAACCACATACATATTATTGAGCCTTACCCCGCGCACCGATGGTTTTAAAAATCAATTTACGTAATTTATATTGACAAATTTATATTTGTGTCTCTATTTATTTTTAATGTGTTAGCGCCGTGTGGTTTTGGTGGCCGCAACCTGTAAATTGTGAAGTGTATAAAAATAATGTACTGATATAACTCACCGGGTTGCCGAATATATATATATATATATATATATATATATATATATATATATATATATATATATATATATATATATATATATAATAATAATAATAATACTAATAATAATAATAATAATAATAATAATAATAATAATAATAATAATAATAATAATAAGAAGAAGAAGAAGAAGAAGAAGAAGAAGAAGAAGAAGAAGAAGAAGAAGAAGAAGAAGAAGAAGAATCCAGGTAAAACATCCACAGGGAAGTAATCCAAATAATTTAAACCGGGTTTATAAAATTGCTCAATATCTAATATAGCTTAAAAAAGCTTATTATTATTGATTATTATTATCATGATTAATATTTTAAAATATTATTAATGGCCATTTCGGCACTATTATCGAGATTATTATTATTAATAATAATATTAATGTTTTTTTTTACTATCATTATGATAATTATTATTGTTTGTAGCAGTAACAATGACAATATTATCACTTTTATTATTATTGTCAATAATATTACTATTACCATAATTACCGTCATTTAGCTTTTACTACTATTGTTAGTATTAATTTGTGTAGCAATGGTGGTATTACTATTAGTGGTATTGCCATTATTTATATTCTTCTTCTTCTTCTTCTTCTTCTTCTTATTATTATTATTATTATTGTTATCATTATACTTACTATTACTACCGCTATTTGTATTATGTTTATTATTATTTATTATTTTTTTTATTATCATTATAACTATTTTTATGATTATTGTGGTTACCATTGTGATCATTATTATTAATATAGCTGTTATTGTTATTACCATTTTTAATATGATTAGTATTATTGCAACAACTAATTCCACTATTTTTTAATAAAATGATTCCTATTACCATATTTACAACCATTATGATTAATGTTATTGCTACCTTCTTCTATATTATTAGTTTTCTTATTATTATTTATTATTTATTATTTGTATTACCTTCTGATATTTCCTGATTATTTTATTTTTACCTGACTATTACTTTTTTATTAATTAGTATTATTATAGATTGCTATTATGGTTGTTGTTGTCATTGTTATAATTATTATTATTATTAGTAGTAGTAGTAGTAGTAGTATTTCTACTATTATTATTATTATTACTATTACTATTATTATTAATAATTCTTACCAATAGCAACGTTTAGCACATTTAAATTATTACCCATATTATTATAATTATTATTATTATCATTAATATTATTATTATTATTATTATTAAAATTATTATTATCATTTTGTATTATTTTAATTATTATTATCATTATCATTTTATTACCACTAATTATGTAAACTTAATTAATCTGCTAGTGAATTTGTCTGATTTATTAATTAATAATAATTTGATAAGTATAAAGGAAAATAAAACAGTGTAAATACAGAATTAGTAAAACAATGTGTAAACAACCCCTGACCCAACACACACAGAATTATGCACGCTCACACATATATATGCTGCTACCGATTACAACTGATTTGAGAATATGCAGTTTACCTTGAGTTGAAAAATACGTTCGACAGTGTTTTGACACATTCTGTTGCATGTACATTCCCTTTCCACTACTCCTATCTGAATCAACAGACGATTTCATTTTTCTATCTATCTACCTATCTATCTTTCTATTTATCTATCTATCTATTTATTCTACCCTTTTTATTATATCTCTCTCTTTTCACTTTATTTTATTATATTTTTTTTATATTTTGTATTCATGTTTTGATTATGATTTTGATTTTAACATTTTGATTCTTAACGGTCAAAACAACGTGATTTCCCAAATTTTGAAATTTTAAATTTCTTTTCATCGTCTTCCTCTTTTTTCCCCATTTCATTCTTTTCAAATATGATCTAAGGTTAAGATCGTATTCTAACTTTGCCTGATGAGATCTCAATTTATAATAACTGTTGATCGATAACATCGACATGCCAGTGTCGCAGATTTTGTACATGTCTGTGTAAATAAAAATAATCATATATATATATATATATATATATATATATATACATTAATTCAAAATAATCGCTTAAACAGAACTCTAAAAAAATAATTTCTAATTAACTTTCTATATATCCATCTCTTAAATGTTATAATTTATAATAAAAATATGTAGCTATGTTATTCACTGTGTTGCCTACGAATATATACTTTAAAACTCAGGATAAATATTTTGTTCGTTTAGAAAATAAGTCATGTACATACACACACACACACATACATATATATATATATATATATATATATATATATATATATATATATATATATATATATATATATATATATATATATATATATACATATATATATATATATATATATAAATAAATATTTTAGGATCAAATATAAACCAAAAGTTAAATTTTAGTAGATGGAACCTATTGTGAAGAGGTTTAGCTCAATATACGAGATAGAGCAATTGTAGAGATAGTACAGAAAGAGTGATAAATATGCGACGATTGTCCAAATTTATTTCAAATTTCAATTGTTCATTGCAAGGTGCATTCAGTAATAAACTAGCGTTTATTATTCTTTCCTTAAGCCAAGGCATTTCAAAGATCGAGATCTTATCATCAGAGGAGAAATGCAGATAGATAAGTTTGCTTTCGAAAAAAACAATGTTCAAATAGGTGAAAAATATATGAACAATATTATTAAAAAAACGCAGTGAAAGAAAAGTTCCGTAAAAAAGATATGTAGTTTGTCCGGTGGTAAATTTCCGTTGAATAGATATCCGATGAATTGTAGAAAGCGAAAAAAAACCTTTTGTGTAGGAGCAGTGTGGAGTAAATGTTCAAATATAAGTAAATCCAAACGCACTTAAAATGAATTGAAAAGAGAAAAGCTGGCTATTCTTGATAAATTCCTGGGCCATAAAAAAGGCAAAAAAGACATCTAGTCCAAAGAGAATCCAAATCCAAATGAAACAAAAAAGCTAAATTTGGGGTTAGGGGGAAGGAGGAAGTTAAAGAGCGAGGGGTGGTAATGTTCGGATTGGTTTAAATAGCCGCTGTAGGAGCTGGGAAGAAAGAAAAAAGAAAGAAAAAAGAAAAATGGTTGGATAGGGGGAGGAAGTTAAAGTGAATGGGGGATGTAGGGTATGGGCGGGCGATATAGTCAAGGTTAAGAGATAGGTTATTGAGAGTAGGATTAATCTGAAGCGGGAAGGAGTGGGATAGAGAAGTCGTATAAAAATGAATACATCTATTTATTTTACCTTGCTTTTAACTAATCTGTTTAACTCTTGAATCCACTTGAAACCCTAGTTAGTAACTGCAATTATTCGCCATTTATTCGCCAAATCTTTTACGTTTCACTTGTTGCCTTTGAAATGTTAGAAGTTCACTCATTGGAATCCTATTTTTAGCATCGGCCAACTTTATACTTTCGTTTTTACCCTGCCACTCCCTAAATTCATTTTTATACGACTTCTCTATCCCACTCCTTCCCGCTTCAGAGTAATCCTACTCTCAATAAGCTATCTCTTAACCTTGACTATATCGCCCGCCCATACCCTCAATCCCCCTTTCACTTTTACTTCCTCCTCCTATCGAACCCTTTTTCTTTTTTCTTTCTTTTTTCTTTCTTCCCAGCTCCTACAGTTGCTCTTTAAACCAATCTGAACATTACCAACTTTTAACGACTGTTTAATTTTTGAAAAATAAAATACGACAATCATATACTAAATCTTCGAATGCTTTGATTCTATTACGGTCTCTTTCTTAACTAAACAAAACAAATATACTATGTTCTTTTTTATCATAAGAAGATCACTTATTAAAAGATAATCTCGTAATAACTTTTAAATACGTTTCATTAAAGTAATAAAACGGAAAAGCTGATTAAATCCTTTTTACGATTTTTCTGTTTACTGATATCACAAAAAAGGGTATTATATCATGATACAAAAGTAAACTGATTATCCGACCTAGGAATTATTCCCTTACAAAAATAACGATAATCTACTTTCTCTTTATAAACCAAAATAGGAAACACATTACCACAAGATGATAGCTTAATAACTTTTAAATTCTTTGTTATACAAATATAAACAAAAAGTAAAAAACGAATACCTGTTTTACGAATGTTTTTTTTACCTTGAAACAAAGACTAAACGGATGACCAATGACTGATTCAATATTTTCTGAGTACTGACTATTCCTGCAAACACGGTACTGAATAATTATAATCTGAGATTAAACAGTAGACTTAAGCTTCGAAAGTAATTAAGTTCTGGCAACAACGCCAGTAATGCCTCAATCTCCATTTTTCTTTTTTTTCGCAAGTATGTGATGAGACAACTTTATAATGAAGAAATTCAGCAAGTAGACAGTCATCTTGGTGGAAATGGTAAGGTGGCTTTTTCCTAGACTCTTTTTGTTAGTTTGGAAAGAGTTATAGATACCTAACCAATCCTTTTCCGTAACAGTACGTCCAATTAGATAGTGTCTGAAGCAGTTGAGCCTATGTCCTGGAAGTATGAACGATCTCCAGTTGTGTACCTTAGATTGAAATGACGGGTGTGCAGGCGGTTGCTTGTCCCATAAGTTGTGTGATCTTTTTGGTGGATGATGAGGACGAACAGGCTGCAAGCATCAGTAAATCTGCCCATCAGTCTTGTAAGGCCATCTCTTTGATGCGATGCTATGACTGTATCATCGGCAAACACTTGCCAAAACTGGTTTGAGTTGGAAGAAAATAAAAGAAATCGGTGAATGTACACATTAAGCCACTATGACCCATTATGCTAAACCCCACCTTACTTGTTTTGGCTATTCAGTGAATAAATGTCGATTTGTTTAATTTGATGGCCTCATAGATATATTGTAAATAGATTGTATTAAACCTGTATTTTTACTCCTACTCAAGTTACCACCATACATCAGTAAACACAAGCGGGGCCATATGTACGAGATAAGTATCTACAAAGATACTAGTTTCGGCTGCTTAACAACCATAGCATTTGTCAAATAATAATGATAATATATATATATATATATATATATATATATATATATATATATATATATATATATATATTCATATATTTATACATATATATGTATTTGTGTCTCTTTGTTTCTATATTTCCCTATCTCTATCTCTCTATCTCTGCCTATGTATCTCGGTGAATATAATCCACGAATCTATATAGATAGATAATCAGATAGGTATAAGCATCAGTGTAAAAATTGAGTAGATTTTCCTCTATAGACCAACCGATACTCTTTCATATATTTGTAGTAAACGATATAAGTGCAATACATTAATTCAATACGTAAGTGCATTTGTATTCGTTGATTGTAGATCTTATATAACTATTCACTTAAGCAACTATGCATTATGGAGTTATGGAAATCCATCGACTTATCTACCACGGAAGTGTTAAATGGTTAAAATAACTATGATTCGAGATAAAAGCATTTATATTTGGAAATAACATTACACACAAAAGCAGTGTTATGAGGAAACTGCCAATCCCCTCTTTCAATATAAAACACCGTTGGTCATATACGCCTTTTCAAGTTAATGCTGAAAAAGGTTTATTGCAATTATTTCTTCTCAGACATAGACCGACCATCCTGGAAATATTTCGGTCAGTCAAGAACTGTGCATTATTCTTTATTTGTCAAGTACAAAACAAAGTAAATAGAATTAACGGTAACAAAAGCTAAACTATTCCGTAAATGGATATTCAGAATCGTGTAGATTACGAGAGGAAAACATACTAATGTTAAATTCAATTAAAACGGTGTTTAATAGATATG
>OY744527.1:121514369-121524369 GCA_963556195.1 Sepiola atlantica
CTGGCGTACGGAGAAAATAATATCAATGGTTGATCTATCTGAACAAAAGCCGCATTGGGATTTCGGGTAAATTTGCAGTCGCAGTAGTGCTATGCGTGCGAATAGCTTGCCGACGATAATACACAATTAGATACAGTGGAAGTTTGTGCACTCACTACGGACCCTTTCCTGTTTTTACAGTGTGATAATGTTTACGTCTCTCATGTCCTAAGGCACTGAGCCTTCTCACAAGCACTGTATCAAAAGGCTATGAAGGGGATCAAGAAGGCTCGCTTTTCAACTTTTTAAGACCTCTCCTTGAATATAGTACTTTCCTGAGGTTTTCTAGATGGCAGTTTATCTGTTACCGTGGATAGTTCTTCTATGGAAGGCTGCTGATCGAGTTCATGAATTAGGTGGAGACGATCAATGACATCCCGGGCGGACTGATGTAGGACGTTTTCCCTGGAGTAAGGCTCGGGATAGTACTCATCTGTCAAGCTCTTTGAGTTTGTTTTGTATGGGTTCAGCTGACTTGGATTTCAGTGGTGAAGTTTTGTAGATTGTGGGTGCGGTAGCTACCATGATCACGTCATAAATATTTTCATGGTGCCTGTATCAGCCGCCTGATAGATAGTCTTGTAGAGGTCCGTCCAACAGTTGTTTGCGGCTTTTCTGACAGCCTCTTGCACTACACTTCTTGAGTACCGCAGTGCAGTCAGCGATGTAGAAGATATGTCGGACTTATATGAAAGCAAGAATAAACGCGTTGCCTCAATCAGAGGGTCGAGAATTGCTAAATTTACATCATACCAGCCATTGCGTTTGCAACCTGCCCTATTTCCAAAGGCTTTAGGGCCTATATAGCTGTTATATCGCACGAATAACAATAAATTAATAGGAAACTATATGCAGGAATTGAAAGGAATAGTAATTGTATTTAGAATACTTAATTAGTGTTCGCTAAGCCGTTCGCTAATCGGTTCTCCTTGGTTAGGTTAAAGGTGTCGACTTCATAGTGACTGACAAATCTATCCTGTCACTATGGGTAAATCGGATCAGTTCACAACACCTTCTACTTATGATTTATTTCGTCCTGAAAATATATATTTTCCTCTTTGAGTCTCTTTGTAGACATCCTGTTTAATTTCTCTTTCTTTTCGTTGAACGTCTTACTTCAGTAGCAGGAGTAGTAGTCAGGTTTTCAGTAATCGGTACATCAAAAACATCGTAAAGTACATCTACGGGTTCCTCATGTGAAGTGTTTTTTCCACGTATCTACATCACAACTGATTTACATGACGCTTGTTTTCCCACTTCGGACCCAGAACTATACCAGGCGTCTTATTCTCCAGCTGACAATACCGTCTTGCCCGAACATTATACCATTTCTGTTAGTATTAAAACCCACTTTTTCACCAACATAATAATACCTGGTCTTACCATCCGTGTTTTAAAAATGTGTTTTCTTCACAAGCAACAATTTGTCGAAAATGGTTTTAATGTTTCTATCAAACATCATATCCTCCGGTGACATGTTTGCCGCAATGTTACTGTTCGGTGTTACTCTGTTAACCTTTAAAAATAGTTGATCTTCCACTCATCGTTGACTTAAACTCCATCTTTGCTTAAAGCTCTTTCCAAGGTATCTACACACTTTTCTGCCTACCAGTTACTTTTCTGATGGTAAACAGATGTAGTAATAGATTTTACCCCAAAGAGTTTGCAAAAAATGTTAAACTCTCGTGAAGTGAATTGGGTGTTATATATGTGACAATTCCATCAGGTAATCCACACCTGACAAACAGTTCATGCAAAAAAAATATTGTTATGGCAGATGTTCACTTTTTGCATTTCCGAATCTTTGTCCAGTTTGTTAAACTGTCCACCACGATCAAATAATATGCACCATTAAGCGGTCTAGAAAATTCTACAGGTATTCTAGACCATCGCGTGTCTATGTTCAGCCATGATGTTGTCATTATTGATGGTGCTTTAGCCGCTAGAGCACAACCTCTTAACTGTCCTCTTAATGTCCTGGTCAATACCTGGCCCCAAAAAAAAAACAAATGGACGCATAATCGATTTACTTATGCACATTCATGAAATGAAAATCCTTTAACAGTCTCTTTTGTAGTGACACTGGCATCACGATGCGCTCGGCATACATCGAAATGTCGTCACAAATTGTATAGCAGCTGTCGAATGAGGTGTAATAAAGTCTCCCACTGTCGGGATAGACCCCTGGAGCTCAGCTGTACGCCAACTGAGTTGTAATATAAGTTACGTATGTCTATAAGAGTATATAATGTTATATACATGATTAAGTGTTTAACTAATTAATCGATGAAGTCTTGAATACCAGGATTAAAGTGAACTGATGACCTTTGGAAAAAGCATCGAATTCTATTGATTTTTTAACATTTTAACAATCACGCATCAAGTAATTTATATACCCAAAATTTCAATTACTTTTGAGTTTTTAAAAGATTGTCCGGGAAATTATTTCAGCCCCACTTCTCATTTGACAATTCAAATATATTATATTTGAGTTAAATTTTGATCAATTAAGCAAACTTTTATGAATGTAAATTTCTTTTTTAAGATACTTAAGCATTAGTTTTGATTTTTATACATTTTCCAGAACTAAAATTATGTAAAGGATTTTGATTAAAATAAGTATAATAATTATAGACGTAGGGTAAAGTATTATTATATGTTAATTTTAATTATTTTTATAAGAGGACATACGGATTGGTCGAACGCTTTTTTCTTTAAGGAATTACATTTATGTATATCTTTCTCTCTTATTCACCTGATTATTTGAATTATTCCGTAGTATCATCGTTGGCCAATTTTTGTTCCGAATGATTTTCCCGTATTTAAATATGCTTGCTTTTACTAATGTAGGTATTTTAATTTTCCATATGTTAGTCTGATGTGTGTATGTAACAAGAGGCGACGTACGCAATGATCGTATTTAAATTACTATACGGTAAATTAATAACGTGATTTATAGCTAGAGTATACAACATAGGGCAGGTTCATATAACTTATACACATTCGTATGAAGCCATATAAAACGTTTATAAATTGATTGGACTTAAAATAAGATGAAGTAATTCAATAACATTTGATAACGGATATGTTTAAATAAAGCTGTCAGAACATCATTCAGAGGATGTAAACAACTAATTGTATGTCATATGTATAATGTATCTCTGTATAATTGGGTAAACAACCTGAGGCTATAATTAGTAATCTTGCTTTATTAAGATAGAACCGACGCTACGAGATCATCATGCTATATTTAGGATGAGAAATGTGGTCCTAATGACCTAATGTCATGTAATGTGCTTTAATATAGATTACTAATTGCCTAGCCACGCTAGGAAGCCGTGATATGGTGATACAACATCATGTGGATTATTGTATATATATATATATATATATATATATATATATATATATATATATATATATATATATATATATGTATATATATATGCCGAAATTAGAGCAGTTTCTGGCAAATCAAATGTTGTATATGTATGATTTTTCTGCATTGTTTCTTTATTCTGGGGAAGTCTCCAATAAAATAAAAACCGATGATGAATACATTAATAATATAGTTTTTGAATTCCATATTTTATTTTCCATTAAGTTAGATCACTTTATCCCCTATTTTAATTCATACATATATATATATATATATATATATATATATATATATATATATATATATATATATATATACAAGTAAATGCTTGTATCAGAGTATATGCAATTAAGAAGATAAACACGTACTTAAAATGACAGAAACACATTTCCGAAGCCAATTGGTAGGGATTAGCGATATATGTTCCATTGCTGTAATAGTCTTCTACATGCTTATCAACTAATTTTGAATACAAACCTTTCTATATTTTCTTAAATGTTAGTTCTTGTTTTAAACATCATTATATATATATATATATATATATGCGTATATACATATATACATGTGTGTATATATATATATATATATGTTTTGATATACATATATTTATATAACATTGTTATAATCTCCACAAAACACCTCTTTTAAAAACAACACTCTATAATATAAATACACTGTTACTATTTTTTCAATGTAACTTTGAGTATGAAATTGAAAACGAACCCAATAACAAAATAACAAATTACTATTCAATAGTAATAGTTTTCAAGTGGATAATTGTTATATTAGTTGTGTGTCAGTATATTTTTTATATAATAACATTGTGCATTTTTGTTCGCGTAGGACGTTCAAAAAAGGCACAGTAAACGACATTAAATTAAAATATGAAAATACAAATGAAAATATTTTCTCTATTTCTTGGAGTCAAAGTAAATAAAGTTTTTTTTTATTATTTTGTCCGGGCAACGTATGGTTGTAATTGAAGGAGGATTGAAAGTTGACATTTGGTTTACTTTCGGCAACGTCGTAACTCTAACTTCCCTTATTTCGTCCTTTAATCTTCACATTCCATGAGCGATGTTTCTGACAAAAAGAGGAGAATTGTTGTTTTCTGGGTCCGAGTCTATCAATCTAACACTTTTTATTGGCTAGTTTTCAACTTAGAAATAGTAGTTTAGACGTTTATATCAAGTGGCTTCGTGAGTGTCTGGAGCGATTTACATAAAAAAAATGAAAGCAATCACAAGAATTGATTTAAAGAAGGAAGAACAAAGTCAAAGTTGGAAAGAATTCAATTTATACAGAGCTAATCCATCCGTTCATTTATCGCTTTAGCTGATTTGGCTGGTGTCATAATCGATACTGCGGGCTTTACTGTGTCGGAACTGTTTCTTTTAAACTCGTCAGAGATCTACTTCTTCACGCAAGCTTTGCTGTCAGTTGAAGAATGCCCGTTCAAGACATACTCTCGTCAGATTTATTTATTTCCTTCTTATAACGCTGTTAGGTGAGAGAATCGAACGCTGCGAGGGCAAGGAATTGCAACTTCCGAAGATTAATAGCATCTGCAATAATCTGGCTTCTGTATAACAGCGCCAGGTTCATACAGTCGGAAATTTACGATATTCCGGGTAAGTGGCTACAAACGTGCTAGTGATTCAAGGCGCCTTTCCGATGAACTCTTATTGAATAAGCATTTGTTATTTTCCTTTCGTTACACCTTCGCAACGAAGGACGAACAGAAGAAAGATTACGATTGCATAATACGGACAAGGGGGTGACAGTTTGTGTAGAAACACGTGGAGATCATAATGCCCTCGCAAGCCCGTGATAAAAACGGGGAGAGTAAATCAATGTGCACATGCACAGTTGTAATAGAGTAGTGATACTTTTCTCCAAGAGAGATTATCATAATATATCATCAGTAGAAAGCAAGTAAAAACTTATACTGTATTATTTCGCGTTTACTTATCCGTGTCGTACGTAATGCAATGTTGGTAAGGCGTGATAAATTTACGGTTGTTAAAAATCGCATGCAATTTGTATTGTATTGCTTTTGATGTAGAAGACAGTAACAGAGATAAACCAATCAGGAATGGGCCATAAAAATACATTTTATATTTGTAAGACGAGAAGTATTTATGAACAGAATTTACAATACGTAATTTTCCATAAGTTAGTATCTCTCTCTCTCTCTCTCTACTTTTATATATCTTATTCTCTGTATATATATATATATATATATAGCTTTTTGCAAGATGATAAGACAAAATCCCAGCAGATTGCTAAATTTATTGAGAAAAAAAATATAGAGCGTAATATTTAGTTATTATTCGATACAACATGAGTACAATTGGTTTCAAGATCAGAAGGTGTTAACCCCTCGGCTACGTTCAGCCTTGTTGTCACTTGGTAGCGAACATTGAAGGTCTTGTATAAATCTCGATCGGATACCTTATTTGCCTTGAAAGTTTAAATTAGTACCGTTTAAATTATGTGTTTAGAGAAGGATATTTGAGATTTAAAAGTTTAATAAAGTCCGAAATTGAGGAATAAACTTTTTAAAATAAAGATTTTTGAATTAAAAAAAAAACATTGTTTGAAAAAATCCCGGGAACCATTTTTTTGCAAACGGCCATTTTTATATGAGGCATTAGTTGACTGGTGTTATTTTGTTGTCGGAGTTCTTGCAGGAGGAACCACGTAATTGTTGCCTACATTCCTAAATGAAAAGGGTATTATGGAATCGAACGGATTCGAACTTGGCACACCCAAGTCGTATGTCCGCGTCGTTATCCACTTAAGCACCGGCACCGTAGTTTGTATTATTTGTTTATTTGCATTGTTTTTCTTTTCTTGGATGTTAATTTAACAACTTTTCTGTCGATCGAACCTCTGATTTTGTCCAGGTGCGTCTTATCGAACTCGACAATCTTTATATAGAACTCAGGAATATGTACGGAATTTCACACTGAAATATTAAATTTAATCGACAGAAGTAGTTTGCTCACTTTCCGTCAGCTATGACCAGATAAAAGACTTAAGTAATTCATACCTACAACTCCAGAAAACACTTATTACTTTTATCCGTTGGGTCAACGGTCCTTGCGTACATACAGCAAGAGGCACCTGAAGAAGTTCAGAATAAGTTATGAGAATAAATTCTAATATAAGAACAGTAGTCGGAATAATCCAAATCAAACAAATTGTCAATAAAAAATCAGAAACATAAAAATGTTATGTAATGTACTTTATTTGTTTAACAATAGTTATTTATGCTTATGTAAGTCTTGCTCATTTTGCTCGCGTCTTTTGTTCATCTAAATGCTCCACGGAATGAATCCACCTAAACTTATATTAGCTTGAATTAATTTAATCAGTCATTTACCTTTATTGCTTGTTTTAAGGTAACCCGACGTATTTGTAAATTCTGAGGGTGTGACGTAATTTAATACCGTTAATATATGAGCGTGATTAAAAGTAGTGCAATACAAATTGAGTAATAAAGATAGATAAACTGTGTGGTAGGGTATACATTTACAGTCAGTTATACAATGAACCACACCAGTTGACGATTACATATTTCACGTAATCAAATACTGGAATATACATATACATATATACTACGAATTCTACTTTGAATAATACAAGTACTAATAATACTACTGCTAACACTACTTCGACAAATACTTCTACTATTATCATGGATACTACTACGACTGATATTATATAATGAAATTTTGAAAGAAAACAGGATAAATTGGAATAAAAGGGAGGATAGACAGAATACACACAATCAAACTCATCACAACAGCTGAAATACTAACTGCAAAAGAATCGCATGACAAGATAATGCCGACCAACTGCAGATAGATTGATATAGAATTACACTATTTAAATACAAATATAGCACATAAGGACTATTACACCAATATTTTTTATTGAATTCACCAGGTAGATAAGAATGTTCTTATGAAGTTACTTACGTCCCTATAAAAAATCACAGACACCGCATATGTTGGTGAAATAAAGCTAGCACGGATTATGCTGAAATCTTGGGCCGGTGCATAGTCACTCAGATTCAAAAAGATACAACGGCTATCTCCAGCAAGACACCGATAGTAAACGGTAACTACGAGAGCGCAAAGTGATTTACGGGTTTAAATAGCCATTTTTTCGTTCAATGTGATGACGATTTTTAATGTTATCTTGTGAACATGACGTCACATTGATGGGTACATGACATCATAGTGATAGGTTAGGATATTATTTTTATGTCATCGTCACATTATTATTGTATTTTTGCATTTCTCTTCGGACTATTGCACTCATCAAAGGGAGAGGAATAAGAAAAAGTTATTTTAGTATAGGGATTGAGGCCTCCTTCTATTTAGCGTTGTCCAGGAATAAGACAATTCAATGTTAAGAACGTTCTGTTGTCATTATTATCGGCCAAAGGGAGAAGTTAAGCAATGCATAGCATGGCCAGTACTAAATGGGTGACGATTTAGGATTATCAGGGCCTGTAAAATCGAGGTTAAGCAACGCGTATACTGGCAAGTAATAAATGGATGACTCAATCAGTGAAATTAAAGGAATAAATAATTATGGTCCGCCATTCTCTTCACTAATATATATATCCATGTAAAATAACTTTTATATCAGTTTTTTTTAACTTAAAAACAGGGTTGAAGGAGAGAAAAAAAATTGAGGTGGAAGCGGTAGGGGTGGAGGGTTAAACAATTTGGGGGCACGAGTCGGGGAAAATTGTTTTGAGGGGTGTGGTAAAATTATTTTTTTTTTTTTTCTTGAACTTAAAATACTTCTTTAGGGTAAGGGGAGAGTATATTTATTTTGGTGGGGTGGGGTGGGGGGTACACATTTTTAGGTGGGTGGAGAGATTTTTTTCTTAACTTAAAATATTTCTCAGGGAAGGGGAGAGTAAATTTTAAATTAATATAGGTTCTTAGGAATGCGAACTGGTATGGAAGAAGGTGCATATATAGTATGCGCACCCTTGAAGAAATAAGTAAGTATATAGTATGCGCACCGGGACAGCGATATGTACGAATATAGTATGTGCAGCAGGGCGGCGATAGATCCGTATATAATATTCCCACCGGGGCGGCGATAGGAACGTATATAGTATGCGCACCGGGGCGGCAATAGGTACGCATATAGTATGTGTATAGGGGTATCGATAGGTACGTATATAGCATGTTCACAGGGGCAGTAATAGGTACGTGTATAGCATGCGGCTCGGGGCGATGATAGGTACATATATAGCATGTGCACCGGGGCAGTGATAGATATGTATTTAGCATGCGCTCCGGGGCGGCAATAGATACGTATATAACATGCGCATTAGGGCGGAATTAAGTACACATATACTATGCGCACCAGGACGGCAATACGTACGTATATAGCATGCGCACCTGGGCGGCGATAGATACGTATTTAGCATTCGCACCGGAGCGGCGATAGATACTTATGTAGTATGCACACCGGGACTGCGGTATGCACTTATGTAGTATTCGCCCCGGGGCGGCGATTGCTACGTATATAGTATCTGCTACGGGGCGGCGATTTGTACGTATTTAGTATGCGCACCGGGGCAGCGATGGGTACATATATAGTATGCGCACCAGGGCGGGGATAGGTGCTTATCTAGTATGCGCACCGAGGCAGCGATTTGTACTTATGTAGTATGCGCACCGGGGCGGCGATAGGTACTTATATAGTGTCTGCACCTGGGCAGCGATTGGTACGTATATTGTATGCGCACCGGGGCGGTTATAGGTACGTATATCATATGCAGTGGTGCGGTTATATGTACGTATATAGTATCTCCAACGGGTCGGCTATAGGTACGTATATAGTATTCGCACTTAGGCTGCCATACGTACGTATATAGTATGAGCACCGAGGCGGCGATAATTACTTGTATAGAAGGCGCAGACAGAGGTAGTACTTTTTATAGAAATATGTCATACTTTTGCCCTGGCCAACGGAAGAGGAATAGTGGGGAGAAACAGTTTTATCAAAAAGTCAAAATGAGAAAGTAGCGGGGAAATTGGGCGACCAGGGAAGCGAAAAGTAGAAAGATAAAGATACGGCTATTGAGAGAGAGAGAAAGGAAGTTTGAATATAAAGATGTTGCACGCATTTTTTTTCTGTTTTTTTTACCCTGAGCAACGCCGGGTAGGCGTGCTAGTATTAATATAAGAAAAAACCCTAATTCTAAGTCGACATCAATATTTATTTCTCGAGAGTCCCCATCTATGTATTTTACACAAACACACACAAACACACATAAACGCACGCATACACATACACATTATATATATATATATATATATATATATATATATATATATATATATAATGGTGATTTACAGACACGTTTTTCGCGTTTGTACAACACCTAACTCCGGCTGGGACATAATGAGTTCAACTTCTAATAAACGCAACCCTCATCCATAAAAATAATTTAAGACTTTTTAATTATTATTATCGGAAATAAAAATAAATAAATTATATAACTTATAATGCAATATGATGTTATATATGAACGCTAATATG
>OY744527.1:121526869-121689369 GCA_963556195.1 Sepiola atlantica
CTTTTTTTATTCTTTTATTCTTAGTATTGAAATGTTTTTTTATATATATATGTTTTTTATATTTATTTATATATATATTTTTTCATATTTTTTTATTTTTTTTATCTTTTTATTTTTTATCCCCCATTTTTTATTTTTTTATTTATTTTTTTTTTATCCCCCTTTTTTATTCCCTTTAATCTTGAATTCCCTCGTGTTTTAAATCTCAACGGTCTTATTACACTAAATTTTAATTTAAACAAACACACACAACACACTGAGCAAATAACGCGTCCCAACAAGAGTGCTATGTGACCTCACATTTCCAAAACAGATGACAACAGAAGCTGAAGAGAGCCGGATGGGTAAGACCTTCCGTGCTTGAAACCGACGGTACGAATGTTGTACTAATTTTTCTGTACCAGAATAAATAAATATTATGCTCTTAATTTTTAACTTTAATTCTTAATTAATCGAGCACTCTGCTGGGATTTTTCCTACCATTTTACAAAGAAGTTATATATATATATATATATATATATATATATATATATATATATATATATATATATATATATATATACATCATTATTAACATCACTGATGGTATGAATAAATTGGTATAAATGTGTATCTTTAGGTGTTTTGCATTCAATAATAACTTGATATATATCGCTTAACAAAGTAGTAAAACTATATGTTTTTCTTGCTTAGTTTATATTTGTGATTTTATCTGGGGCGTTGAAATCATTAAAAGTATGAAATAAAATATTCAAAATCGTTTTGTAAATTGTCGACGCCATATATGTATTTAGTTAGAATTCTTGGAACTGATCAAAATAATGTGATTTTTTATTTATCTTAAACTAGTCTACATACATATATATATATATATATATATATATATATATATATATTTAAGTAAATATTAATTATGTTTATCAACATACATCGATGTTCGATGCTTACGCGATCTTCAGTGTAGGGATGCTTATTCACGTCGGTCGGAGGGTTTCAACTTGATTTCAAAAATCACCACAGATTTGCAGTCGGGTATCTTTCCTTTTGGCCGGAGAAAATTCAACATAATGAGTAGAAGGAATTTAAATCGATAAATGTCAAATCAGCGAGCGTGTATAGCCAGCAGTTGAAAGTGATTTTACAACAACAACATCAAATAGGCTCGGAATCTCACTTTTAAGCTATATTATCGCTGCTCGTTTATAAATTCTCTCAGAGTGTACCAATTATAGTATAGGGGTTTATAAGTATATATTTAAAGTAAATATTAATGAGGTTTACCTACAGACATCGATGGTTTATGCTTACACAATCTTCAGTGTAGGGGTGTTAATTCACGTCGGTTGAAGGACTTGGACAAGGTTTTCAAAAATCGCCACTGAACTATATATATATGTATATAAATATATATATATATATATATATATATATATATATATATATGTATGTATAAATAGATGAATGCACGTGCATAATCCTAGCGATTTCGTCTATTCTTATTTGAACAATACATACAATTGAAATACTACTGTAATTATATTTGCTTTTACAGCCATCCTTTTATATACGCATGCAGTCGCGTATATCTACAACATATATTTAACTACACTTGTCTATCAAGCAAAATGAAATCAGCGGAAACATTCATAAAATGACAATATAAATCTAACGAATAACGGCCGCATAATAATTGACAAGATCCAGTATCTGAAATCATACCATAAACAAGAGTCGGTTTGTATATTCAACGAAAACGTGAAATATTTTAAAAGGACAATAGTATTTAATGTGTCTCTGTTAGTGTACCTAAATATTTCTGAGTAGAATTAAACAAGCAATGCCAGAAAGTATTTGCAAGTAAACATCTACATAGGCTCGACAATAAGCGTTTATAATCGCTTGATTTTGAATAGACAATGTAATCACTCTGCGATATGTCGGCACGTATTGAAAAGTTTCACTATTAGCTAATATATAAGCAAAACCATTTTATAATCATTACGATGTCACGATCGTCATTTAACTATTTTAGACTTTTCGGGTCTATTTGAGTAAATCCAATTAGCAATTCAACTAGATGACAAATTTCCCCTGAGTGGAATAATTTTACCTCGAGTAAAAAAATAAATTTCATTTTTTTTTTTAACACCGATTTAATTTTTGATTATAACATTTATATATTACTTTTAATCTGTATGACGTACCCACATATAGACGCAATGTGTTATTGTTGTCTTTTATTTTGTTATATTCGACAAACAAATTTTAGTTGTTGAATCAGTACAGGACAACCTATAGAGATTCCTTGAACCAAGCGTTATAGGCATGAGCTGAAGAAAATAGCTTCTGCGTTTAACTATTCCTGGCTGTAACTGATCATTAAAACTGCCAGAATAAAGTAACTGATATTAAAAATTAACGCAAATAGACGTTTCGTATTGTCATTGCAATAGAGCCAAATTACCAGACAATGTCGTCATCAGGATTATGTATCTGTTTCTTTAAATCTAATATTGAATTATTAAGTCACTCTCGTGTTCACTAAAGGATGGACATATGTTTACTATTAAGATTATTATTTCATTCATTATTTAATTCATATTTATCACTATTTTTATTGTTCATATTAGATTTAAGGATGAATGTAGAATATAGAAATCTGTATTTAGTCGCTATAGTTGTTAGAACACCCTGTAGTAACGTTCAAGTGTTGTACATCCGGGATCGTATTCTTATGAAGGTAGTACTTATTCGGTGAATAATCTGTATGTGTTGTATTGAGTCAGTAAGTACTAATAACTTTAGTTTGGGAGGAAGGGCGTCCTCCTCCCCACATATTCGGGACTTGGTATTCATAAATGGTAACTTATCGAAGACTCACCGGACTGAACATAACTTAAGTACGGTGATCTAACTGGTAGCGTGTGACACCTTCAGCATAGCAGTATATATTTATGTAAATATTTAAAAAGAATAGATCTGTAAAATGTTTAAAATATAGTTGTTCTCTTCGTTTCTCTCGTGCGTAAGTCAATTGTAAAGTATCAGCGTTCCGTGGAAAGACATTAGGAATTTCATTGAAGTGAATTACAATGTTTATTTCTGTAATTACAATGGTTATTTTCTAGATCACATATGTATTCATAAGGTTACAAGGTTCTTTTCAAAAGTTTATTTTGATCATATATATATATATATATATATATATATATATATATATATATATATATATATACACACACACACACACACACATACATATATATATATATATATATATATATATATATATGTATATATATATATAAATATATATATATATATGTATATAATTATTGAATGATTATTATAGATAACAAATAATTTATGATGTGGAAAAAATTAACATCGTTTCGATTACGCATTGAAAATATACGTAGTCATTATTTTAATTAGAAATGATGTAATTCTAAATATTTTATAATAAAGATGCATTATCATTTTTTATTTAAATCAATAAGATAAACGTATTAAATTAAAAATTAATTAATTCATCGAACCCACTTTGGAGACACCAATTTGTTTATTCTGAAGTAAAACAGATTTTCCAAAATGTATTTATATTGTTTTATTAATTTATTGACAAGTGATGTTTTACAATTTTTGTAGAATCGCTAACGTTGTAGATGAAAACAACGTTCGTGGTATAAATTGATCTTGAAAAATATAGATGTGATCATGTTCTTAACAAGCCGCGCGTGCGTGGTCCCCCTCTATATGTGACTCGATGTGGCGAGTGTAAAATGCTATACATTTGGGCAATTTGGGGCATTTTGACCTCCCTTTGACCCCGTGGAGCGCGAACCAGAAATTTTCTGAGGTCAATGATGCCTATTTTATATCCAGAACATTTGCCTCTACATTTTGGCCAAGTTTCAAAAAAATTGAATGGATGGATCAAACGTTATGGGGGAAAAGGGTCATTTTTGCCATTTTGAAGACTTTTGACCCCCTGTTGCGCGAACCAGATTTATTCCAAGGTCAGCGATACTTATTTCCTATTAAGAACAATTGGCTCCACATTTTGGCCAAGTTTCAAAGAAATTGAATTGATGGAGGAAAGTTATGGGGCAAAAATGTCATTTTTTGCCATTACGGGGCCTTTTGACCCCCTGGGGGTCTAACCGGATTTTTTTTCAAAAATCAGAGAATGTGACTTTCTAACCTGACCAAAATTACAACTTCATGCAAAATTTCAGAGAAATCCGGACAGACGGGCGGAAATGGCTCAAAACATAGATCCCCCGATTTTATAAATCGGGGGACCAATTAGGATTTAAATAATTGGACGAATTTAATTATTGCAACTAGTCTTATGTTAACGGGTGGCGTATATGTGAATCGATATTTGTAACGGATTTAGGGATGTTTTTATTTATTCATAAAATCGTGGGCCGTACTGTGTGTGTGTATTTTTTATGCGAATATTCGACTAATAATTACATCTTGAATCATTACTTTTACTATACATCTATTACTTATTGGAATAAAAAAATGCTCGATCGTACAATATAACGAAAATTTAAAAGTCTTATCAAAACATTATTTTAACTACGAAACAAAATGCACAATAATATATTTCTGTGTATTAATTTACAAGTTAGCCATTGTTTGTCCCCCAATTTATAAAATTGGGGGACTTATATTTTGAGGCATGTCCGTCCGTATTTTCTCCGCAACCATCCATTGAATTTCTCTGAAATTTTGCATGAAGTTGTACCTTTGGTCAGGTTAGAAATTGACATTCTCCGATTTTTAAAAACAAATCTGGTATGCCCCCCAGGGGATCAAAAGGCCCCGAAATGGCAAAACATGACATTTTCGGTCACATAACTTTTCATCCATCGATTTAATTTCTCTGAAACTATGTCAATTGTTCCTAATAGAAAATAAGTATAGCAAAAATGAGTCTTTTCTCCCATAACATTTGACCCATCCATTCAATTTTTCTAAAACTTGGTCAAAATGTAGAGGCAATTATTCTGGATACAAAATGAGCATCCTTGACCTCAGAACAATTCTGGTTCGCGCCCCCACGGGGTCAAAGGGGATCAGAAATGCACCAAATTGCCCAAATTTATTGCATTTTACACTCGCCACATTGATTCACATACAGAGGGGGACCACGCACGCACGGCTTCTAATATTTTGATATTTGCGAAAAAGTATGAATAATTTCGGTCCAAAATTTTAAATAAATTTACATGCATTTAATCCGTCGAATAAAATGACATTTCCGGCATTAACATTTTTAGCAAATCCTCATGTATAAAAAATTGACAAAATGTTAATGTAGAGGCTGTGCTATGTCGAAAAAGCTAAAAAATAATGAAAACTGATGTCAATCAATTCAGAATAGAAGTACAACATATGATGTTACTATATTTTGATTCTTTACCAATCATAGCTCTTAATATATACGTTTTTGATTTCTGAACAGTGTGTTTTTATTGACACTTAGTTAATATTTTTGAGTGATGAATGAATTCTGGATTACGAGTTTGGATTTCCAATTCATAATTTGCTTTATTGCCCTGGACTTTGTTTAATTAGAGATGTTTATGTAAATATACTTCATATATAATCACATGTGTTCGTAGTTGTGTTAAAAGTAAACTGGATATAATTCAAATTGAAATTTCCGGTTACTAATGGAACTGCTCTAAACACCCCCACCAAATTCTGATACATTTACTTTATATTTTATTTTAAATGCGTTTCATCATCTAGGTTTCTCTTTCTACAGGTCACCAGTTTAAAACATCAAACATTCGTACGTGGGAAATGAGGTATGTATGATGGCGTTAATTATAGTAATTAATCAAAGTAATGACTCCATTCCGAAGATGAACGATGTGGAATAATCAATAAATTATTATTATTTAGACATCGTCTTCCCTTCTGTAGAAATAACAACTTGTCATATAGTCTCAGTTTTGTTTTTTTGTTTTAAAGTTATAACTGATTATAATTTATGAGGCAACATGCCACCTTATTTAATCATAGTGATATTATAGCTTTCACTGCATAAATTTTATTAGGAATGAAGAAAGATGATATATACAAATGTGAAATATGTGCAATGAAAAGAGAAGATTATATTTTTTATATGATTGGGTAGAATTAACATTGAATATTACCAGCATATCCATAATCCAGTAATTTTTTCAAATTGAGAGTTTGAGAAATGTTTGTTCTATCTACTGTTTCAGAGATTTTAGATTGCACTATTGGTAAATCACATTTTATTTTTTCCTGAACTTCTCTTTCAAATTAAAAAAAACCTACATACACGCATAACTGAAAAAAGACATATTAATGTGCATTGTTTATTTGTTTGTCGAAAAGTAAACTGTCCTTAGAGAATTACATTAGTGCATAGAGAAAAAAACTGTATTTTATATTTCCGTAACTATCAATTAGTTTTTTTTTTTAATCTATTAGCATGATAGAAAACTAAAGAATAAATATAAACACATCTTATCTACTACATATATTCATGCCAAATGCGGAATATTCTAGGACCGTTTTATATATTTCTTAGATATTCTGCTATGTTTCTTCTTCGTTGTTGTCTTTTAATTTTAAACATAACGTGAACTCCCAATATTCTGTCTTTCTCTATAGTGTGGATTATATATCCGTACTTAGTTTTCTTTTTCTCTTCACCAGTTATGTTGATATCATTTGTGTAATTATGTTTTACAATAACCTTGTAAAGAGATGTGTATTGATTCGAAGCTATTCCGTACAAATTATTCACTTCAAACATACAAACAAAGATCTTACATTATAGATAAATAAAGCCAGTTATCATTAGCAATACACCAACGCTCTCTTTTTAAAACGAATTAGGCACTTTTCAGTAGCCGACAGTGTTTATATAAAAGAATTTAGTGTCGCTTACTGGTTATTTGTACCCAGTTATTTAATGGTATCAATTTTGACTGTTAACAGTTAGTTAAATTGGGATCACTACTTGAAGCACTTACCTCAATAGCCATGCTGTAGAGATTTGATACAATTTAACAATCTGTATATGGATTACTATATAACTTATATTTCATGTAGAGTGAAATAATTTCGAAGATAATTAAAAGAATATGTGGCAGATTTATCCCCTTCCCAATAAACATGTCAATCGAGTTTTACTTGTTAACATTCAATACGATCATTTATTTTCAGATTTGATTACAAAAACTATAGAATAACTCAAAGAAGATATCTTATTCTCCCTACAACATTATCTTTCTAAAACTCGAATGACTATGTACTAATCTTATTAGAAACACTTCTATTGCTATTCACCGGTTTAAATTCATATTTATGCACATTTAAAAAAAAAATTATTTCATAGTTTATTTTCATTTACATGTATAAGTTATTATAATTAAAAAAATAACACACACTGGCACTGAATATATTATCATTCTTTTGTATTAATTAGCCTTATAATTATAACAGACACACACTAATCCGCAGCACATATTATCACTGCCGGCGTGCCCCAAGGATCCATTTATGGACCAACCCTCTTCTTGATCTTTATAAACGATGGTTCAGATCACATTCTGATATCATTTGTTGATATCTACTCAGACGACACGACTATTATTAGAAACACTTTGAAGCGAATTGATGAGCAATATCTTTCTAACATTCTGTCTTCCAACTTTGAGCATGTAGTGCAATACGGAATGATTTTCGTGTGACATTTACCACCTCAAAGAACAACTATATCTTTTTTCACCACCAAAGCTCAGAACCTACCTTCTCACCATTCGAAATGAAGGTTTATTTTCCTTTAATAAGACCTCTTCTTTTATAAGATTCTAAAACTGACTTGCACCCGATACCTGAAATGGAAGACTTATATAAAATGTGTTGCTACGAGGCTGGAAGAAAGGTTGGACCATTCTATCGCTCCAGAAAATTCCTCACCCCTGGCACGAAGCTACACCTGTATGAAGTACTGCTGTCATATCTAAGGCATGTCGTGCGATGAGCACTCTTGTGTAAGATACTTTCAACTCGTCCCTACATTCTCTCATACACACCAGTTGTTGCGAGCCTCGCCCCAATGTATTGTTACGGTCATAGTAGGTGATCGGCTGCGCTCTCACATCTGGTACAACCCCATCAAAATCAAAGCCAAAAATTGCCTTTCATCAACCTGAGCGGATAACTATCTTTTCCTTCGCTCAGTCTTCACCATAAACCAAAAGAAACTTCCATGAACAAAGTTTATTTCCTCGAATACGACGCTTGCTTAAAGAATATCATGAGGCTGCTTCCTACCCGACCAATGCATGGTCGTATTCAAGTCAAATACAAAAAAACACTTGTTGAGCCGTCCCCTTGTATAATGCAATTCTTCTGAAGTAATTCCCCATCCCACACATTGTTTTCAGTCCTCTTATGAAGACGATCATCGTCCAACTGACGTTTCTTTAACCATTATCATCGAGTGATACTCGGGCATTGTTAAAAAGTGATTATTATGTAAAAAGTTGTAAAAAACACGAAAATGCAGGTTTTATACAATATACAGATGAGACCATGTAGACTATTTTTACGCCTACGTGCATCTGTATATTTTCAACATTCACAATTGAACAACATTTTCATATTCACTTTATTTGAAGATACATTCAATTGGAAGAATAACTGAAACATTTACATAAAAGAACTATCCTTCGACTTACAATAGAATATATTGCAATCAGATCAGGATACACATTTTTTTTATCTTAATTTATAAAATTGCATTTACCAATACATTTTCAATTAACAAAATACAATGTGTGACATGATAAACATATTCTATTTCACTTACAATCATTTCATTTTAAACCACCGAAAAATTAAGAACTTCAGCGGTAATAGGTTTATTGTGTTTACTTAAACCCATATTATAATTGGGACGTCATAAACTACGGATTATTCACCACGTAATGTTACCTTATGACGGGGCCTATATTTTAAAAACGTGTAAATTAGCTAGTATGAATTATGAACTGTGTGAAAGAAATAGGATTAAGTACAAATTAAGTGCATATGTGATTTAGGAGAAACAGACATGTCTCATAATGATTCATTCTGTAAATCATAACATACTGGATGTTTGCTGGCCGAGAGTAAACGCTCGGTTCAAAGGTCAGACACAAAAGCGATTTTAAGTTCTGTTATGACATTCGTTTAGGAGTCGGAGCGCTCTGACGTCACAGATCCGCTGGTGAGATATTAGTTTTCGAACAGTCCGCCATGGGAGCTCGAAACGACAAGATCGTCGCGAGAGAAAGCGGACGAAATTGTCAAAAGATGTAGACGAATAATTTAAGACTGCGTCTCTTAAAATGAGACAGAAATCGACATCTCGCCCCATCTAGAAGAAGATAGAAATTAGCTGTAGAAAAAGAAGAAACAGAAGCAACATTAAATGACCACTCTCTCTCGACCGAGTAAAAGAAGACCAGACCAATAAATCGTTCACGACTCTCTGAAATTATCGTCGAAATCCTTTCTTTCCCGCGGGAAGAGTTTTCAGGTTAAGTTGACCGATGCTCCACGCCAGCAAACAGAAGGCAACTAGACGAAGGAAGATAAACCCACGGCAGAGCTATCAACGATGAAGAGATCCGGCCAAGTTACATTTAATTGACTCGTATCGTTACAGTAACAGTCTTTGCTGTGCTAAACAACCAGAACGGAAACAATGCTTAAGCTTCCCAATATTTAAACATCTAGTACACATTATATGGTAATATTGTAAAGAATTGGAATAGATGTGTATCCTAAAATACTATTTGAGAATTGATATATTTTAAATTATGTTTCTACTTTAAGTTCCTTTGAGGACACGTCAGTATGACGACTTAGAAACCGGGTTCGATCCCGCCGACAAACGTGAATTAACATCCCTACACTGACGATTGCGTAAGCATGAGAAATCGATGTCAGAAAATGGAAACTAATCAATATTTACTGAAGAAAATATTTGTATTGCCCCCTTTACAAGAATTGGTGCACTTTGAGAGAATCTAATTATGAACAGTAATATTAGGGCTTAAATGCAAGATACCAACTGTCTCTATGTTCACTGTACCGCCCACTGATTTGGCGTTTATAAAGTCAAATATCTCCTAATGTCCATGCTAGTTTACGCCGGCCAAAGGTAAAGATTCCTGACTACGAGTCAGTGGCGACTGGGAAACAGATTTCGAGCCCTATAACCGACGTGAATTAACATCCCTACACTGAAGATTGTAAGTAATAATAAGGAATATTTCCTTAATAAATGTTATATATATATATATACATATATATATATATATATATAATTATATATATATATATATATATTTAAATATTTTCTTTGTCGTACAAAACTGTAAAATAGCATTGAAGAGACAATATTTATTACTCATAATGAATTAAGAAATTAAAAAGATGAAAGGGCAGCTGACCGGTTTTGTACCTCGCTCAACAAAGCCAAATATCGAGGTAATGTATAAAAAATATAAAACAAAGATGCTATGAAAATTATAGCGAGGGAAAGGGGTAAAAAAAAAAAAGTTCAATCAAATGGAAACAAAATTAAGCCCGAGGAGATTGTCTTTTTGCTTGCAAAAAGAAGGCCTCAAGAACTTAACATGAATTGTTTCTAGGATCTTGAGATGATAAGGAGAGTGCGACTTACTAAGAATGGAGAATAAGTCGACACTGAATTTAGAGGCACAGGTGCGGTCATTTATGAGATGTTGACCTATCGACGAACCATAAGTCAGTTGGTGAATAATTTGCATTGCAAATTTTTGTGGGCACGTGTTATTTGACCCGGATGTCCAATCTTTGTGACGTCATCCCAACGTAGTGCATACTGCAACTACATTTTAATAAATAAATAATGGAATTATTATGATGTGGGGGAAGGACATCTTTTCGAATAGAAGTCAGAATAAACTGAAACATTTAATTTTTAGAAAGTTTGGCTGTTCGACGAACCCGGGTTTTAGTCAAAACGCACTTAATATTTCTTCTACTCAGTTGTCTCCACTTGAACTTAACATTCTTTCCTATGGTTTGGACTTCTGTATTTCTCTTACAAATACTAAACGTGAAGAAATATATTCTGAATTTGAAGTCCTTTTTGCTCAACTAGGAAGACTTCAACCTACATCTGACTCTAAGGTCAGCGATCTTAAGGCAAAGTTGAATGACTTCGCACATTCGTATGCGGGTACACCTATTTCGTTTTGTGAATCAAAATGGCGAAGTGAACATTTCCGTACCATCAAAGCATTTCGCAATAATAAATATTTGGTCATCACAACACCTGATAAAAATTCAGGGTCGTTATACTTAATCATTCTTATTATGTCAATAAAATGACGACCATTCTTGAGGACACCTCTAAATTTATTCAGTCAGGTCCGGTAGATACACATGACTTCACTGTAGCTATCGAAACTAAGTTCCAAAAACGTTTAGTTAAGTTGGTTAATAGTGGAGCTCTTCCCACTAATATTTCTAAAATAATTAGACCCACGGGTTCTATTCGACCCCGTTTGTATGGTTTACCAACACTGGGGTACCATTAAGACAAATATTATCGATGATAGGGTCTTCCCAACACAAGGTAGCCAAATGGCTTGCCACTATCTTGGAGCCAGTTTTGGAACACTATAGTTAATTTTGCATTAAAGATTCTTTTTCATTTTCCAACTTTATGCAAAATTATTCAGCTACTGATAAATTTATGTGTTAATTTGACATATCTAGCCTGTTTACCCGTGTTCCCCTTCTTGAAACGATTAATATATGTGCTGATGCCTTATATCGCGGTCAACTGCCCATTCCTCCTATTCCTGAAAATGTTTTCGTGGAGTTGATGAAATTTGCTACGATGTCGGTTGAATTCAGTTTTGAGGACATTATGTACAGACAGATTGATGGTGTATCTATGGGCTCTCCCTTAGGACCAGCATTGGGCAATATTTTTGTTGGTTTCCAAATAGACCAGCTATCTACTTTCGTTATGTTGACGACACCTTTTGTCTGTTCAACAATAGAACGGAAGCGGACTTTTTTTTACGTCCCTTAACAATATTCATCCAGCTCTTAAATTCACTATTGATAAGGAAGCTAATTCTACACTGCCATTCCTTGATGTATTAGTTAATAAAGCTTCCTCTGGTTTCTTGACATCAGTATATCGGAAACCTACCTTTACTGGTCTTTACACTCGTTGGGACTCATTTTGTCCCACAAAGCAAAAATGTAATCTTATTAAGACCCTTACTCATAGGGCCTTAAAGATTTGTTCGAAGACCAAGCGGGATGAAAGAAATTAAATTTATCACTAAGACCCTCTGTAACAATGGCTATCCTTTAGATATTGTACAATCTACGATTAAAACAAAAATATTACATTTTTACAAAAGCAAACCAGCTTCTGTAGACAGATGCCCTATTTACTTTCGCCTACCTTGGCTTGGTTACATTAGTGATAGATTAGCCAAACAAATCTCTTTGTCTGTACAACAATGTTATTTTGCTGCGAATACACGAGTTGTTTTTTTCCTCTCGACCAATCTTGACTTCTATTAGAAAATATGTCCTTCCCCCACATCATAATAATTCCATTATGTATTTATTTGAACTACGTTGGGATGACGTCACGAAGATTGAACATCCGGGTCAAACAACACGTGCCTAAAAAAATTCGCAATGCAAATTATTCACCAACTGACGTTTTGAATAATGCTTATGGTTCGTCGATAGGTTAACATCTCATAAATGACCGCACCTGTGTCTCTAAATTCAGTGTCGATTTATTCTCAATTCTTAGTAAGTCACACTCTTCTTATCATCTCAAGATCCTAGAAACAAGTTATATTAAGTCCTTGAGGCCTTATCTTTGCAAGCAAAGAGAAAATCTACTCGGGCTTAATTTTGATTCTATTTGATTGAACTGTGTTTTTCTTTTTTTTACCCATTTCCCTCGCTATAATTCTCATATCATCTTTGTTTAATATTGTTTATACACTACCTCGATATTTGGCCGTGTTGAGAAAGGTACGAAATCGGTCAGCTGCCCTTTCATCTTTTTAATTTCTTAATTCATTATGAGTAATAAATATTGTCTCTTCAATTACATATATATATATATATGTATATATATATATATATATAAAGAGAGAGAGACATGAATATATATATATATATATATATATATATATATATATATATATATTGATCGTGCATAAGACGCCTTATACTTACTTTTAATCTCTCTCTCTCTTTTGTTGTTATAGTTATGTTGGAGTTTTTCTTTATTTTTTCTCTCTGGGATGATCGTCTTCTCCTTTTATTTGTTAAACTTTAGTTCTGGCTTTTCCCTTGAGTTATACTTTTATAAAGTAGCCGGTTTATATCAGTCAATTAACTCTGTTTGTATTCAATGCCATACATTATGGGGTTCGTAATTAGACAGGTTTGAGAAGAATACACATTTACATTTATAAGCGTTTACATTCAGATGATACATAGTCGGGTTGTGCTGTCATCTAATTATATTCTCGTTTAGGAATATCGCACTCTTGAATTACGTTTAAAACTTCGAAAGTGATTTCACTTTGTTCAACATTCTTACTCGATTCTATCATGTGCTGAAATGTTACCCCCTTGAGTTTTACCCCGCAGTATTGTCTTCGTCTTTGGCGCGTTTTGATTGTTTGTGACCACCTAGTCCCCTTCGGGTCTTCCAACCGTAGTATTTAATCAGTTGTAGCCGTAACTGTGGTATGCATTAAAAGTGAGTAGAAGTAAGAGATTTTAAAAGCAAAGAAAGAGAGAGACAGAGATAGCGACGTTGAAAATATTTATTTTCTCCCATTCGTGAGTGTATATCTATTCTAGGAGGTGCACCCTCCCTGGCTTTGCCTTCTCACCCTTTGGGAGGGGGTTAGTTTATTGCTAATCGCATAGGGCGCCCCTACCGGGGAATGACGACAGGGCTGCCCAGGCAATATTTAAATAGCCAGAGTGCTCAAATTCTCGAGCGCTGGTGTTTTCCCCACTTTCCCGACCTTGTGTCACATCTAACCTTGTGAGATGAAGATAAATAGAATCTACGTTATATAGCATTTCCATATATGATTATTCGTATGATCCTCCCTCGTACACAACATTCCACGTGACAATATATATATATATATATATATATATATATATATATATATATATATATATATATATATATATATATATATATACTTTTTACATATGAGGTCTGTCTAAAAACTATCCGACCTTAAAAATTACAAATATTTAAAAAAATACTTGACAGGTGGGTCCTTACTCACATTTAAGCAAGGCTCCTTTTGCTTGTACACATAAGTGTGTGCCCCGAGGCATACCCTGCCGGAAACACCTCAAGAAGTCTTCTTTTGGAATGGTGTTCATCTTCACCGTCGCGATGCACATTATCTCTTTTTTGGCATCCTCTTAACAACAGATGCACGCCGAGCAATTTGAGGCTTGTTGGCCACTCTCCGCTGATGTAAGGAATATTTTGAATCGGTTGAATCACTAATGACTGTGTGTTACACATCGCGTCTTCTCTAAACATCTGCTGAATCTAACCCGACGGCGGATATGAACACCATTTAAAAAGAAGACTTCCAGAGGACTTTGCAGCAGTTGATTGATCAGAGGGCTAAGTATGTGCAAACAGAAGCGGCTTACTTTGCAGGGAATTAATGTCTAAACACCGTCACATATTCGAAATATGTGTTATGACTTAAGGTCGAATACTTTTTCAGACAGGTAACGTATATACACACATATTTGTATGCATATGCACGCACACATATATATATGTTTATATGTATGTATATATATATATATATATATGTATATATATATATATTAATTGAATGACATAATAACATGAGAAATTAATCAGATGTTATTAAAGTTAAAAAACAATATCACTCCTTGTTTTTGAACTTTAATAAGATCTGATTAATTTCTCATTTTATTATGCCATGCCATTAATATTATTGCTCTATACACTTTATTGGGCTTTGTTTTTTATCTTGATAGAGTACTAGTTAAATATATTATTTATCTCTTTAAAATATGATTTTACTCTCTCTATCCCTCGCTATCTCTCTCTCTCTCTCTCTCTCTCTCTATATATATATATATATATATATATATATATATACTAACTGTTATTATACGAAATCTGAGTGAATTAACATGTGTTTTGTAAGGTTTGTCCCTATAAAATAAATGCTGAAACATACTTTTGTTCTGGGATTAATCTATGGTTTTGAAAAAAAGCCATCTTTAATCTTATAATTATCTGTCATCTAAATCAATGGAATCGAAATATTTGTTTTCATTTATTAATCCTATATTACCGGCAAAACGGGTCACTGTTATCAAATAAATAATACGAAATGATTTTTTAAATAATGCATATATCGTAGATATGTACAGCCCAAATACAGAACATTAAATATCTTACTTCCATAAATAGTCTTAACAGTTCATAATAAATTTATGTTTGGCGTTTTTCATCTATCATTTGTCTATCGAATCTATTTCATATATATGCAAAAAGGTTGTCTATATTGAGTAATTCATTGAAGTGATTTTAAAAAGAATAAATTATAAAATGTTAGAAAAAATATATGGATAAATTTTTAAATTAAATTAACTAGAAAAAAGATATACGAGGTATATGCAATAGTTAAGAAAGGAAAAGTTACTGAGTTCGGTCTCTTATTATCTCGTGGTCGATCGAGATGCGATTCGAGAGAACGCCAAAAAGCGAATGACTATAATAGCTACCCTCTTCTAACTATGGTTCCTTCCGATACCCGTTCATTTTCACTTTCAAAAACAAGTTAAAGTTTTAATAGAAAAGTGTTAACTCAACATTTTTCAAACAATGAAAATTATGTCAAATTAACAAAACTGATAACACAGTGAGCAAGTCAACAAATTCAAAGTTCTTTACAGATCAACCCCCGCGTACTTCGGAACCCTAGTAAGTATATCCCACCCCTGCCCATTTGGCTTAAGACGCGAAAAAAGGATACTGTAAAAACTCACGTGCAAGTTCAATTCTTCTCGCGTACATCTACAAACAGAACAGTGTAAACTCACGCAAACAAACACAGTACAAAATTGTCTAATACTAACATACGCAAATTACTAACACACACATATTCACACTAACATTATTAACCTTCGTGTCCTCTTATTCACTGAAAATGTCCCTACCAAAAACACGGCTTGTATAAACTTTAGCAAAAAAATATTTACTGGCAATCAATGACTTCAATATTCATGTACAATTAAAGTTATATAAAAGTTCGGATAATAAAAAATGTTTTTCCTTGATTTCTCACTCACAAAAGTATGCTCCTGTTAAGTTAGCACTTGCTAGCTGGTGACCTCTATGTCGCATTCATTTCTATTTCTATATAACATACATGTACGCCCGTATATATCCTCATTGCATTTTCCTCGCCATTTACAACCCCGATTTTATAATTTGTATTAATTGTCGGCGTGGTTCTTCGTCAAATTCTAAAGACGACAACGTCGCAGAAAAATGGGCTTACGAATACGTGGGACTATGCCACAATATATATATATATATATATATATATATATATATATATATATATATCGATCTCTTTCTCTCTCTCTTTCTTTTTTTTTCTCTGTCCCTCTCTCTCTCTCTCTCGTAAGCAACCAACGACACATTTTGTTTTTAAATTCAAGAAAAACATTGAGTATAAAACGTAACACCAATAGGGATACGCAAACACAGCATCGCTCAGGTGAATTAATTTCGTCGATTTTTTTTATAAATCATGTTAAATCTTACAATGTGACCTTCCGTTTGGCATAAAGAGCTTTTCCTTTGTTGTTTTCTTTCTAGTCATTTTTGCAATATAAACATAAAATTTAAATATTATACTTTTCCTCATGAGAAAACTTTAGTTTCTAATGACTAATGATCGTTAACATCGGCACGCCAGTGTAGCGGCTATTTGCACATGTCTGTATACATAAAAATAATTATATACTTATATATATACATATATATATATATATATATATATGTTGATATAAATAGATAACTATAGATACATATATCGATGTTATAGGTGTATGACTGTTTTAATATACCGACAAAAATGCTAAAGTATTTGCAACTTCTCTGTCCATGGAACAAACAATATTTTACAACGCTTCAAATTAAAATGCTTATAATCTGAACTTGATTATAAAGCACTACTGTCTGTAATTCTGCTTCACTGTATATCAACAATGTGTTTTTGTCTTCTGCCGAATCAAGTAATTGTATTACCCTTGTTATGCTTCACATACTTAATATCTTCAATTATGTATTGACTGTATTTTTCTGGATGTATGTAAAATGTTTATAGATAACTGTTTTGTATGCGTATATTTGTTTAATTAATATACCGTAACCGATAAAGTCTATTTAGCCCATATATAGGTCTCTAACACTCTGGATTCTGAGTTTGAAATTATTAGGTGACTTATAAATTGCTTCTTTACAACTGGGTATATTTTAATGTTAGTTCAGGAAATATTAGTAAGATATCATAAAAAGCACTTCTGAATAAAACTTAAATGTTTCTATATCACAAAAACTATAAATTTGCTGTAAAAATACTACAATGTATATAATAACACCGAATAAATGGAGTGATAAACATAGGCCCTCCGTTCAGTCTAGAGAGACTATGGATACCCTTATAAGGGGCTGGCTGCGCGTGTAATTATGAAGCAAGTGTTGCGCAATCCCTAACAACACCTCTCCTGAGTCGGCACTGCTTGATTCCAATGGCAAGCAGTTCAAGACGACTGGAAACAATGCCGAGATAAACAGAGAGCACATACAGCACCTGGTAGTCCCAAATGGTCACCCATTTAATACTGGCCAGGCTCGACGTTGCTTAACTTCGGTGATCTAACGGGAACCGGTGTGTCAACGTGATTGTACCGTGATTCCTTTATATTATAACAGCGATATAATCAGCTCATTTTGTATATATGACTTCGTTCTTTAAGATTAGCTGTGTTCATAGGTAGAATGCTCCATTAGACTTACGTTTAATATAGCAGCGTAATCTCTAAATGTTGAGACTGAATGGGCGAAATGGATGTCTGATGCATGAAAACCTCTCTACAAGTCGGTCTGTCCGTCTGTCGAGTTGGCATTCTTACCTTTAAAATAAGCACATTAATTTCCAACTCAAGTTTGATATGGTAAGTGCGTACACTTAATTGACCCAACTTATCCGAGGTGCAACAAAGCATTGTTATAAGAGGATCGGTACATCTGCATGTCGCGCTTACGTTTGAAATAGCATGTTCTTCGATCTTTCTGGATAGCATCTTCATCAATAAATATAGAGATAAGAGGGACGCATCTTACGAATGTCATTTTTTGTTTATTTTTGGAGAAGGAAATTTTACAATCTCAGCAATCTGTTTAAAGACAGCTAAATCTTAAACAAAGACGAAATAGTATAATCAATTTAAGAAAGCATGAAACAAACGTAGCCGGAATTAAGATAACAACATTTTACAACAAAATTGTTAAAATATATTACACATATATTTCTATACAACGACCTACGCTTAACACAAACTTTTCAAATACACGTAATGAAACATTGCATCTTAAAATAAGCGAATTAAGGAACAAGTAATCAGAGAAATAATAAAATAATATAAACTTCAAGAAAACATGAACAACGCTAGCGTATTGAAAGATAATTATTTGAATGTTCATACAGTTTCCATATTTTCTCTCTAATGTAATGTTACTTTTTACTCGTTATGCTTTCTATCTAACATATTTCTTTTTCGTTTAAATTCGGAAATAAGCGGAATACAAAGGGTGATTAAATCTTGCAAAAGCGATTTTATCGACCACTTTAAATAAGTGTGCACCTGCAGTACTTCCCATGTAAAAGCTTTTCTGGTGGAAAGGTTGAGGATATGTTTTAGAGAGCAACAAAATAGGTGTACAATGCAGTGAGATAGAGAGCAAATAATACATATCAATAGCAACAAGGAGACTGAGAATAATATAACATTGGGCAGAGGATACATAGAGATGGTCAAAAATAGGAGAATACACAATAATGAAAATAAAGTCATACAATCCATCAATGCTTGGACCTAAAATACAATAAACTGTCGGAAAAGATCGATAATACTTAATGCTTGGAATTTGTTTTATTATGAGCTGGTGTATGTGAATTTGTGTTAATGAATGTAAATGCATAATCCTCTGTGTAAAATGATATAAATTTGTTGTCATTTTAATTTTATGTAATGCTCAGAAAACATAATTTGCTATCGTTAATATATATTTTAAAAACAAACAATGCTTGAAATCAAAGTCATTACAGCAGGTTCAACTATAAGACACGTATCGTTACAAGCTCTTAGAAGCGGTGTTCAGTGATATACCTAAAGTATGTGAGATGTCCACAAATTTACTAGGTCGTCAATCTTCGCTCTTATAATCAATCATTTTTTTCTATAAGGATATTGAACATTTTATTGCTCGTTTTTCGTTGTGCTAAATCGTTGGCTACCAATATAGATATACGACAGGAAAGACGGATGCTAATTGAACATCCGTAGTATTTAAATATTGCATATCCAAATTAAAGCTCTTAAAATTGACACTTCTGTATAAATGTGTCGGGCTCAAGTATATCAAACTGAGAAAGAGATGTTTTATTATTCTGTATTATTTTTCGGAATTACTGTTTTCTTCAGTCACATTTATTTCGGAATGTTCTTAAATAAAGATGTTGAACACACATACACACACTCACACACACACTATAATATATATATATATATATATATATATATATATATATATATATATATATAAATATTTGTTATTGTTTATATTTTTATCTATGGACGTATACGTTTCGTCTTTTTTTTTCAATCAAGACTCATCAGCATAGAAGTACGACTATTCACCACCGGTCACACGATTCGAAACCCTGGACTACAAGTATTTTCCAACCCAGTCCAACGTCGCTAACCGCTAGGCCAGTTCTGAACAGCTTATAAACAATGATAATTTTAACACATTAACGGCGGCGAAGCGAACAGGTATTCCAACTTCTATAAGTGAAGGAACGATGCATAAAGCAAGTGACGCTACGCTGTGTTACTACTACCATTTTACAGTGCTCTACTTTTTAACGAGGTGTATTAACATAAAAGATAAAAAGGTAAGGACACTGACTGGCACTCGGCTAAACAGTTACAATACTATCCTGGTGATTGTCTACTCGCACTATTTATAGTGAAAACTGGTGTAGTTTTTCTTTCTGTAAGAACGGCCGGTGTAACACCCCCCTTTGAAAATATTCCGTCTGGAGATTAATAACGTTTTTGTTTGGGAATCACCATCATCTACTCAGTCAATTTCCGTTTTCTTATTGATCTCCTACTCTCAGGAGCAGTTTCTGGTATGGGCACCTGAAAAGTATCGAACACTGTTTCCAGGATGTCCTCCTCGAGCGATCTGGTCACCTCACTGTTCGAGTATCTTTTCCGGATTTGCTTACTGTGACGTCTATCGTGGCGTGGCTTATGTATGTATATATATATATATATATATATATATATATATATATATATATATATATGTGTGTGTGTTTGTATGTATGTATCTATGTGTGTATATATATATATATATATATATATATATGTATATATATATATATATATGTATATATATATGTGAATAAATATGTATATATATATAGTATGCGTATACGTATGTGTACACATGTGTGTATGTGTATGTATGTATGCATGTTTTTATATATATATATATATATATATATATATATATATATATATATATATCATTGATCTAGTGCTTGAAAATGTTGTATTAAAGAAAATTCATTCGGATCCATCATTTAATCCGTTTGATCGGCAGTGCACTTATATAAGTCACACTGATGTGTCTGAGTAAACGTTAAGCATATATGCTTGTAGATAAATCTCCGTTCACGTACTGTACTTAGACAGAAAGATTAAATAATGTCTTATTAAGCACTATTAAGAGGTCCCTTCTTTGGCAGGTCGGACAACATCTGAGATCTATTGTATTCGTAATAACAATATAGGATATAGTTTTCTCACATTCAAAGACAACTTACACAATGAGTGGGATGTAAAAATAGCTTGATTTTCATATTTGAAATAGTTTGATCGTCAGTAAAGTTATATAAACAACGACGATGAGTGTTATGGAACCTACATGTGTGTGAATAATATTTATGTGTAACACATAATTGTATATATTAAAATAATTATATAGAAATATATATATATATATATATATGTAATTATTTAAATGTATATATATATATATATATGTATATATATTCAAATAAGTATATATAATTATTTCATGTATCCACATAAAACATTATAAGGAAATATAATATTTCATGTATCAATGCTTACTATCTGAGTAGAGCCAGGTAGTAAGTTATTAAAATATATGTATAACAAATAAGCTACACAGAAGCGTCCGCGTTTCATCCACGTAAGGAATCATCAGAATAAAATGTATGGAGTGTGTGTTGCCGGGTGTTTCTATATATACACTTGGTGTTAAGATTGATTGTACGTCCTGCCAGATAATTCCCAAGTTTCAAGAGGAAGGTGTTGAGTTTGTTCTCTTAAAAGGATGGGAGCATGCGAGGCATCCACTTTCGGCACACTTTAATTTTTGTTTTTCAGCATCTTGTTGTTTGAGACTCTCTTCGCAAGGTGATACATGGCTTGTGTCGCCTTGCTTATATGTTGGTGGATTTCAGCGTCGAAGACATTGCTATAAAAAATAGAACCGAGATATGTAAACCTCGAGTTTAGTTGCTAATGATGATTTTAAAGGTATTGCTTACATCTTGCCCGAAGATGGTAGTCTTTTTTTAAGCTGATACCCAATCCAAATTCTTATCATGAGTATGCTGTAATTGTTGCATAATCAGAGAAGAGAATATCACGTATAAGTACCTTCTGCACTTTGGTCTTAGCTCGGAGGCGGGTAAAATTGAAAAGGCTACGGTTGCTTCAGGTATATAGGTACACTCCTCCATCCGATTTGTTGAACGCGTATGACAACAACAGAGACAAATATGCTAACGAGTGTCAGAGTGAGTACCCACCCCCGTTTCATCACGTTCTTGGTTAGAAATGGGTTCAAAGAAGAGCCGTCGTACTGTACTGTGCTCTGCATGTCTTCGTGAATAGATGTGGCAGATTTTTCCACGAGCTATCGTAGGAAGAAGATCATGTTAGCTGTTAATCTTAATAATCTAAATACCCACTGTGCTTCGGGGTATACACGCCATGCAAGAAACTGCAGCTGATTGTGAAGAAGAACGAAGTAGATCGTGACAACTACACCGAAAATAGATATTCACAGTAGTATGTTGCAGTCGCCGCGGTCACCCTTATTATTGTATAGATAGGTGATGTTGGCATCTTTCAGGTGGGGGTGACATCTTTTTTCTGATGCATTGCCGAAGATTATGATGTTGATGGCTTTGCTTTGTTCTGCTGCAGGATATTTTGGCGTTTAGCTCTTCTTTAGCAAATAGGCCGGTGGTGCTCGTAGTCGCCGCATTCGTAACAACGTTTTCTACACAGTAAAGTTCATGGTTGTTCTCAAAACACCTCTCCATCTCCTCGCTGCGGTATAGTATTATGTCACCGGCAGTTTATCCCAGAGTAACAATATTCTTTATGCTTACGCCAGATGCCTTTTTCAAGACATCGTACATGCCACGAATGTTGGTGTAGTCATCAGAGAGCGGGATACTCTACCACGATTTCAGTATGTAGTAACTGACACAGCGCCGAGCGATTCTATTGAGCATCGTTTCTGGCCTTCCTGGGCGACTGTTTTCACAAAAGGCTTCCGCTTGTAGTGGGCGAGGGCTTCTCTTCTGGCATTAATTGCTGGCTCCTATTTTAGAAACTAGTCAGTTTTTTTCTATATTTCCTGCCAAATGTATTCTCTGCGGAGTGTTAGATGGAATCACGGATGTGACCCATTCGGTCATCATCATTGCCAACAAGACAGTTTTTGAAGGCGTCCTTAATGGGGTTTTGGAAGCACACACACAGGTCTTGTATTGCTGCCCTACTGGCGTTTATACGAGAAGGGGTTTTCAGATTTGTTCGGAGTATCTCCTTTGACTGAAAACGGACTTTACTATTAACCAGGGAATATTCAGTTTCACAGTCCGAACTGTGGTAATTACGTGTGGTGAGAACGCAGTACACTCACCGTCTCCGTGTGATGATCAGGTCCAGCTAATGTAAGTAGTTTTCTCTGGGGTCTCGTCAGAATAATGTTTATTGCGGATTGGTGGTGAAGAATGTGGGATGCACAGTTTGTAGGAGTATGACCTAAGGAGTCTTTGTCCGTTCACGTTTAGCTTGCCGACCGATTTAGATTTCCTAAGAGTCATTGTTTGCCCCTACTCGTCCATCTAAGTAACCGAGTACATACAATGTTTCCTTGACCTCGGCTAGAGAGGAGAACGTAGGAGTGTAAATACTTAGGCTATTTAGTCGTCCTTAGGAGACTGACAGGGGGAGATACAAGATTCTGTCTGTGCTAATAGATGGGAGGTCTACAGAGTAGATACATTTTCACTGCAAATCCAACGTCATGTTGTATTGTTCTCTGAAGCTGCAGCTTGATGCAAATTTTGTCTGGCTACAGTACAACTACGTCAGTGGTCAGCTATGTCAGCTCCCGAACGATGATACTTATTTTTCTGGAGTCATTAAGCTGTTGTAGATAGTCAAAGAGGCCAGAACACTTTCTTAACATTCCAGTTAGCAAAGCGTAAGACTTGTAGTCTTATTTTCCTTTGTTTTGCGCAGGGTTTACTTGTTGGTATTTTCCTGGGCTCCACACATCCATCGATGCCTGCAGACTTTGGCAACTTAGTACCTTTCTGGCTGAAGCTGTCCAGCTTGAGGCAGGCGGTAGCTGACCAGTAGAATTGCGAATATTCATCCTACCGTTGTAGACGACACGTAGCGCCTGTGATTACTCAAATTGTTCTTAGATTATAACTTGTAACTAGTGTCTCCTGTTTTGATTGTGTAAACAGCGACATGGAAGTGGCCTCTCCAGAGCGTGAGCATGGCAATTTGTATAGAGATCCTGAGCTGTTCACACATCAGGATTTCTCTCTCGCCCTCGGTGATGTGATACAAAAAAGAGCTGAGTAATATATTTGGCACCAACTGAGCCGAACGAGCTGCAGGAAAGAAGTAAGTGTGACATCAAACAGTCTAAATGGCTTCACGATTGATTTAATTTCTAACTTGCATTCCATAGAATGTTTTCTCTTGGTGATATCCGCATGGCAATGGGACTATAATGCAATGGCTGAGTTCTAGAGTTTCAGTAAAGTTCATGTTAGAAACGTTTCTGCCATGCCGATGATATGCGTCAACTAGATTTATACGTCCAGTGCTTCTTGTGGAAGAAGTTTCCTCGGGGCATAGCGCTGAAAGCCAACACACACACACATACAAACATATATATATATATATATATATATATATATATATATATATATATGTATATATATATATAATATAACAATAAATATTTTTTAAATTATTATCCACATATGTATACTTTTAATCCTAATAAAATCGTGAGTGTTGAAGATAAATATCTAGCTAGTTACACGATCATACATCCGGACATGAGTCACATTTAACTCCAGTCTGAACGTTCCAACTAAAAGGTCAACTTCAAATTCTATGCGACCAACCGAATGATCATCACTATTAATGTCATTTTAAAGCGGGCAATATACTAGCCGCCCTAATAGTGTTCAACAGATTACGTATGAACGCCCTTTTTAGGAGCTCATACTCCTTACATTTGAAAGCCGTGTGCCAGACATTTTTGTCCTCGTTGGGAGGCAGATGAAATAGAAATTGTATTATAACATTGCGCCAGCCGATTCCAACTTAGGATCATTATAGCGTCGTGTGTTGCCTGGGATATGTTTACTTTAGTAAATTGCCAGTTGCTGTAGTATTTATCTTTATCTCTTTTATTTTGAGGAGTACTGTGCCTATAACCTTCTCTTCAAGACGCGTTACGCTTTTTTTCTCACTCTCGTTTTTTCACCGCGATTCAGTTGTTATTTCTTTTTCGTGCACGACGGAAGTGCGAAACAACTCAGTCGACTGTGTTTTCTGTTATATTCTAAATTTAGAAAAAAATAATAAATTATATATTTTATATAAGATACGTCTTCGCAACATATCACAAGCGTTCAAGCTTTTTAGCTAGCTGATGGTCCCAACCCAGATAATGAATAATTTTGATAGAATTAATGATGTTCAAACCCCGGCAAACGTATAGATGGCGTTAAGCCGTTTATTGAATGGGAAGGTAACTATCGTTTATCCTGTGAGATTTTGTGTTATTTCTATATCAGGACGATACGAGCTCTTTAATAACTGTCTCCACGGCGCGGACATACCGAGTTACACTTCCAGGCCACGATAGTGTTACGTGGTGCCGTTCCAGAACGATAAGATCCTTTCTGGAAACGCCCCAACAGCAGCCAGAAAGTTATCCACAAAACGATAGTACTATAAATAGGAACTTAACATTCAGCTTAGATTAGAAGGCTTATTTCATTTCTCTCAAAATGCCCAATTGAAAGTGAGCATAAAATACTTATTTCATTATAAATATTTTGTAATGATTATTCATATACGTATACGTTTAATCCTACTAGAATCGCCAGTGTTTAAGAAAACTATCAGCTGATTTCCCAGTGCGGACTTCCGGAACAGATTCATTTTCAACCTAATTCAAAGAACTCTAAGCTATAGGCTAACTTAAACAGCTATGCAGCAACTCGGGAAATAAAACTTTAGTTATGTCATTTTAGAGCGAACAATATAGTTAGCCGTCCTAACAGTGTGTAACAGATCACGTTGACTATATATATATATATATATATATATAGAGAGATAGATAGATAGATAGATAGATAGATAGATAGATAGATAGATAGATAGATAGATAGATAGATAGATAGATAGATAGATGCATGTGGGTGGGGTTGGTGAGTGGGGATTTATGTATGTGTGTGTGTTACAATCGAGATCTTATGATCGGCCCTCTTACCTGACTAGTAGAAGGCGTACACGAACGAAACTTGTTTACGGCACGACTGCAAGGAGAAGAGGAACGCGGACGCGAACGAATGGAGACTACAGTGTGTTTATCCGTTTCTTGCTCATCTCACCCTCGTGCAAGACATAAGGATAAAACGCTTTCCATCACTTGAATCCAAGGAACAGTCTGGAAAATGGATATAATTAAACAAAAGAAAAACTACTAGTGGTCATATTGTAAAATATGCTAATTCTTGGGCCAAATCATATGCAACAATTTGAAAATACTTTTAACAAGAAGTCAGATATCTCGTACAGAAAATTCAGACTTGCCTGCTAACCGGACTTGATTACGTAATCACTCTTTGTTTGTCTACTATCTTAGAATTAAGAAGGGCCAGTGGGATATCGACACATCTCAGAGTTATGTACAGAAATTTCTACCCACTCTTTCTCTCTCTCTCTCTCTCTCTCTCTCTCTCTCTCTCTCTCTCTCTCTCTCTCTCTCTCTGTATATATATATATATATATACATTGGCAAAATAACTGTTTCTCATTTTACGTTGACATACACAGCATCACACAGTCACGTCTAAACAAAAACACGTCTATATGTTCTTTTACGTCTTTGTTAAGTTTTATAAATGTTTGTATATGTTACCTTCACTGTGAATTGTGTTACCTGTGTTTGTTTATCAAATCCCATCCAACAGGCAACTCCCTGGCCAACAACACATATTTGGCTAGAGTTATAAAAAGGGGCAAATATATCAAATATATTTAGTCACGAATACGCCTCGTGACAATTTGGATGAATATATAAGTCATCCCTCTCCCCACTGTTTCTATTCATATTGTCAGGTACTACTTTTATTAGCGTGATTCAAGGTTCTTTGAAAATAAATACATGGAGCAATGTTTAAAGCCTTGAGATATAAATTGCCTACAGATGACGCCTCGGAGTAAAATTGTTATAATCGCTGACTATGAACTAGATCGTTCTATGTTCGATCACGATTTGAAGCGGCTGCTATATTATGCATACTGAAGAGCTCTGATACAACAACACAGTTTTGTTCTGTAGATGACTATATAAGACCCACCATCGAGTTCAGCAAACACTCGTTATTGATCTCGCCAGATACCACTATTATGGGCGTCATGCAAAGCTCTTTGTAAATGCACAAATACAGCACTGCCCAATGGATGACAATGTTTTTTAAAACCATGTATATACAACTTGCATAGAGTTCGTGCCTCGTAATTAATTGGACAGAATTGCCGCTTAGGTCATTTGGTATAGCTCGATACGACTGAAGCGTTGCGAGACAGCATGAATCTCTCTCTGTCTCTCTCTCTCTCTCTCTCTATATGTGTGTATCTCTCTCTTTCTATCTTTCTTTCTCTGGTATGTAAAATTAATTCACCGAATAGATCAGTTATGCACCCTACCTATGCTCCCTTTTAAAGATTCAAATCAAGATATAATGATATTTAATATTATGTACAGCATACTGTTTCTAATTTTGATAAAGTCTAATAACGTGATGTTTTTTTGTAAAAAATGTCGAAATTTTCAATCTCGAGAGTTTTGCCGATAGTATGCCACCTAAAAAATGCAAATGCTCAAAAGAAACTGACATTTAAGGCATACCTATAATCAAAGTTTCACAAGAATCGGACGTATCTGAATTTTCTTTTGAATTGCTTCCACTACCTTTTTACCTCCTTTGCATGAAACTAAATAATCGTGTGACCACTGTATTCCTAACAGCTTTCTTTCAAAGTTCATAATGATCAGGTAATTGATGCAGTGGTGAATCTTGTACATAATAATATATAAACATATAAACATACCAAACTTTCTCTCTCTCTCTCTCTCTTTCTCTCTCTCTCTCTCTCTCTATATATATATATATATATATATTCACTTTTTTGTTTTGAAAACTGAAGTAAAGAGAAGAAGCGTAAATACATGTCGGATATTTTTTTTATTATCTAATAAATTAAAATATTCACGTTTATGATAATGAGCGAAATAAATCATTCGATGTAGATCTTTCCAAAGCAAGCGCTATTATGCACCTACTGTACGGAACAGAAAAGGTGACAACCAAACTTTTAAATCGCTACTCTGCTATACGCCAAAAATACTAAATAGATATTTTATTACTCCGCTGACGTGGACATTTTTTTTCGACTTAATAGATGTGTGCGTTCATTTTTAATCTAATGTAAAGTTCTTAGAAAAATTCATTGTTAACATGTCACGAAATCAGTAAGTATTAATAAATCAGACATGTCAGCGCATTTATTCATAATCCATTTCCAAGAAAAAAGAAAAGAATGTCATTCATTGATACTTTAAAAGAAACTGGAGGTTTGCTAAAAAAATGTTTACTTGAGTTATTTTTGTTAAAAATAACACTTTTAGTGGATCTATTATCCTTATAATTCCTTATAGAAAAATTAGCACCAAGAGTATTGCATGCGAGGATATTTGAGTGTTGAAGATTGCTTTATATATATATATATATATATATATATATATATATATATATATATATATATATATATATATACATATGTATATATATATATATATATATACATATGTATATATATATATATATATACATATATATACATACATATATATACATACATATATATACATATATATATACATATATATACATACATATATATACATACATGTATATACATACATGTATATACATATATATATATATATATATATATATATATATATATATATATATATATAGTTATTTACTGGTTCATGTTTACTCGTATCAGAGTCTGATCAGCAACGTTAGATGTTAGATGCGAAACCGTGACCAAAGTTGTGCGTTGACAGCAGTTTAGGAAATAATCTAACGGTATTATATCCTATTTAATGAACGTATTCATTTATATATTCAACGATAATAACAAACTAAGTTATATATATATATATATATATTTATATATGTATGTATATAAATATATATATATTTATATATGTATGTATATAAATATATATATATTTATATATATATATACATATATATATACGTATATATATATATATATATTTATATATATATATACATATATATATACGTATATATATATATATATATATATATATATATATATATATATATATATATATATATATATATATATATATACAGAGAGACAGAGTGAAAGAGAGAGACAGAGACAGAGAAAGAGACAGGGACAGAGAGTAGTAAGTAGGTCAGCATCATGTACAGTTCCGACGAGAAAAAATGTATATTTATAGAAGTGAGGCAACCAACATTTGTAAAAAAAAACTTTTTTCAACAATTCTTTTTTATTTTATTATTTTATCTTTGATAATTTTGTGATTTTTTAACGCGTTTAAAGCCTCGTTCGGCTCTCATTAGGTATATTTTAAATGGAACATATATCTGGAGGGTGCCGCAAGAGGCTTGAAACGCGTTATAAAATCACAAAATTATAAAATTCGCTAATACCTCAGTGCATGACTAATAGACCAACAAAGTGCAAAGTCCGGGCGATAAGCATAGCCCATTAGCTACTTATAATATACATATAAGGGTATATGTATATATATGTATATTATATAATTGGAGATGTATTTTTACATATATATATATATATATATATATATATATATATATATATATCAATAGAACACAACATTGATGATAGATTATTACGGCATCAGTTTCCCGAAATTCAACAGAACAACTATTGACGTGTACATCTATTTAAGAGCTAAATTACATTTGCAGTATTCACTAGTATTGTGGAAATGTAGAATGCTTCATCTTCCCTATATATACTTATATCGCTGAGGTGATTAATTGTGTATCCTTAAGATACAAGAAAAGTTATAAAATTGTACTGTTTAACATAATATATATATTAATATATATATATATATATATATATGTATATATATATTTATATTAATATATATATATATGTATCTATATATATATATATTAATATATATATGTGTGTATATATATATATATATTAATATATATATATATGTATATATATATTAATATATATATATATGTATATATATATGTATATATATATATTAATATATATATATATATGTATATATATATATGTTTATATATATATATTAATATATATATATATATATATGTATATAATCCGCTGCGTCATCACAGATTATTGACGTCTCATCACGTTTCTCCACTGTCAAAATATACTGTTAGCCGCAGAAAACAAACCAGTATTGATGGACAGACATCTTGGTAAACAATACTCTACGGAACAATGTTGCTTAGTCGCAAGAAAGTTTACACGAGTGTTTCTCTATCAAACTGAAGAAGCAAAAATAATATAATAATACGATCTCGTCGCCGAATTGTCATTATGATTTCCAAACAGTTTATCCGCATGTATCCGGGTCTGTCTATCGCTATATAACTTTTGGTATATTTATATTATATAAACGGTTTACACAAATACACTCATGTTTCAGCAACGTAATTCTTCGTAAAGTTATAAAACAAAATTCGTAAAACGCATACAAACAAGGAAACACCAGAAATCGGAAATAAATGTAATAAAATGACAAAAGAGCGGCGGATTTTCAAACCCAAATAAAATAGTTTCGACAGTATCTTCCTTATTATGTAAAATTATAGAGGAGGAGGACGAGGACTATGACGAGGAGGAGGAGGAGGAGGAGGAGGAGGAAGAGGAGGAGAGTCGATGAAAGTAAAGCGTGTCAATTAAGCGTTAACGTTACTACTTATTGTATTTACTCTTCCCGCCATTTTAGTTGTTTTATATTAAATTTATTGATACTTGTCGCAACTAGAAATGGAAATCTCATTTACTTTCTTACGACTCAACAAAATCGAAAAGCTTATCTATTATAAAACTATTGCCAATATGCATATACGCACACTACACACGCACACTAACCAACATAAACACACGCATATATATATATATATATATATTTTGATTTTATTCCATAAGTTGCGACAAAACAGGTTTTGTTTCATTGGTGCGAATAGCTACCAACTCATCGGGCCGGCGAAAGGAATTCAAATGGCATAAAATTTTAAGTTCACTTTAACGGGAGATTGAAAATTGAAAATACATTGGAGGGGGAGGGGGATAGAGTTGGGGCTTTGTCTATAACGGCGACATGGGACATGAGAGGGGAGGGGGGAGGACCCCAACAAGTCGTGTTTCAAATTATTACGTAATAATTTGAAACACGACTTGTTGGGGTCCTCCCCCCTCCCCTCTCATGTCCCATGTCGCCGTTATAGACAAAGCCCCAACTCTATCCCCCTCCCCCTCCAATGTATTTTCAATTTTCAATCTCCCGTTAAAGTGAACTTAAAATTTTATGCCATTTGAATTCCTGGAAAAATTACTTTTCATCGATAATTACATTCCTTATTTTTATCGTTTCCATTTGAAGTATTATTCATCTTACTGACGTTTTAATATCCATTTACCTGGTTTGGGATCTCTCTATAATTGCTTTTAAATAGTTTCCCAGTTGTTTTGTGCACATGTATTTACGTTTTATTCTATTTTTATTGAATAGTGTATGTACCGGTTATCATTAGATAAATCTAGATTTAAAAGTTTAAAAGGCATATGACCTATTTTGGATTCAACCTGCAAATATTTTTTCAGATTCTATTTTTGTTTTTTTAATTTCTATTATTCTTGATATTATATTAAATATGAGTGTTGTTATAATAACTTGTTTGTAATGCGATATTATAGCTGTTACTAGCGTTGTTTACTATGTCTTAATTTTTGAGGTTATTAATAATTCTATAACTGAGTAATATTAGAATATGCACACTTATAAAGGAGGTGATTTGAGCTGGGATGCATATATAAAAAGTAGCCGTTCTCTTTTACATATCTCTTATATTTGCATTGAGTAATGTTTAAAGAAATTTCTAAAGAATCTGTCATATTTATTTCTGATGTAATTTGCACTTTTATTCATACATTTCTCATGGTTTAATATATAATGTTTTAATAATCTTCTGCTTAAGAGGTTGTAGAATTTCGAACTATATTGAGACCTTTATCCCTATATAATCTTATATCCTTAACAGTAATCATATTTCAATACTGTAGTAAAAACTGTCTGAACAATTCAATTTGTGATTGAAAACCAGCCGTGATGTGTTGTTGTTGTTGAGTGTGTTTTTTGTTTGTTTGTTTGTGTTACTGATTTACAGTGTGTTTCTGCTGTATTCGTTGTACAAAATAATTGTAATTATCATTTCTCAGCTCCGATGTAGCATTATGTAGCTGAAACATAATTATATTTGCATAAGCCGGGTTAAATGTTTATATAATACATATTTATTAAGCTAAAACAAGTATTGAACATTGAACAATATTAGTTTTACGGTCAATTTATTAATACATTGGAACATGTTAAATTAATATGTACATATATGTATACATTTATATATGTATATATTACATATATACATATATTTCAATATCATATAACGGCTATGTTAATGAACGTTTGTTTCCGATCATCTTTTTACTATTGCTATATATATATATATATATATATATATATATATATATATATATATATATATATATATATATATATATATATATATATATATCACAAAATACTTGCTTAACTATGATTTGCTTTTGTAATTTAGTAATATGGGAAACAAATACTTCGAATGGCTCTAATAATCTTGCCTTAAATTTCAATTAACATACAACGTGATCATCAATTACTGAGTGTTTTGTTTATCAATTCTTTCCTGTTCTTATTTATGGTGTGTGAGGTCCGCTCTTATTTTATATAGTTTTCATCACGATCACTTCTGTGTCTTGTTTACTCTCTCTGTTTTATTAACATTCGAATGTGCCTAAGTAAGGAATAAGAGAAAACATCAGAACAGTCTAAAAGAGAGCAATAACACGGATATTAAAGAATATTTACCCAACAATTGAGAAGGGGAGAGAGAAAATAAAAGGGAATTGGCGAGAGTAAGCAAAAGATGGAGGAATACAGCGAGCAGAAGCGGCAGAAATTGTGCGTACAACTAAAATGAAAAGCAACAAAATAAAAATAAAAAAACATTTTAAATGATTTGTTTTTATTATTATTGATTATTATTTCTAAATATCTTCATTTATGCATGCGACTCTTTGGGATATTACTGGAACCTCGGCTGTCACACATTTATATCAATTTAAATATATTGTTATGTTTCCTTAACTCATATTTATTTACTCCTCCCGGAGTTAGGCACAAGGCCAGTTTTATCTTACTCCCACAAGTAAGATGTGACCACAGCTTGGGTCGAGAAAGTGGGGTTAAAAGCCAGCGCTCGAGAGGTGAGCACTCTGGCCATTTAAAAATTGCCTTGGCAGCCCCGTCGGCATTCCCCGGTAGGGGCGCCTCAGACAGTAAGCAATAAACTTACTCCTCCCCAAAGAGGGGAGGCGAAGCCTGGGAGGGTGGACCTCCTAGAACTGCACAGGACAGGCGTGCAGTATCCATCGGAACAGATACTACACTTTGATCTTAGCCAAAAGGCCGAGACTCGGTGTTTCTTTAACTCATGGTATTTACTCCTCCCCAGGAGTTAGGCACAAGGCCAGTTTTATCCTACTCCCACAAGTAAGATGTGACCACAGATTGGGTCGAGAAAGTGGGGTTAAAAGCCAGCGCTCGAGAGGTGAGCACTCTGGCCATTTAAAAATTGCCTGGGCAGCCCCGTCGGCATTCCCCGGTAGGGGCGCCTCAGACAGTAAGCAATAAACTTACTCCTCCCCAAAGAGGGGAGGCGAAGCCTGGGAGGGTGGACCTCCTAGAACTGCACAGGACAATCCCATAGACCGGCGTAAATCAAGCCCCGGAGGCCAAGACAATACCAGTCTATGGGGTGCAGTATCCATCGGAACAGATACTACACTTTGATCATTCATATTGGTAACAGAAAGACTGCCGTGTGTTACGCAAACAATGTAATTTGACTGCAATTGGTAAGCCTTCGTTCTACGCTGAGTATTGTTTAAATTAAAAATTATTTTTTAATGTATAGACATCATATTATTTATAAAAATTAAATGAATAACAATTCATAAGTAGTTTTCATACTTTTAGTTAAACATGATGATGACTGCAGATATTAATATGCCATTTCCTTTAGAAACTGTTCCGGATTTGTGTCGAAAGTTAAGTAATTGGTGTATGCCAATATTACTTCCTATTCCATAGTTTTATGAATACAAAAAACTAATTTCTATACCTATATTATTTGTCTGTGTAGACATGAGGTTCAAAATGAAATAAATTAATAAATGCATCCATAAATTACAAATATTGACGTAGGAAAGTCGCTTTAGATGTGTGCGCAGTACATTACAGCGTAGGAGGAGGTACATTGAAGAGTAGCGAGATGGGTCTTTTCTCTTAGATGTTTAGTGTAAAGCGAGTTAATCTCTTATTTCTAGATTGCATAACTCTTACGGGCAAATGCCGCGAATCTAGATATACTTGCTCTAAATTGATGAATAAAACATTGAAACAAGAGTTGCGAAGTTATTTGTCGTTTTGTTTTGTCCTACTTTTCATTATTCAATCTACAAAGAGAAAACGAAGTGAAGAACAAAATATACTGCTACTGTCATTACTGCTGAGAGATGTCACTTCCCGTAGCGGTTACTACTTGGGTGACAACGAGAGGGAGAGAGAGAAAGAGAGAGAGAGAGAGCGCGAGCATCTCTATTTGTTGAGATTAAGGTTAAGGGAAATTTAGTTCGAATTGTAGAAATCCTCGCGATATGTAACCTGACGACCCAGATAAACATATGTTTAATAAAATTAATTCGGAATACGTGTTTCCTATTAAAAACATATCGAATAAACACCAAGTGTTTGTGGTGAATTATTTATTAATCTGTGCTCCATATTTGATTATATCGATCGTTTATCGATCCCATACTTTGGTGTCGTCTAGTTATTTATAAGATATATTATAACATTAACTTTTAGTATGATAATTAAATCGAGTTGGATATAACCGACTGAATATTTGTAATAAAGCAGGGTTAAAAGCAGTATTTTAACTCTGATTCACATCATGTTCTTTTATACACTAGCGCGATAATACATAAATATATGGCATACATGTTATTTTTCATTATTGGGGATCCGCTTATTAAAGCAAATAGCAATTTTTGGAACTATATGGAAGTACAAACATCGATTACTTGTATGGACGACGTGTGATTACTTATGGGTGAGTCCATGCTATGAATTAGTTGATATTGGATTTGAAAAGGACAACGTTTAAATCAGCACGGCAAGTCCCGTGGCAATGTCTTCCATTAGTAGGGAGCTCTTGCAAAATCTCTGCGTAACAATAGGCACATGAAAGGAGAAAGAAATATCTATTTTTCAGTTGTAGTTAGGAATAGCATCTTGATGTAAATGTCCTACAAAGAGAACCAAAGAACAAAGCATGTAAAAAGCGTGTAAGAATTTAAAAAAACGTCCTACTTGGAAATCGATAATGGACGCTGTATAAGTTATAATGCCCCCTCTTTGTTATACGTTTCTAGATGGGTCAGCCGTATTTGATCTTCGGACATCCATGACTAAAAAGTGCATAAACAAGTCTATTTGTTATTGAGCACGATTATATAGAAACTGTAATGTACTCTTTTCTGTTCAATATTTCTGAACTATGGAATATATATATATATATATATATATATATATATATATATATATATATATATATATATATATAAGAACATCTATGTAAAGTAATGATGATCTATCCTGAGATAACGCACATACGGTTTAGATCATTTGTTTGCAAATTGCTATAAATATATTTAATTATGAAGCTTTATGTATTCAATCAAATGCATTTGAACAAACACAAGCAACGTCTATGAAGTTTTCAATTAATATTTAACTAACATTTCATAAAATATAATAATGATATGAAAGCAAATTAAATGTTCGCTATGGCGAGAAATAAGAACAGCTCCATAATGTACGCCAAACAAACTTTGCTAATAGACAGAAAACACAATAAAAAATAATGTATCACAGACTTATTTCTATATCACACAAATAAAAACAATGTTTAGCCAGATTTCATTTCGAATAAATATTATTTTGCAATATTTATATAATGTAAAACAAACGAGACTATATTTTAATAGCTGTCTTTACAAGGCGTCGCATTTGAGTTGAATTACTTTTGCTATGATAATACATGGTAAATAGCAAAGTAATTTAAAGCCTGAAAAATAGAATGTCATGAACCGATTTATTTAAATGTCTTAGTTTATTTTTAATTAACGAAACACACGACTTAATGGATGTAAATTAAAAAGTAAATTATGCTTTGTTAATAAATTATTTGTATTTTGTAGGATTGTTATTTCGCGATTAATTACTTACATCTGCTGACCTTTTATCTAAGACACAGACATTCATTCTACTAGAGTTACATTTATAAACAAAGGGTTTTAAAGAAATAAACGATTGATTCTAAATCGGATATTTACTTCACGAAGTAATTCGTTTAAATGGTAGATTGCGTAATTTACTCCTCTCCAGGAGTTAGGCCAGTTTTTATCCTACTCCCACAAGTAAGATGTGACCCAAGCTCGGGTCGGAAAGTGGGGGTTGAAAAGCCAGCGCCCGAGAGGTGAGCACTCTGACCATCAAAAATTGCCTGGGCAGCCCCGTCGGCATTCCCCGGTAAGGGCGCCTCAAGCAGTAAGCAATTAACTTACTCCTCCCCAAAGAGGGGAGGCTAAGCCTGGGAGGGTGGACCTCCTAGAACTGCACAGGACAATCCCATAGACCGGCGTAAATCAAGCCCCGAAGGCCAAGACAATACCAGTCTATAGGGTGCAGTATCCATCGGAACAGATACTACACTTTGATCTCAACCAAAAGGCCGATTTATGTAGGCAGGTGAGTTCCTTCGGACAACCCTCATCTTTATCTACAGATGAAGATTTTACAAACCTTGGGAACTCACCAGACCTTAGGCATAGTGCCCGTTATGTAGGGGGAGGGGGGTCGGGGATAAGTGAGACAAGCTGTTCAATGTGTTTTATTTCACAAAATCTTACAAACAACATAAAAAAGAACATTTGCTGACTCCAAACTAGATTCTTGCACCAAAATACCGCATTCACTCTGTGGGTTGATCCCTACTTACAATATCCCCAAAAAACATCGATGTAAAAAAGAATTATCGTGGGAGTGGGAAAAAATATTAAAAACACCCAAAAAGAAAGAAAAATAAAGAACGAAATAAAATTGTAAAAAAGTTAGTATGGCCCGGCTTTCCCTCATGACTAAGTGTTAGACCGCCCACTGTTTTCCGGCACGAGACCGAAAACAAGCGGGTCGGTCACTAAGTGGGAGTGGGAACTTTAAGAGAGGAGTGTTCAAAAAAATAAATTCATCGGGAATGGGATCATGGGGTGGATGGCGTCTTCCAAGATAGTAATGCCAAGGGTTTCAAAAGACCGGGGACAAAATAAAACAGTGGAAGTGGGAATCTCTGGAAGCTCTCTAGTGCCGGCAAAAATAAAATAGGGACAGGATAACTTTCATTCCTACTAGTTTAAGAGGTTACCAGTTTTTTGAAATAAATCCAAAAAACTCTACAGGGGTGGGTTCCGTAGAACCCAGTACCGCGTGTGCCATAACTATGGAGGGAACACGAACTCAAACTTGGCGCCTCGTCGGATGCACAAACTAGTGTCATGCACCCATCTCCTATCGAAATCCATGCGATGTAATCGTTTCCAATCGCATCTGATCTTCACTTTAAGTTGGTGTTTAAAGTAAACTACCAGATCCCGATCCGAAACAGATCCAACCCCATGAACCTCATTAAGACGTGTAACCCACGTCACTAGTCTTGCTACGGCTAGGATGGCTAGAAACACCATTCGTTTCTCCCCAGACCACGGCGGTGCTGCGTTGTTGATGACAGATGCTACATCCAGGACCATCGGCTGTTCGGCGTCGATGCGGGCCGTCACCTCCCTGACGTATCCCCAGAGATGTCGAAGTTTGCTGCAGGTGAAGAAGGCGTGCTCGGCCGTTTCTTCTTCGTTGTCTTCACAGCGCGGGCATAAGGGGACGTCCCTTAAACCATCTCTGCATAATCTGCCATAGAGGGGCAGTGCGTTCCGAACCAGTCGCCAGGTCAGAGAATACTCAGAATTGTTGAGATAACTCTGGCCTGGCGCCCAATTCCACTGGGAGTGGGCCTGCTCCCTCGACAATCCAAGCCGCTCCTCAAGTGGGTCCGAAGCGGTACCCTCCACTAGATCCCGATATAGTCTCTTCCTAGACCGGGCAAGGTTACTGGACCCCGGCAACGCTCTAAGCGCGGCCCGGCATTCGGCGAAGAACAAGGGCTCCCCTCTCGGCCTACGTCGTCCTTCGACCGAGAGGTCGGGTATGAGGTTGGGAAAGGCGCTCCCGACCGCAGGGACCCACGGAGTGTCTTCCATCAAAGTCTGACTCAGGAAAGCCAGTCTCTCGGCATGTCGATGACTTGCCAAGTCAGGCATTCCCAAGCCTCCCACACTCGGAACTTGAGTACAGACCTGTCTGCGGACGTACGCTTTCCGTCCCTTCCAAAGAAGCGAGAAGAGTAAGCGCGTGAAAGCGATAAGGCGGGCCGCAGGCAGTGGTAGTACAGACAGCCGGTAAAGGATGAGAGGAAAGACGTAAGTGGCGCACGCCTCCGCTCTGCCCTTTAAGGAAAGCTTCCTTCGAATCCAAGCCCGGACCGACGATTCGACCTTTGTCTGTACTTCCGACCAGTTCTTTTCCAGCTGGAGGCCCGGCCCGAACCACACGCCGAGGATTCGAACCGGGCCATCCGACCAGCTGAAGTCACCTGGAAGAGCGGTTACTCCGCTCCAGGCACCCAACCGCAGGCCGTTCGACTTGCTGCGGTTGACTATGGCCCCTGTCACTTCTTCGTACCGAGCGAGCGCCTTAATCACCGTTCGAATGTCAGTACGGCTCGACACGAAAACGGTGACATCATCGGCAAACGCGGAAACCCTGACTCGCGCTTTGCGAGGAGGGATAGCGATCCCGCGCAGGACTGGTGTTGTCGCCTCATCCCTTAATTTGCGAAGGAAGGGTTCCAACGCCAGGATGTAGAGCAGGGGCGACAGCGGACAACCCTGACGTACCGACCGAGAAACAACGAACGATTCCGACCTCTTTCCATTGACTTGCACCACTGCCGTCGGCGAGTCATACAGAATAGAGATCCACCTGCGGAAGTCCGGACCAAAACCGGCAGCCGCTAAAACAGCTTTCAGGAAACCATGGTCGACCCTATCGAAAGCCTTGGACTGATCTAAATTGATCAGCGCGGCTTCAGCGTCGTCTTCTGTCCCCTCTATGATCATGCGAATCAAATGCAAGTTGTTCTGAATCGACCTCCCCTTCACAGAAAAGTTCTGCTCAGGCTTGATCAAATCACCGATAACAACCTGCAGGCGGTTCGCAAGAACGCGGGCCAAAATCTTTAACTCTGTGTTTAGCAGAGTTATGGGCCTGTAGTCGTCTAAATTTCCCCCACCAGGTTGGTCCCTCTTCTTCAGTAATGTGACCACTCCTTTGGTTACCTGTCCAGGGATTGACTCCTGAACAAACCAGTGGTTAAACACATCCTTCAGAATTGGGACAAACATGGGCGACAGCCTCAAATACATTTCGTACGGCAGACCATCGAGTCCCGGAGATTTGTTCAAGCCGACCTGCTTCAACGCAGTAACGATCTCGCCCTCCGTAATCCTGCCATCACAGCCAGCTGCGCGAGCCGCCTCGAGGCGGGGCGAGTCAGCCAAATAGCTGTCAAACTCCTGGCCGCGGAGTCTGGGCAGTTGGGTGAAGCGTTCCTCCAAATGCTCACGGAACCCCTCACAGATCTCACGAGACGATACCAGGGTATGTCCTTCCAGGTTTTTCACCTTCCGAATGTACCCATCCGAACCACGACGTAAAGCAGCCTTACGCTCAACAGCGTCAACGTTCACGGCTTCGTTAGAGACTTTCTTTAATCTAGCTCTAACTACTTGACCTTCATATCGCTCGCTAGCCAAGCGATTGAGGTCCCCCGTAATTAATGCTATCTCTAGGGGATCCCCCCCAGCCACCGCCCGGGTCATCTTATCCTCTACTTGCTTTTGCGTCCTAGCCCTATTTTGAGCGAGGCGCTGGCTGTAGCGGACACAAAAGTTTCTAACCTGAGCCTTAGTTTTAACCCAGTACCTACTCCCGATAACCACCCCCACTAATCCCCGCTGGAGTAGTAACGTTAGCTGTTCCCGGAAGTCTCGTATCTCCAGTAAGGAGGTATTAAACTTCCAGTACCCAGCCAACCTAGGCCTATCACTTAAGTTCAACCGGGCCGTAACCAATTTATGGTCCGAATGTCCTAACCAAGTGAACGTGGGACAAGATATGAAATCTACGTCGCCTCTTCTAACTAACATTCTGTCCAAGTAAGTACTCGGACAGAAGGCCGCGCTAGTATGCCACGTCCAAATCTCCCGCCCTGGGTGATCAACGCGAAATCTGTCGACAAGATCGCATGAGGCCATCAGGTCAGACAGACTGCTTTCCCACCTCGCCGACCCTCTATTCCCACCGACCTTATCTATCTTGGGGTCTAGGATGGCATTCCAGTCCCCCATTAAAACTACTCGCTCCGGACCCTTGAGGAACGCCTCCAACCGTCGAAAAAAGGAAACCCTCTCGCCAGCATTGTTGGGCGCATAAACCGCAACGATCCGAAACTTGCTGTTTTCAACGGCAACATCGACCACGACCAGTCGTCCCACCGCATCCGCATGAACAACGCTCACCGCCGCAGGCAGGGTGCGTCTCACTAACAAAGAGATGCCACAACTATGAGCATCGCCATATGCTGAGTAGACGTCATAGTCGTCAGTCAGCACATCACAATCCCCATACGAATCGAAGTGGGTCTCTTCAATCGCAGCTACATCTACCTCACGGGCCACGAGATCCCTCAGCACGCGAGCAGCCCTGCTTCGGGATCTCATGCCCCTCACATTCCAACAAGCCAAGTTTAAATTTGTGGTCCCCATCAATTAGTGTCACACACGGGGCTAAAGTCCTCGGGAGTGAGGACGCCGAAGGTCTGACCGAGACTGCCGGTCAGCAGTTCGGACGAAATCCGTCCGTCTCGTGCCAAACCTCCCACGTCCACGGGGAAAGTTAATTTTAAAGCCCGAAAAAATGAGGGGTGAACATAAATGGGGACCCTCCCACTACATTTGGACTTAATTTCCTTAAATGAAGGGTGCTCCTCTTCTATAAGGGGTTGCTCCGGGATTGCGTCCTTGGCCGCCCTAAGCATTCTCCATAATGCTTTCTCCCTCCCGTTCCCGGTTTCCTGCCTCACAAACGTTATAATTTTGGGTGCATTTTTAAAATTTCGGGGGTCTTGCACCTGTTTTCCTCCTACGTGGGTGAAGCTCTCCAGCTGCTTAATATATCGCCTCTGCCTTCCATTGAGGTCTGATTGGACCTGTAATGAATCCGCCTCACAGATCCTTACCCCCGGCAGAAAGGGGAACCTCCTAGTCTTCTCTCGTCTCACTGGCGTAGGAGGAGGTGGTACCGGGACGACTTCTGGAATGACCTCTTGCTTTCTTCCTGGAACGACTTCTGGCATGACTCCCTCAGCCGCTCCTCCTGGTTCAGAGGCCGGCGGCGCTACTGGGATGGGAGCCTCCTCTTCCCTCTGTCTCGCCGACACTGGGGACCTATCCCGAGGGCTGTTTAAGGGAGTGTAAAACTTGAGAGGAACATTTTCCTGTTCCATTGACTCGGAGGGGGCTAAAGATTTAGTGTTTTCCTCCTCTCTTGCTGACTCCCGGACTTTTTTTGCTTTTGGGTCCTTTCTTTTGGGGGGCTCCATTGCTGCTTCCACCTCCTTTCCATCTTCCTCCGATTCTGATGAGAGTGCTGTCAGCTTCCTTTTCAAAGCTGCAGGCATCGGTCTCCCCTTGGTTGGTATAGGGGTCGGGGTGGGCTTCCTCCCCTTCTCTGTGGACTCCTTGTCTACTGCTGCTGACGATGATGCCGACACTGCTGGCGCTTTTTGGGGAACAGCCGCTGGGGGCTTTGCTGTTATTCTTTGGGGGCAGTCCTTTGCCACATGCCCTGGCGTCTGACAGCGCCAGCAATGTGGCCTTCTTTCCTCCACGATGATCGACATAGACCAGGATTCGCATTTTAACTGTGATGGAATCGCCTGAAACCCCTGCCGGTTGACCCTCATCTTCAGCCTGTATTCTCCTGTCAGAATACCATGCATTCCGCGAGTCGGCACCACCTCCTCGACGTCGCCATACTGCGACATTATCGCTCCCAGATGGTCGGAGTCGATGCAGCATGGGACGCCGAGAACCGAAACTGACGCGCTTCTCCTTTCCATATATTCGGGTCTTAATTTCATGCCCTTCCAGACTACGTCTCCGCCCATTGCTAGCTTTTCTGCTACCTCCTGGGTTGGGAGCAGCACGTCCCACATTGCAAAGCTTTTCCTGAGGATATAGGAAGCTGGGATCTTCAAGCCCACCAGTGCTTCCATGACTCTCTCCTTCAGGACTCCTACCAACCCATTCGCCTTTGCGTCCAAAGTTACGAAGGAGATGATCCTCTTCCTCAAATTTTCCAGCGTTCCTGGAGGCAGCTTCACTGTGTTTCCTTCAGTGAACTCCTTGTATTTTTCCTCGAACACTCTCCTATAATGTTCAGGAGTCTTCTGCTGTTTGGGCCCCCACACTGAACTAGTGGGTTTAGCGGAAGCCGTTACCTCGATCTTCTTTTTATTGGGGATCCGCGAACCAGAGTTGGACAGCCTTGGCCATGGTTCATTAGCCGCGATCCCCTTCCTCCTTTCCGGTCTGTGAGCTGGTTTACTTGGGCCCTCTCCCCCTGATAGACTTTCATCCCCTGAGGAGCACCCTACAAATAAACCTGGGCGGTAGTTTTGTTCCGCCACCTTTAAGTCCCACGACTGGCTTTTCGTCAGTTTACTTTTATGAAAAGGGGTATCATCATACCCTTGGAAGAAAACTTCCGGAGACACCAATACTCTTGGAACCGCTGGCGTCTCCATTTCCAAAAGGAAATCCGACAACGATGGATTGTCGCTCGACGCGACACTCCCTCGTCGCGATGAAGAGGTGCCCTGCGTGGCAACACCTCCTGGGGAGCACTCGAGCGTGTCTCCCCCCGACCGAACTGGAGTATCGCACGGCACGACACTCCCCAACAAAGCTCCAGAGGTGCCCTGCGGGGCAACACCTCCTGGGGAGCACTCGAGCGTGTCTCCCCCCGACCGAATTGGAGTATCGCACGGCACGACACTCCCCAACAAAGCTCCAGAGGTGCCCTGCGGGGCAACACCTCCTGGGGAGCACTCGAGCGTGTCTCCCCCCGACCGAACTGGAGTATCGCACGGCACGACACTCCCCAACAAAGCTCCAGAGGTGCCCTGCGGGGCAACACCTCCTGGGGAGCACTCGAGCGTGTCTCCCCTCGACCGGACTGGAGTGTCGCTCGACGCAACACTCACCGAACTCGCAACTGGGGCGCCCTTCGCGGCCACACCCCTCTCGCTGTCTTTAGCCAAGACAGCTCTGGCTTTTGAGACCAAGGTGGCCTCCATCTCAATCTGTGTCTGTCTGCCGACCACAACCCGCCGATTCGGAATCAGGGAGACCGTCGCCAAAAGGCACGTGAGTCTTCCCCGAACCTGCCGGCTGCTTAAGTTGGGACAAGCAGTCAGACTCTGAAAAAAGAATTAATTAATATTAATTGCCAAAAAAGTGGCTACAAGAAAGAGAAAAGTGAAAAAAAACAAAAAAAAACTTAGCTCTAAAACCAAGTGGGAGCTGGAACTAGATAGAGAAAAGTGAGAAATTAGCTCTAAAACCAAGTGGGAGCTGCCTCCCCAACAGGGGAGGAACTAGAAAGATCATAAAAAAAAAGAGAAAAAATCCCCCAAAAGGGGGAGGAAAAAAGTGAAAAAAGCCCCAAAAGGGGGCAAGAAAACGCTTTAAACCTAGCCAACGGGCCCGGTAGCGGAAAGCCTGGTCTTTGGGAAAACGAGAATGTTTTATCTGAGAATGTATTTAGAGAAATACATCTCGCAAAACATTAACTCCTAGAGTTAAAATTACATCTGCCAGATGTATTAACCCTTAGGCATAAAAGCCCGCTGTGTAAGGGGGAAAAGGGGGGCTGGGGGTCATTGTGACTTTTATAACACATTTTAAAACATTTTTTATTTCACATTAGCAAAAACAAAGACAACGACATTTTTTATTTTTCACAAAAAACAAAAAAGCACAATGAAAAAACCTAATCTACCCTAAGCTAGACATTTGCACTAAAAAATTCACAGTCACTCTATGGCTTAACCCTACTTAAAATATCCCCAAAATGAAACATGAATAACATGAAATAACGTGGGAGTGGGATAACACATTAAAAACACCCAAAAAGAAAGAAAAATAAAGAACCAAATAAAATGATAAGGGGTGGTTAGTAGGACCCTCCCTACCCTCTTGCTAAGTCTGGACCGCCCACTGTTTTCCGGCTCGAGGCCGAAAACAAGCAGGTCGACCCCTAAATGGGAGTGGGAATTAAGTGGGGTGTTCTGAAAATAAATAATCGGGATCTGGGTACGGGAATGGATGGCGTCTTCCAAGATAATATTGCCAAGGGTTTCATCAGCCGGGGACAAAATAAATATGTGGAGTGGGCATCTTTGGAAGCTCTCTAGTGCCGGTAAAAACAAAATCAGGACAGGACATCACTTATTCCTACTAGCTAAGATTCAACTAGGCTAACACTTTGAATTTTACATTGGGCTGGGTTCCGTAGGACCCAGTACCGCCTGCTCCATGCTAAGGAGGAAAAACGTATTCAAACTTGGCTCCTCGTCGGATGCACAAACTAGTGTTGCGCACCCATCTTCTATTGAATTCCATGCGATGTAGTCGTTTCCAATCGCATCTGATTTTCACTTTAAGCTGATGCTTAAAGTAAACAACCAGATCACGATCCGAAACAGACCCAACCCCATGAACCTCATCTAGACGTGTAACCCACGTCACTAACCTAGCTACGGCCAGGATCACAAGAAACACCATTCGCTTCTCTCTAGACCACGGCGGCGCTACGTTGTTGATGACGAATGCTACATCCAGGACCATCGGCTGCTCGGCATCGATGCGAGCCGTTACCTCTCTGACATACTCTCAGAGAAGACGTAATTTTCTGCAAGTGAAGAAGGCGTGCTCGGCCGTTTCTTCCTCATTGTCCTCACAGCGCGGGCACAAGGGGACGTCCCTTATGCCATCCCTGCGTAATCTGCCATAGAGGGGCAGTGCGTTCCGAACAAGTCGCCAGGTCAGAGAGTACTCAGAATTGTTGAGATAACTCTGGCCTGGCGCCCAACTCCACTGGGAGCGAGCCTCCTCCGTCGACAATCCAAGCCGCCTCCCAAGCGGATCCGAAGCGGACCCCTCCACTAGATCCCGATACAGTCTCTTCCTAGACCGGGCTAGGTCACTGGACCCCGGCAACGCCTTAAGCGCAGCTCGGCATTCGGTGACGAACAGCGACTCTCCTCTCGGCCTACGTCGACCTTCGACCGAGTGGTCGGGTATGAGGTTGGGAAAGGCGTCCTCAACCGCAGGGACCCACGGAGCGTCTTCCGTCAAAGTACAACTCAGGAAAGCCAGTCTCTCAGCATGTCTATGACTTGCCAAGTCAGGCATCCCCAAGCCCCCATCACACGGACGTTGCGTACAGACCTGTCTGCGGACGTATGCTTTCCGCCCCTTCCACAGAAGTGAAAAGAGCAAGCGCGTGAAAGCAAGAAGGCGGTCCGCAGGCAGCAGGAGTACAGACAGTCGGTAAAGGATGAGAGGAAAGACGTAAGTGGCGCACGCCTCCGCTCTCCCCTTCAAGGTAAGTTTCCTTCGAGTCCAAGCCCTCACAGACGATTCGACCTTTGCCTGTACTTCCGACCAATTCTTCTCCAGCTGGAGACCCGGTCCGAACCAAACGCCAAGGATCCGAACCGGACCATCGGTCCAGCTGAAGTCACCTGGAAGTGCGGTCTCTCCGCTCCAGGCAGCCAACCGCAGGCCGTTGGACTTGCTGCGGTTGACAATGGCCCCTGTAACATCTTCGTAACGAGCGAGCGCCTTAATCACCGCTTCTATGTCTTCACGGCTGGACACAAAAACGGTGACATCATCGGCATACGCGGAAACCCTGGCTCGCGCATAGTGAGGAGGGATAGCGATTCCGCGTAGGACTGGTGTAGCCGCCCCGTCCCTTAATTTGCGAAGGAAGGGCTCCAACGCCAGGACATAAAGCAGGGGCGACAGCGGACAACCCTGACGTACCGAACGAGAAACCACGAACGACTCCGAAAGCCTACCGTTTACCTGCACCGCTACCGTCGGCAGACGATACAGAATAGAGATCCACTTGCGGAAGTCCGGATTTAAACCGGCAGCCTCTAGAACAGATTCCAAGAAACCATGGTCGACCCTATCGAAAGCCTTGGACTGATCTAAATTGATCAGCGCGGCTTCAGTGTCGTCTTCTATACCCTCTAGGATCGTGCGAACCAGATGCAAATTGTTTTGAATTGACCTCCCCTTCACAGCATAGTTCTGCTCAGGCTCGATCAAGTCAGAGATAACAACCTGCAAACGATTCGCAAGAACACGGGCCAAAATCTTTAACTCTGTGTTTAGCAGAGTTATGGGCCTGTAATCATCTAAATTCCCCTCACCAGGTTGGCCCCCCTTCTTCAACAATGTGACCACTCCTTTGGTAACCTGCCCAGGGATCGAGCCCTGAGCAAACCAGTGGTTAAACACATCCTTCAGAAGAGGAACAAACATGGGCGACAGCCTCAAGTAAACTTCGTATGGCAGACCATCGAGTCCTGGAGATTTGTTGTAGCCGACCTGCTTCAACGCAGTAATGATCTCACCCTCTGTAACGTCCCCATCACAGCTAGCTGCTCGGACCGCCTCTAGGCGGGGCGAGTCAGCCAAATAGCTGTCAAACTCCTGGCCGCGGAGTCTGGGTAGTTGGGTGAAGCGATCCTCCAAATGCTCGCGGAACCCCTCGCAAATCTCACGAGTAGATACCAGGGTATGTCCTTCCAGGTTATTAACCTTCCGAATGTACCCATCCGAGCCACGACGTAAAGCAGCCTTACGCTCAACAGCGTCAACGTTCACAGCTTCGTTAGAGACTTTCTTTAACCTAGCTCGAACTACTTGACCTTCATATCGCTCGCTAGCCAAGCGATTGAGGTCCCCCTTAATTAAGGCTATCTCTAGGGGATCCCCCCCCAGCCACCGCCCGGGTCATCTTATCATCTACACGCTTCTGTGTCCTAGCCCTATCTTGAGCGAGGCGCTGGCTATAGCGGACACAAAAGCGTCTAACATAAACCTTAGTTTTCACCCACCAACTACTCCCGATAACCGCCCCCACTAAAGCCCGCTGAAGTAGTAACGTTAGCTTTTCCCGGAAGTCGGGTATCTCCAGTAAGGAGGTATTCAACTTCCAGTACCCAGCTAACCTAGGCCTATCGCTTAAACTCAAACGGGCCATAACCAATGTATGGTCCGAGTGACCTAACCAAGTGAACGTGGGACAAGATAAGAAATCTATGTCGCCTCTTCTAACTAACATTCTGTCCAAGTAAGTACTCGAACAGAAGGCCGCGCTAGTATGCCACGTCCACATCTCCCGCCCTGGGTGATCAACGCGAAATCTGTCGACAAGATCGCATGAGGCGATCAGGTCAGACAGACTGCTATCACACCTATCCGACCCTCTATTACCCCCGACCTTATCTATCTTGGGGTCTAGGATGGCATTCCAATCCCCCATTAATACTACACGCTCCGGACCCCCGAGAAACGTCTCCAACCGTCGAAAAAAGGAAACCCTCTCACCAACAGCGTTAGGCGCATAAACCGCAACGATCCGAAACTTGCTGCTGTCAACGGCAACATCGACTACGACCAACCGTCCTTCCGCATCCGTATGAACAACGCGCACTGTCGCGGACAGAGTGCGTCTCACTAGCAAAGAGACACCACAACTACGAACATTGCCATATGCTGAAAACAACTCAAAGTCATCAGTCAGCACATCACAATCCCCGTACGAACAGAAGTGGGTCTCCTCGATCGCAGCAATATCTACCTTAAGCGCCACGAGATCCCTCAGCACGCGAACAGCCTTGCTTCGGGATCCCATGCCCCTCACGTTCAATGTAGCCAAGTTTAAAGCCATCATTACTCCTAATCAGTGTTACAAACGGGACTAAAGTCCTCGGGAGTGAGGACGCCGAAGGCCTGACCGAGACTGCCGGTCAGCAGTTCGGACGAAATCCGTCCGTCTCTAGACAGGCCCCCCACGTCCAGGGGGAAAGTCAGTTTGAGTGCCCGATAAAATGAGGGATGAACATAAGCAGGGACGCTCCCCGTACATCTGGCAGCCAGCTTACGTAATGACGGGTGCTCCTCATCTATTAGCTTCATACCCTGAATCACCTTTTTACCCGCCTCCACCATCCGCCACAGAGCCTTTGCCCTGCTCCCATTTTCCGGACGAATAAATGTTGTTAACATTGGGGCTTCCATAAAATTCAGCGGATCCTGGACCTGTTTGCCCTTCACATGGGTGAAGGCCTCCAGCATCTTGAGGTACTTTTTCTGTCGGCCATTCAAATCCGTCTGTGTCTGTGTAGCATTGGCCTCGCAAATCCTTTCATCAGGGAAAAAAGGGTACTTTTTGTTTTTTCCATGTTTTACTACCGGTGGAGACGGAGGTTTAGCTTCCTCGACAGGGGCTCTTTCTGCTTCCTCTGTCCTGGTAGTCGGGGATTTATCTCTGGGCGTATTTGAGGGGGTATCCAAAAGGGGAGGGGTGTTTTGCGCAACCTCATTTGAAGGGGACGGGGATTGGGTTTTGGGGGGTTGAGCAAGTTCAGTGCCACTGCTTTCTATTATTTTGTCTTTTGGCTCTTCTTCTTCCACCATCTCTTCCTCTGCTGCTTCCTTTGTCTCTTTAATCTTTTTTGCTTTATTTTCTTTAGGCTTTTCTAAGTCCACTCCTTCAACGACCATTACCGTCTCGTCCTCATTTGCTTTCTCATCCTCCTCTGACGAGTGGGTCGGCAATTTTCGTTTCACCCCTGGAGTGAGTGTGTTTACCGGTTCAACAGGAGTTTTTGTCTCCTGAATAGGGGATTTGTTAACCGGAGCTGATTTGGAGGTAATAGTGATCTTCTTTGCTTTTTTTCCCACTACCGTACTCCACTTGGGGGAATCGTTCTCCGTCCCGGCTGCCTCTGTGTTTGCTTGAGGTACCACAGGTGTCTTTTTCTGTGTTGAAGGCACAGACGCCGGGGACTTCGCTGGAATCCTTTTCGGGCAATCTTTTGCCATATGCCCCGGCGTCTTACAGCTCCAGCAATACGGCCTCCTTCCCTCGACAATGAGTGACATTGCCCAGGATTCGCACTGTAATTGCGCGGGGATGTCCAAGAAATCTTTATGACTCACTCTCATCTTTAGTTTGTACTCCCCCGTCTGAATGTTCCTGGGTCAACGGATAGGAAAGATTGCCTCGACGTCACCATACTGTGACATAACTGCTCCTAGATGGTCGGAGTCAATACAGCATGGGACGCCGAGGATTGTGATGGTCGTCCTTCTTTTCCCCTGATATTCAGGCTTAACTCTTAACCCCTTCCATATCAGGTCCTGTCTTGCCACTTTCTCGGCATCCTTCGTTGTTGGAAGCAGGATATCCCACATGGCATACGATCGCTTAACTACGTATGTGGCTGGGATGTTCAAGTCCCCCAACATCTCGTACATTTTGTCCTTCGTAATTCTGGTTAACCCCTTCGCTTTTGCGTCCGTCGTTACCAATGACACAATCCTCAACCGTAAGCTTTCAAGGGTGCCAGGGATAAGCTTTAATGTACTACCCTGGGTATAGGCTTCGTACTTTTCCTTGAAAAGCTTTTTATACTCGTCAGGGGATTTTTGTGCTGTAGGTCCCCACGCTGCCACATTCCGAGAACTTCCTGAGGTTGGCGTCACTTCCTTAGCCATGGATTCTCTTCCCGCAGGGATGAGAGCGCTGCCCAACACTGGCCATGACTCTACTTGCTTTCTGGATGCCCCCCGTTTCAACTTAGGCCTTGCTTGCCTTTGCTGTTTAGCACGGTCTTCCGAGGACTCCCGATCTGACCCCGATGAGGAGCACCCCCAAATAAAACTAAGGCTATGGTCTTCTTTTTGTGCTATCCCCAAATCCAGGGAATTGCATTTCCTTAAGGGTTCTGGACTTTTTGGGTGATTGAAGGGAACATCATCCATAACCGCCAAGAGGTCTTTCTTAGTTATTATACCTCGACTAGTTTTGACTGGCGTTACGAAGTCCCCAAACACCAGATCTTTCTTTTCAGCAGACCTAACCCTCGGCCTGGAACGCGGAACTGGGACATAAGCTGACGAGCCAATCTGGGCGCACTCGGGTGTGCTAACCCTATCCACATCTGGGTTGCCACTTGATGCGGCGTTCCTCCCCGTACTTGAGGTGCCCGGCGTGGCCACACCTCCTTGGGCGCACTCGAGTGTGCCACCTACCAACGCAACTGGAGTGTCGCCCGGCACGACACTCCCCGACCTAACTGATGGATCTGAGGTGCCCGGCGAGGCAACACCTCCTGGGGCGCACTCGGGTGTGCAACCCCCCTCCGATACGACTGGGGCGCACTCGGGTGTGCAACCCCCCTCCGATACGACTGGGGCGCACTCGGGTGTGCAACACCCCTCCGATACGACTGGGGCGCACTCGGGTGTGCAACCCCCCTCCAATACGACTGGGTCGCACTCGGGTGTGCAATCCCCCTCCAATACGACTGGGGCGCACTCGGGTGTGCAATCCCCCTCCAATACGACTGGGGCGCACTCGGGTGTGCAACCCCCTCCAATACGACTGGGGCGCACTCGGGTGTGCAACCCCCCTCCAATACGACTGGGGCGTACTCGGGTGTACAACCCCCCTCCGTCTCAACTGGGGTGCACTCGGGTGTGCAACACCCCTTCCAGGTCGGAGAACCGCTCGGCACGGTTATCCCCACCATCATTAGGTCGTACTCAGGAGTACGATTTACCAAATCTAGTAAGGTGCCCTCCGCGGTCACACCTTCCTCGCTGTTGTCAACGACAACACAGGTTTTTGAAGCCCGGGTGGCTTCCATCTATAAACGGGTCTGCAAGAGGCACGACACCCGCCGATTCGGAGACGAGGAGACCTTCACCGTTTTACGGGTTCGTCAGTCTCCCCGAAACCTGCCAGCTGCTTAAGTGCGCACCTCAGGCAGACGCTGAAAGAAAGAATAAAAAATAATTAATGGCCCAAGAGGGGCGAACAAACCTGACTGCAGGACTAGACCCGCCGATTCGGAGACGAGGAGACCTTCACCGTTTTACGGGTTCGTCAGTCTCCCCGAAACCTGCCAGCTGCTTAAGTCAGCCAAACAGTCAGGGAAAAGAAGAAAAGAAAAAGTCCCAAGAGGGGACAAAAAGGTGACAAAAGCCCCAAAAGGGGGCTTGGTCAAAGAAAAACGCTTTGAACCTAGCCGCAAGGCTTGGTAGCGGGATGCTTAGTCTTTGGGAAAATGAGAATGTTTTATCTGAGAACAGATACTACACTCTGATCTTAGCAAAGGCCGACAATTTATTTAGATGGATGCATCCTGGAAAACATTAACTCCTAGAGTTAAGATTACATTCCCAGAATGCATACCACCTTAGGCATGAAAGCCCACTGTGGAAGGGGGGAAGGTGGGGGTCGGGGGTCATTGTGACATTTAAAAAACAACAGTTTGACATTTTTTATTTCAAACAAAGACAAAACAAAGACATTTTTTATTTGACAAAAAGCAAAGAAAATGCACAATGACAAAAACCTAATCTACCCTAAGCTAGACATTCACACTAAAAAATTCACAGTCACTCTATGGCTTAACCCTACTTAAAATATCCCCAAAATGATACATGAAACCATGAAATAACGTGGGATTGGGATACACATTAAAAACACCCAAAAAGAAAGAAAAATAAAGAACCAAATAAAATGATAAGGGGTGGTTAGTAGGACCCTTCCCTACCCTCTTGCTAAGTGCGGACCGCCCACTGTTTTCCGGCTCAAAGCCGAAAACAAGCAGGTCGACCCCTAAATGGGAGTGGGAATAAAGCGGGGCGTTCTGAAAATAAATTAATCGGGATCTGGGTACGGGAATGGATGGCGTCTTCCAAGATAATATTGCCAAGGGTTTCATCAGCCGGGGACAAAATAAATATGTGGAGTGGGCATCTTTGGAAGCTCTCTAGTGCCTGCAGAAAAAACAAAGTTGGGACAGGACATCATTTACTCCTACTAGCTTATAGTTCGACTAGGCTAATAAAAAATAATTTTGTTTTATACTGGGCTGGGTTCCGTAGGACCCAGTACCGTCTGCGCCATGCTAAGGCGGGAAAACGTATTCAAACCTGGACCCTCGTCGAATGCACAAACTGGTGTTGTGCACCCATCTTCTATTGAACTCCATGCGATGTAGTCGTTTCCAATCGCATCTGATTTTCACTTTAAGCTGATGCTTAAAGTAAACAACCAGATCACGATCCGAAACAGACCCAACCCCATGAACCTCATCTAGACGTGTAACCCACGTCACTAACCTAGCTACGGCCAGGATCACAAGAAACACCATTCGCTTCTCTCTAGACCACGGCGGCGCTACGTTGTTGATGACGAATGCTACATCCAGGACCAGCGGCTGCTCGGCGTCGATGCGAGCCGTTACCTCTCTGACATACTCCCAGAGAAGACGTAATTTTCTGCAAGTGAAGAAGGCGTGCTCGGCCGTTTCTTCCTCATTGTCCTCACAGCGCGGGCACAAGAGGACGTCCCTTATGCCATCCCTGCATAATCTGCCATAGAGGGGCAGTGCGTTCCGAACAAGTCGCCAGGTCAGAGAGTACTCAGAATTGTTGAGATAACTCTGGCCTGGCGCCCAACTCCACTGGGAGCGAGCCTCCTCCGTCGACAATCCAAGCCGTCTCCCAAGTGGATCCGAAGCGGACCCCTCCACTAGATCCCGATACAGTCTCTTCCTAGACCGGGCAAGGTCACTGGACCCCGGCAACGCCTTAAGCGCGGCTCGGCATTCGGTGACGAACAGCGACTCTCCTCTTGGCCTACGTCGACCTTCGACCGAGTGGTCGGGTATGAGGTTGGGAAAGGCGTCCTCAACCGCAGGGACCCACGGAGCTTCTTCCGTCAAAGTACGACTCAGGAAAGCCAGTCTCTCAGCATGTCTATGACTTGCCAAGTCAGGCATCCCCAAGCCTCCATCACACGGACGTTGCGTACAGACCTGTCTGCGGACGTATGCTTTCCGCCCATTCCACAGAAGTGAAAAGAGCAAGCGCGTGAAAGCAAGAAGGCGGTCCGCAGGCAGCGGGAGTACAGACAGTCGGTAAAGGATGAGAGGAAAGACGTAAGTGGCGCACGCCTCCGCTCTCCCCTTCAAGGAAAGTTTCCTTCGAATCCAAGTCCTCACAGACGATTCGACCTTTGCCTGTACTTCCGACCAATTCTTCTCCAGCTGGAGACCCGGTCCGAACCAAACGCCAAGGATCCGAACCGGGCCATCGGTCCAGTTGTAGTCACCTGGAAGTGCGGTCTCTCCGCTCCAGGCAGCCAACCGCAGGCCATTGGACTTGCTGCGGTTGACAATGGCCCCTGTCACTTCTTCGTACCGAGCGAGCGCCTTAATCACCGCTTCTATGTCTTCACGGCTGGACATAAAAACGGTGACATCATCGGCATACGCGGAAACCCTGGCTCGCGCATAGTGAGGAGGGATAGCGATTCCGCGCAGGACTGGTGTTGCCGCCCCGTCCCTTAATTTGCGAAGGAAGGGCTCCAACGCCAGGACATAAAGCAGGGGCGACAGCGGACAACCCTGACGTACCGAACGAGAAACCACGAACGACTCCGAAAGCCTACCGTTTACTTGCACCGCTACCGTCGGCAGACGGTACAGAATCGAGACCCACTTGCGGAAGTCCGGATTAAAACCGGCAGCCTCTAGAACAGATTCCAAGAAACCATGGTCGACCCTATCGAAAGCCTTGGACTGATCTAAATTGATCAGCGCGGCTTCAGTGTCGTCTTCTATACCCTCTAGGATCGTGCGAACCAGATGCAAATTGTTTTGAATTGACCTCCCCTTCACAGCATAGTTCTGCTCAGGTTCGATCAAGTCAGCGATAACAACCTGCAAACGATTCGCAAGAACACGGGCCAAAATCTTTAACTCTGTGTTTAGCAGAGTTATGGGCCTGTAATCATCTAAATTCCCCCCACCAGGTTGGCCCCCCTTCTTCAACAATGTGACCACTCCTTTGGTAACCTGCCCAGGGATCGAGCCCTGAACAAACCAGTGGTTAAACACATCCTTCAGAAGAGGAACAAACATGGGCGACAGCCTCAAGTAAACTTCGTATGGCAGACCATCGAGTCCTGGAGATTTGTTGTAGCCGACCTGCTTCAACGCAGTAATGATCTCACCCTCTGTAACGTCCCCATCACAGCCAGCTGCTCGGGCCGCCTCTAGGCGGGGCGAGTCAGCCAAATAGCTGTCAAACTCCTGGCCGCGGAGTCTGGGTAGTTGGGTGAAGCGATCCTCCAAATGCTCGCGGAACCCCTCGCAAATCTCTCGAGTAGATACCAGGGTATGTCCTTCCAGGTTATTCACCTTCCGAATGTACCCATCCGAGCCACGACGTAAAGCAGCCTTACGCTCAACAGCGTCAACGTTCACAGCTTCGTTAGAGACTTTCTTTAACCTAGCTCGAACTACTTGACCTTCATATCGCTCGCTAGCCAAGCGATTGAGGTCCCCCTTAATTAAGGCTATCTCTAGGGGATCCCCCCCCAGCCACCGCCCGGGTCATCTTATCATCTACACGCTTCTGTGTCCTAGCCCTATCTTGAGCGAGGCGCTGGCTATAGCGGACACAAAAGCGTCTAACATAAACCTTAGTTTTTACCCACCAACTACTCCCGATAACCGCCCCCACTAAAGCCCGCTGAAGTAGTAACGTTAGCTTGTCCCGGAAGTCGGGTATCTCCAGTAAGGAGGTATTCAACTTCCAGTACCCAGCTAACCTAGGCCTATCGCTTAAACTCAAACGGGCCATAACCAATTTATGGTCCGAGTGACCTAACCAAGTGAACGTGGGACAAGATAAGAAATCTATGTCGCCTCTTCTAACTAACATTCTGTCCAAGTAAGTACTCAAACAGAAGGCCGCGCTAGTATGCCACGTCCACATCTCCCGCCCTGGGTGATCAACGCGAAATCTGTCGACAAGATCGCATGAGGCGATCAGGTCAGACAGACTGCTATCACACCTATCCGACCCTCTATTACCCCCGACCTTATCTATCTTGGGGTCAAGGATGGCATTCCAATCCCCCATTAATACTACACGCTCCGGACCCCCGAGAAACGTCTCCAACCGTCGAAAAAAGGAAACCCTCTCACCAACAGCGTTAGGCGCATAAACCGCAACGATCCGAAACTTGCTGCTGTCAACGGCAACATCGACTACGACCAACCGTCCTTCCGCATCCGTATGAACAACGCGCACTGTCGCGGACAGAGTGCGTCTCACTAGCAAAGAGACACCACAACTACGGACATTGCCATATGCTGAGATGACGTCATAGTCGTCAGTCAGCACATCACAATCCCCATACGAAACGAAGTGGGTCTCCTCGATCGCAGCTATATCTACCTTAAGGGCCACGAGATCCCTCAGCACGCGAACAGCCTTGCTTCGAGATCTCATGCCCCTCACATTCAATGTGGCCAGGTTTAAAGCCATTATCCTTTATTTATATGTCGCAGACGGGCCTAAAGTCCTCGGGAGTGAGGACGCCGAAGGCCTGACCAAGACTGCCAGTCAGCAGTTCGGACGAAATCCGTCCGTCTCGAGCCAGACCTCCCACGTCCAGGGGAAAGGTTAGCTTTAAAGCCCGAAAAAATGAGGGATGAACATAAATGGGGACCCTCCCCGGACATTTCGAAGCCAATTTCTTTTTTGATGGATGCTCCTCGTCAACTAAGGTAACCCCCGGAATAGCCATCCTTCCCTCCTCCACCATTCTCCAAAGGGCGCGTGCCCTACTACCTTTATCATGCCTGATAAAGGTAGTTATCATTGGGGCATCCCGGAAGTTCAGAGGGTTATCAACTCTTTTTCCTTTCACATGTGTGAACGCTCCTAACTGTTTCAGATAACCCCTCTGCCTATTACTTAGGTCCGACTGGACAAGTGTTGCGTCCGCCTCACAAATTCTTCCCCCAGGCAGGAAAGGGAGCTTCCGGGATCTTTCTCGTCTAACTGGTGGAGGAGTGGGTTCAGTTTTCGCCGTAACTTCTTCCGGCACTTCCTCGTCAGCAACAGTTTCCTCCGCCGCTACTTTGTCGGCAACAGCTTCCTCCGCCGCTACCTTGTCGGCAACAGCTTCCTCCGCCGCTACCTTGTCGGCTACAGCTGCCTCTGGTTGTTTGGCAGTTTTATATGGGCTTTTAGGCGGTTCATCTGCCTCGGCCGATGCTACGGCCATGGATATCTCTTCAGGGGTGTTGGATTGGGGAGGGGTATTTTGTTCAACCACAACTTCGGGTTCTGGAGATTGGGGTTTGGGTGGTTGAACGATTTCCTTGTCTGGACATGTCGCTTTCTGGTCTCGGCTCTTCTTTGCCCTGGTGTCCTTCTTTGGCTTCTGGACCGGCGGTACTCCTTCCACAGTCATGTCCTCCTCAGAGTCGTTATTTTCGTCTGATCCTGATGAGGGGAATTGAAACTTCCGTTTGACCGCAGGTGCAGGCTGATCTCCTGCTGCGGTTGGGTGTTTAGCGGGTTTCTCGCTCGTGCTTGGAGTCGGCTTTTTCCCCTTCTTAGCTGCCACCTTGTTCCAACCTTTTTCTTCTTCCGGTACTTCCGGTACTTCTTCCGGTACTGTTGGTTCTGTTGGTTTTGGGACATTTGTTGTCACTGTTGGCACTGCCACCGGGGTCTTTGGTGGGTTCCTTTTGAGGCACTCCTTTGCCATATGCCCCGACGTCTGACAGTGCCAACAAACCGGCCTCCTTCCCTCCACTATCACTGGCATCGACCAGGTTTCGCAGTATAACTGCGCCGGTATCTCCCGGAATCCTTCACGGGTGAGTCGCATAAGGATCTTGTAGTCCCCCGTCTGGATATTTCGGGGACCACGGACTGGGAACACTGCCTCAACGTCGCCATACTGTGACATAATGGCGCCTATGTGTTCGAAGGCGACACAGCATGGGACGCCGAGAACTGACACAGTTGTCCTCCTCTTTGATAAATATTCGGGAGTCAATTTTATCCCGTTACTCGTATGCTCCCATTTCGCCACTCTTTCGGCTTCTGCCACGTTAGGGAGCAGAATATCATACATAGCGTATGATCGCTTTACTACGTAAGTAGCTGGGATCTTCAGATCCCCAAGTATTTTCATTATTTTGTCCTTGGGGACCCCAGTCAGCCCCTTCGTCTTTGTATCAGTTGTAACCAATGAGACTATTCGTCTCTTTTGTCTCTCCAGAGTGCCCGGGACTACTTTGATTGTACTTCCGTCGGTGAAGTCGGCGTATTTATCTCTGAAGAGTCGCCTGTACTCCTCTGGAGTCTTCTGGGCCTGGGGTCCCCACGTCGATGTGGTTCCTTTGGAGTCCTTATTAAGTGTCTTTTCTGGCAAGACCTTTTTGGCCCCTTTCCTAACTCTTGGTCTTTCAGGCCTACTCTCGTCTCCCTCAGAGCTGTCGGTTGATGATCCCCCCGAGGAGCACCCAAGAAACGACTTTGGCCTATACTGTCTCTGTGCCACCTGCAAGTCTAGAGACTGGCACTTTCTTATTGGCTTCTGATTAAAGAATGGGGTGTCACTGAATTCGCCAAAACTTATGGTTTGGGTGTATTCGGGCATGCTACCCCCTGCCATAGAAAACGACCCGACTGGAGTGCCGCTCGGTGCGACACCCTCCATAACCGAAACTGAGGTGCCCGGCGAGGCAACACCTCCTGGGGCGCACTCGGGTGTGCAACCCCCCTCCAACACGACCGGGGCGCACTCGGGCGTGCAACCCCCCTCCAACACGACCGGGGCGCACTCGGGCGTGCAACCCCCCTCCAACACGACTGGGGCGCACTCGGGCGTGCAAACCCCCTCCAACACGACTGGGGCGCACTCGGGTGTGCAACCCCCCTCCAACACGACTGGGGCGCACTCGGGCGTGCAAACCCCCTCCAACACGACCGGGGCGCACTCGGGTGTGCAACCCCCCTTCCAGGTCGGAGAACCGCTCGGCACGGTTATCCCCACCATCATTAGGTCGTACTCAGGAGTACGATTCACCAAATCTAACAAGGTGCCCTCCGCGGTCACACCTTCCTCGCTGTTGTCAACGACAACACAGTTTTTTGAAGCCCGGGTGGCTTCCATCTGTAAACGGGTCTGTAAGAGGCACGACACCCGCCGATTCGGAGACGAGGAGACCTTCACCGTTTTACGGGTTCGTCAGTCTCCCCGAAACCTGCCAGCTGCTTAAGTGCGCACCTCAGACAGACGCTGAAAGAAAAAATAAAAAATAATTAATGGCCCAAGAGGGGCGAACGAACCTGACTGTCGGACTAGACCCGCCGATTCGGAGACGAAGAGACCTTCACCGTTTTACGGGTTCGTCAGTCTCCCCGAAACCTGCCAGCTGCTTAAGTCAGCCCAACAGTCAGGGAAAAGAAGAAAAGAGAAAAGTCCCAAGAGGGGACAAAAAGGTGACAAAAGCCCCAAAAGGGGGCTTGGTCAAAGAAAAACGCTTTGAACCTAGCCGCAAGGCTAGGTAAGCGGAAAGCCTGGTCTTTGGGAAAACGAGAATGTTTTATCTGAGAACAGATACTACACTCTGATCTTAGCCGAAAGGCCGACAAAGCTTGTACTAAACTGCGATGCGTTAGAAAGAAATAGCCCCACCCTGACCGAGGACGGGAAATATACTAATCTTAGCTAGAAAAGCTGGGGATCCGCAGCAGACGCATCACTTTCTTAGACAATTTATATTTTCTACGTAATAGAAACAATTTGAACTCTTTTTTCTCCTCAATTGTATTTATTATTTGCTATTTGTAAAATGTGCTCGGTGTGCTTTTCTGGTTTACCTTAAGTGGCACGATATATGCGATAGACTGCGTTCGGTTTGGCGAGATATGTTAACGTATTTTTTATTACACCAGTCAATATTTATCTGTAAATATGAGATGTATGTAGACGACAAAGATTGGAAGCACACTATAAAGCAAGAATAAAAACGAATATTTAATTTGAATTGAGCTGAAACTCAGGGAATCAAGTCTGGGCGACTTCTGAGTTCACAATATACATGAATAAATGAATAAATGAATAAGGTCAAAATAGAATTACCAGGTCTGCTTAACACTGTTGAAAGATTAGTTTAAAAAAAACAAAACAATCTAAATTCCACTATCGTTTTATTATCACTAAATATTATTTGTAAATAAATATGATAAGGCATTGAAAGTAACCGCCTCCATGTCTTACTAGATATAACTCGAACGCAGCTCGCTTGATATGATTCTAAGTACTAATAAAAACAACAATACCGAGGGTTGAATTAGAAAATGGTAAAAGAGAGATCAAATCACTCTCGACAATTATAAATCAAGACTTCTTGTCACCCCAAAACTTGAGTCCACTTTACATTTCCTTTCATGACCTTAGGGATAATAATGGGTGTATTATTTTTCATATATATATATATATATATATATATATATATATATATATATATATATATATATGTGTGTGTGTGTGTGTGTGTGTGTGTGTGTGTGCGTGTGTGTTTGCATGTAAACAAACGTGAAGTGATCACGTCGACAGAACTTGTACTCGCCTCATTAAGCACTATCCATATAACGTATAATATTTTCGTATTTCGTTAACAACTTCATTGGAATTAAAGATTAAGTAAACATGTTCATAGAAGATGATTTTGAAGTAGATATTGTTGTTCAATGTGTTTTATGGCGCTCTGTCTAGCGTGCCGCTATCTCATCGTTTACCTAGCATGAGTTGGGATGTTCTGTTGCTTACTTTTCCGAAAATCAAGACTTTTTTCCCGAAAAATAAAGTGCCAGCTGTTTCAGTTTTACTAAATTATCCGACATACAGGTTTGCCACAATATCATTCAATCTTACATAATTCAGGCCCAAAATTAGGATGCTCGTGTTTGTCTGGGACATTGAATTTCTAAGGCATCATAAGTTACTGGAACAAAAAAGAAACACAAGTAGCAATGATAATTGATATAAACAAGGTTTTATGAAAGCGTTTAAATAACTATAACTTGTGTTAAAATGTTTATATGATATTGTTTGAATAGAAAACTGGTTGATTGACTACTGATCGAATTTGCATCTCACCGGCCGTTTAATCTCAAATGTGTGCGTAAATACACGTGTTATGATTTAGCTGTATATATATATATATATATATATATATATATATATATACAATCAGCTATTTCATGTGTGTACACATATAATAGTATTATTCTTCTTCTATCGTGTGAATCGGATAATTAAGGTGTTGGCATTGGTTTCCCCGATGTTCTTTTAGTTAGAAATCCTTAGGGTAATAACGAAAAAGACCACAAGAAGGTTGCCAAGTGAAAGTGGAACCTACTGGATTCGAACTTGGAACACCCAGATTTTCAGTCCGTGTCGATATCCACTTAACCACAGTCACCCCAACATATAATTGTATAAAGTAATATATTAAGTGTATATAACGTATTTACTTCAACAATGCTCTATATGCGAGTGAAGATTAGTAGTAGTTGTATGAAAAAATATTTATATTAAGTAAGCTACACATCAACGTTTATGTCTCGAACGTGGGGAAAACATCGGGTTATATACGTGGATGTATGCGTTACAATTGCTTTTATAGCTAATTACTGTTAACTCGTGCTAATCAGATTCATTGGTTTCATTATTTCTTTTTTAAACATTTCTTCTAAATCGATCATATTCAATTTGAAAACTTTTCCAACATTCGGCAATCTGTTTCAAAATATTGTATTACTCTACTTGTCAAAATATCATATCGGTTAATATATTTATTATAAACTCTACATGGAAAGTACATTTGACGATCGAGCCGATATATTAGTAAGCGTTCCATTAGTTATTGATTATTCAGAAAGTTTACTGTAAATTTTACTTAATTTTTTTCTTTTAGTAAAATAAAAAAAATACTGTTTTCCATTTTCTATGAGTAACTGTAATAGTTTACTTGTATGCTCCGGTGTTTTATTTTTGCCGATTTCCGTGTATAATGAAGACAGTTTGCATCGTATTCAGAAAAAAATACTTTTCATGAATATTATTTCAAATCCACGTGCCTAAGCCGGGAGACAAAACACTAGACAATGGTTTATTTAAGTATAGAACATATAGACACCACTGACTTTGGCTATTTTACGTCAAGCAGTTAATTCTCTTACATTGAAAGTTTTTTTTTAATTTTCTCAAACGGTGACATTAATTGCCACATTGATTTTTTGAATGTTAATAGAATTTTTTTACAACTATTACGATTTTTACAATGACATTTATATGCTTTAATGCTCACCTTAATTCTAAAATCTAATCATTAATTTTTAGGGGGGACCTGTTCGTCTGTGAGCTTTTCAATAACTGCTGACCTGTTTGCCGTCGTTATATATATTCTACATACTTGTAGTCACTGAATCATATAGGGGTTCTGAGTAGGAGTAGTACTTTTCAAGTTCGGCAGCTACATCCTACCTGGTACAGTGGAAAGCATCACATGTCTTTACACATCTCCTAAATATCTTATATGTTGGCTCCAAGCGCCATGCACCGGGAAACCGCTTCAGCTTGCGGCGTAAACCATATAAGGGGGTGGTGTGTTTACACGGGACCACTTAACGTATGAATCATCTAGAGGTAGATCTGCGATTATGGCAGAAGAGTTCCAAGAAAAAACTTTAATGCCAAAATGAAAACCAGCCATTGGATTATAACACCACTGCCTTGTAGGTATCTCAGGGAGGTGAAAAGGTTATGGAGTAAACCCAGAAACTAAATTTAGAGTGACCCTTAATTCTTTCTTGCAGCTTAGTGGGTGCCAAATGTATTGCTCAGCCGTCTTTTGGACTACACGTGCTTGAGAGAGGAATGCTGATGTCAATACAAATTGCTAAGACTGGCGCTCTGGAAAGGCTACTTCAGTACCGCTGTTTGCAGCGCTTGAAACAGCATGGGAGTCATCAGTTACGAGTAATAAACTAGCAGCGATTGGCGTAACTGCAAGTGCTACAGGTTGTCTCTGGTGGGAGGGATCATCGCTGTCCCACTTATCAGTAACTGCTTGTCTCAAGCTGGGCAGCTGTCAGCCAGAAAAGTGCTAACCCGCCACAGTATTCCTGCTTCAATTGGTGCGTGGAGCTAGATATAAAAAAGCCAACTAAAAATATTGCTCTAAACGAACAAAGAAAACAACAACATATATTGCGATTCGCAAGCTGGAATATCAGGACACTGTTCCCTAGCATTTCCGATTGACTCATGAAAGACAGCTATCATCGACCTGGAGCTCACAGGGCTCAACATCGACATAGCTGTACTACAAGAAACAAGACTTGCATCAAGCGGCAGCCTCAGAGAACAAAATTACACGTTGTTTTCTGGAATGGCCATACACATGAAGAACCAATACTGTATGGCGTTGAATTCGAAGTGAAGAATTCACTACTTACAACTTTAGGACCACCATCTAGTAACACAGCCAGAATCTAGTCTCTCCACTTATCATACGCCTTGGCTCAGTCGGCATCCTGAGCGTTTACGCTTCAACGCTGTTTTCCAGCCGAGACCAAAAACCACATCTATGTGGATCTTGACACCACAATCAAATAATCTCTGTCATAAAATGTATCTGCTCGCTGACCGCAATGCATGAGTGCGGTTCGAACATGGCTTTTTGCTAAACTGCATTTTATTTTTTATGTCAGCAGGCTAAACGAGGCTCCTTGTGGTGTGCTCTTACAACAACTTCTGCATAACTAACACATTGTGATGATGATGGCTAAGTTGTTAGCGACACAGACTGAACACCTGGGTGTACCAAGTTCGAATCCAGTTCCTTCCACAGGAACACTTTCATCAAACTTACACCTGACCTTTTGTCTAACCTCCTAGAAACGATGTAAATAAAATAACTAACACATTTTTCCTGACGAATCCACATCATCGAGTATCCCAGCTACACCAAGATACCATTACTGGTACCAGCTCTACCATGTACTCACACGGAGACCTTCACTTAACTGCGTTCTCATCACATGTAGCTTCCAAAGTGCTGATTGTGAAACCGACCATCAAGTTCGTTTCCAGTCAAATTGGATCCATTATACAAAAGAAAAACGCCCCGTAATAACACCAGCGGAACAGCAATACTAGACCTACGCGAGTACATCACAGAGCCCATCGAACACACCCTCAATAATCTGTCTTTCTGGCAATGCTGTAGCGAGGTGGGTTCTCATCCGTAATGGCACTTACAATTATGCGGTGACTACATTAGGCAGGAAAGAAAGGAAACACCGGACTGGTTCGAAGCCGGCATTGCAGAATTAGAGCCAGCAATCAATGCCAAAAGAAAAGTCCTCGTTAACTACCAGAAGAAGCCTTATGAGAATACAGTCAGTTCATTCATTGAGGCCTTGAACGACGCTCAACTGATCGCTCGACGTTGTGCTAATGACTACTGGCTAAACGTATGTAAGAGTACTCATCTATTTGCTTACTGCAGCGTTATTCGTAACATATGCGATGGCTTAAAGACAGTATTAGGTCCAACCATAAACAAGATCGTAGCCCTGAGATCAACTGTCGTTGACAAAATATTAGACCGCACCAGGGATATGTAGATGATGGGATTAGCAATACCAGAAACTTTACGCGGTGGAAAACGTTGTCCCTGGCATAGCCGCTGAGAAAATCAGGAACCTACCTGTTAATAAATAGCTAGACGCTCCCCTAGGTAAGACAACTAACCAAAGCTATGGACTCTTTAACCTGCGCCAAAGTTGTAGGAATAGATAGAATCCTACCTGAAATAATCAAGATGATAAAGTAGATTGCTCTGTTTCACCATCTGCACGAGCTACTTCAGCAATGCTAGGAAGAAGAAACAGTTCTCCAGGAAATGCTTGACACAAGCATCATCACTCTTTTAAAAAAGGGGTGGGCGCGGCAAATGCAACAACTACCGCGGAATATCCCTCCTCAGTGTTATAATAAGGTCGTCGCCCGGGTCGTCCTCAACATGCTGCAGTTACTCGCAGAGCGGTATACCCCGAGTCACATCGTGAGTTTAGAGCAGGAAGATTAACTGTATGCATGATATTTTTCCTACGACAGCTCGAGGAAAAATACAATAAACAAGGACAGCCATTGTACATCGCATTCATCGACCTAACTAAGGCCTTTGACCTTGCCAGCATACATAGACATTTCACTCCGATGCAGATAAGTGGATTCCTTCCAGGCCCCTGGAAATTATCACATCTTTCTATGTGGGCATATAGGACACCGTACAGGACGATGGCTATTCTTTGTATCCTGTCCCAATCAAGAAGCAGCTGCAGCTTTTTTAACCCTGTTCGCGCTCAAGATAAGACGCCAAGTGCGAAAGCTACTTATACGCAAGATGCTCTTCGCATATGATTCAGCACTGATGGCACACTCTGAACCGGCATTGCAGCGACTTGTCAACTGCTTCGCCTTACGCATATAGAGAGTTTGACATGACCCTCAACCTAAAAAATGCTTAACATCCTCGGCAAAGATGTAAGCAGTACCCGATAACTCACCATTAGCGACGATAATTTTGTAGTTGTCGTAGATTTCACATAGCTCGGCACCACTATCTTCAGCAAGCTCTTCCTGTGTGTAGAACTCCACAAGTATCGACAAAGCGGCAACAGCCATGGCTCACTTGGTGAATGGAGTCTTGAATAGTAGAATTCTAACCACTAATCTCCAAATGAAGGTGTGCAGCCTCTACTCTTGCCACAAGAGAACACTGAGCCCCTGCCACCTGCGTAGCTTAACGAGAATCGTAGGAATCACCTGGCAAAACCACATCCTAAACAAGCCAGTATTGATCAGGCAGACATCCCGAGCATGTTCGCTCTTCTAAGCCAACGACGACTCCGGTTGCTTGGCAATGCCAGGCGAATGGACGATGAAAAGATCCCAAAAGATGTTCTCTATGGCAAGCTCGCGACCGGCTTCAGACAAGCAGGAAGACTTGCCTTACTCTACAAGGATGTCTGCAAGCGCGAGATATGGACAGGTGGTATCGAGCCAGCACGCTGTAGGTACCTCGCTGAAGATCGCAGCTACTAGAGAAGAGCTTTAAGCGTAGGCTGCAATAGTAGTGAGGATGAGAGAGACCAGCAATGGAGGGAGAGGAGAGAGCACAGACGGAAGAGGGGTGCAACAGAGCTATCACAACCAGACATCATCTACATCTGTGGCAACTGCAACAGAGCCTGTAGATCCAGAATAGGCTTGAACACGCTTCAATTCGCAACGTACAATTTTGAGGTGCGGGCATCCATTTGACTTGAACAGGCAGCTGCCAACAACAACTTGTATTCATGAAATTTAAACTTTTATACGCAGCACACTGTTTTTTCTCAAGTACTCAAGCGTTCTTTTTATACTAAACCAAAATAGCAATATGATTAAAATACTTGAATATAAAGTTAAGTAAGGGTCTTTATATGCATGTTTTAGACAGAAACAAAGCCTGAGTTGCATTAGATAAAAAACATGAACCCAGAATAAAAATTAAGAACAAGAAAACGTGTAATAATTAGAACACGTGAACATTTCTATTTACCCTATACGTGAATTATATTACAACTCATTGTTTTGCATAATTGGACTCGTCAGCTAAATAAATGTACAAGGCTATAAGTTATTATAGATTTTTGGAATTATGTGTCCGTGCAATGGCTGTTTTATGGGTTGAAGGGTCCGTCAAGTTATGGTTTTATTGTTTACATATCTACTGTGGCAGTTTCCGTTCCTTTGATTTCGTGCACTGACCTGTTTTGGTTTCTAGTTGTTTTAATGCAATATTATTTAATTAGAGTCTTCTTGTGCTGATTTGCTGTTACCTGTTATGTGGGTTTGTTTTTTACTTTTTTAATCGTGCCATACTCTAAATTTTGTCAATAATTCCTTCGATTCTTATTTCTTCTGTTTTATTTATCTTATCAGGAACTGTTTCAAGTCCTCCTACCATGTCACTGTATATATTTCATATCCAATATTTGGTTCAGCTTTCTAACAGATGCATATATCTTAAGTGTATTCCCATCCTCGATCTTTAATCTGTAATCAACTATTTGGACATTTTCCTGCATATTTACTATCATCACGTCCGGTCTTATCGAGTGAACGAGTTTGGATGTTTGCATTATTGTGTCCCACATAAATATCTGCTTTAATTTTTCCCGTTCATGTCTATCCATGTAGGTACAGTTTCAAAGTGTAGTCGTTTGTAGACTGTTCAGTGGAATTTCAATCCAACCCAGCAATATCTCTTTTGTCTTCCTTTTTTGATAATTTTCTGCATCCACTTCTTATGATTTGATACACAGTACTCTTACTTTCTACACAGAATATACATTTACTATTTTCCATGTTCTTGTCTACCTGATCTATTATGCAGTTTGTTCTGATCGCGTTATTTTTGTTCAGCTGTCAGTAGAGATTGGATCCTCCTAACATGGGTGGATTTTCTGAGGGCACAGCCCTCTATTCCTCACAGGTTAGCAAATAGAATGGTACATATACAATATGGTTTTATCCTTGGAACCTGAGAGCGAAACATAAAATTTCACATTTCATACTACCAAGACATAAGTCATTTTAGTTAACGCTAAGAAACCTTTCCAACCACTGAGTGTTATAGCAAATAGGGCCTTTGCTAAGAACACTACGTTTTTGATCAGCGCCTTACATTCTCAACCAACAGGTAGTTGCATAAGTACATAGAAGTTGCTGTCAAGTGTGCTTCAAAGTAAATATACTCTATCTACCTAACACCTGCCAGTATCCTATATCTTTAGAAACGAACTATTCGTTAGTCCACGGAATATTGTTGCGACGTCTGGACTGCTCCATTAATTACTTACCTGGACAGGGTTAAACAACAATTTTAACTTAATTATTATTTCACTGTAAGACAAGTGTAAACCCCTGTCGCAACGCCGAAATTTGTACTCATACAAATAATTAGCCAATTTTGTATCTGTACGAAAGTAATCAAGAGAAGATAGGTAACGCTATTTTTCTTGTAATCAGTACATTATCAAGAAAAAGTAACTAAAGACGTGCAAGTCATTTCGAAACACGTACAAATTAAACATAAATACATACACGGGAGATACTAAGATAATATTCGGCTCTTAATTTTAAACTGGGCTGTATGTTAGTAAAGAAAATGTTTTTTGTATTCTTATGTATTTTTTAAATATATTTCTCAGGTAAAAATCATTTAATTGTGTTATTTTTCAGAAGATAATAAAAGAGCAATAATAGTTTATTCGTACAATTAGAGTCAGTTCAAACGTAAGACATGACCGTATTTTAGACGTAAATAGTTCTAAAATGTAAATAATGTAATACATTATGATGCCAGAGTTTAAATGTTGAAGTTTAACGTGACAAAAAATGAATAATTATAAAGCGAACGTGTGTTTTCATCAAATAGAGTGTTTCATTTCAATATATTGTACAAATGCAGTATGCTCGCATATACGGCACGCATTATTTGGCATCGCGTGTCGTCACATAGTGTGTTACTAAAAGTGGAAATCTGTAACTTGCTAATATAATGACAAAGGTACATTATTTACTAATATTTTATAAAATAAATGCAATAATCTACTGTTAGTAGTATGCTATATTAGTAATGTATTTTGCCACTGATAGAAATATGCCAACTAACTTAATCGAAATGTGCTGTTAATAACAAAGATGGATTTTTTATGAAAAAAAAGTTTACGAATTATATTTAAAAACCAAATTGAAGCAAATTACATCTTATTATTCTTAACAACATCGACAAGCAGTAAAGACAAGAAAATAAATGTTCAGTATTACTTGATAGTGTCGAAAACAAACTATCGATTGTAATATTCAATTTATCATGTAGATTATGCAACATCGCAATATAAATGTTCATTTCAATGACTAAAATACACCGTGGCATTACTTGAAGATAAACCACTTAAATATTATATCAGATATATAAGATATTTTTAAAATAGAGCGAGAGCAAAAATGTGATATGTAATGTTCAATTAACTATTATCTTGTAAAGATTATAAATATCGGAATATAAATATGGCCACCGCTGTATTTGTATGTAATACACGGTGAGTATAGATAAATTCGCCTTTGCTTATTATGAATTCTGGCTTGAAAACATGAGCGATGAAATTATTGTAAAATCCTGTAATTAATATCGCGAACTTATTCTTTGATGAATGTAACTCTTTTCATGCTGTGATGGATAACTGTACAAGGCTTTACTTTTTATCATATCACCAGTCAGGCTGATAGTAATACCACATTTATAGACTTAGATATAAATTATTATCATTAAAATACAGCCACAAAGTATATAATTTGTAATATTTATTGTTAAATCTTTTTTAGAGAACTGTCTAAATATCGAAAGATACAAATTAAATCGGATTCTCTTTTAATATAACTTGACAGAATATACAAAATTTAAAAGAATACTTGACAAATAAAACGTAGTCTTTATTTTACAATCAACTATTGTTCTTCAGAAATCTGTCCAAATATCGTAAAAAGTAAAGATACAACAAGATTTTTTTAATATAACACACGGAAAGAATGCGTAAGTTTGAAAAAGAACATAGTGAACATACAGCTATAAAAAATACAGAATGAATTGAGAGAGCAATGTATATGCGCATTTGCCTGTCCACCTGTGATGACATGTGCATCGCGTATTTGCTCGCCCAAGCGCAGATAGGATTGACTGGTTATTCTGAGTAGAAATAAATGAACATGTACTTCAGGGTTTATTCATTGGATGAAAACACACACATACAAATATACAAATATATATATATATATATATATATATATATATATATATGTATATATATATATATATATATATATAATCATACATATAGATATAAAAAACACATATGTATATTTTGTTAGATATATATGTGTGCGTGAGTGTATCTGATGTATATATGCGCTTGACTGGTGATATGCTTTCAGCAGACAATGCTCGAATGCGGCTGTTTATTTGAACCTTTTGCAGTGTTTCTCCTCTATGTTTTTTGTGGCATATTTTTCCGTGCGTATTTGAAAAATTGAAAATGCCTTTTAGGCAAAGCGAAGAGTCAGGAACGCAAGATAAATGGGTAAAAGTCGCAGCAAAGGAAGCGAAAGAAATAGGGAAAGCGAGTATTCAGCTGTGTTTGATGAAAGCAAAATAGAAACATGAAAACGTAACTTATGAAGAATGAATAAAACAGAGAATAACATGTTATGCAATTTAAGGCCGAGGGCAAGGAATTGAAGAAAAAGTATGAAAAATACGAAAACATTAAACAAGACGATATAACAACATTATGAACAAAGTTTATTAATAATGATAGAAACTGGGATCTAAGAATAATGCACGTCTAATTAAGGAAACTACCTGATAATGTAAATAATTTTATAATTTATAATTATTGAGTATATATATATTTTACTAAACAAGCACCTGTCTATTGTTGAGTTCTGTTCATGGGGATATGGATATTTTCCATATTTATATGATTTTAAAAAGATGACAAACAAATATGGTTATCACTAATGAATTATTGAAATAAACATTAAGTCTAAAATAGTAGAATGTATAGTTATTAAGTACCACATTTTTTATAATTTAAAAATATAAATCTGATTTTGCACAACGTATAATACAGCTAAACTTGGACAATTTGTAAGTCAAGATATTATATATTAGGCTTCTTTTTAGCTGACACTCGTGTTTGCCTGGGCACTACCATAAAATAAAAGGCCTAGTTATTCTGCAGGGTACATAATAAGAAATAACACAAAGTGATAATTCAACTCGTACATAATTCGAAGTTGTGTTTTCGAAAGAAGTAACCGTTTAATTCGGGGGTTTTCTTGAACCGCTTCATTAACGAGCCGCACTGTTTAATATTGTACGATATAAACGATTACATATATGTTAATACCAAAGGAGAATGTATTAACGTATGTTGCACGTACTTAAAAAAATAGAAATATAATTTCATATAGTATCATATATGTTTGATTTCCTAAGTATTTGTCCTACGTTTTTCACCGGATTAAAGCCAAGCTCAACATTCCTAAATTCTGATATTGAATTTTTTTGTTTAAGTAAACAGTAATTTCACATGTAATAGTTCGATGTAAATTGTAATATACTGAACAATACATCCATATATTTCCTGGTTATCTATTTATTTACCTCTCATACATTCTGTGTTGAATAAATCAACCCACTTTAATGTAAATTAAAAGAAAACGTGCCTTTCTTTTTTCAGCTGATTTACATAGTGTGTTAGTACACATTTGAACACGTATTTATATTACATAACAAAATGATAGGACGATTTACTTCTATATTATCAGCAATAAAAAATATAGATGTAAATACACTCATCATTTTAAGAAGAAATTCTGAACAGATATATTCCAGTTTAAGGAGTTTTGAATTATAACAAATTTGAACAACTAATCGTATTGTAGATCCCTCTTGTATATATATATATATATATATATATATATATATATATATATATATATATATATATATATATATTATTAATCTCAAGCCTGCCAGGGAATTCATTACAAGCACCGGACAATAAACAAACTCTCCAATAACATCGGAGGAGATCGTAAATCTTCGGCCACACCGTTAGATTTTCACCATGAGAAAGAAAAAAATACTATGTCCGTTTACCATAATAATGTTTTTCTTTAACCGTAAATTCGGATTTATGAAATATAAAAAAAAAATTAATAAATTTACATTTATTGATATAAATTCACGCGTCTGTTTACTGGTTTCTCAAGAAAAGCTTTACAAATATATATATATATATATTTATATATATATATATATATATATATATATATATATATATGTGTGTGTGTGTGTGTGTGTGTGTGTATATGGGTGGGTGTGTGGGTGTGTGTGTGGTCATCAACAGATAAATTGTTTAACTATATCACATCTCTTTAGTGCGTCTCGACACCATTCAACGTTTACAACACCTTTGGCATTTGGCTGCTGCTAAGATAAGTAAAATCTCAATGATGAAGATTGCCAAATGCCGGAAGCTATTTTCTACACAAACACCATTGCGTTTATACGCTAGTGGCAATTAGTTATTTCAATTATCAGTATGATAAAGCTGAGGAAGGGAGCATATTTTATTCCTCCACTGATGGAGTGCGCCGCTGTACCACAGCAAATCAGTGCGGCTAGACGAGGAACTGGCTGAAGCTGGAATCGAAACTCAACCGCTTAGGCGATAAGGGTGGTGCTAATAATCATATGATACATAAAAATATTTGTTTTGTTTATTATCTATGTACGTATACGTTTCGTCCTTTTAATCGGGCCTTGTCAGCATAAATATATAACTATTCACTACTGGTCGCGTGATTCGAATCTCCGTCTCTGAGTATGTTACAACTCACATAAAAGTATACTTTTAGAGAATTGAACCTATAGTGAAATAATATCAGCTAAATATACTGGATACAGCAATTAAACATTCATTTATCTTATATATATAAATATATATATATATATATATATATATATATATATATATATATATATATATATATGCATATATACATATATATGTGTGTATATATATGTATATATATATATATATATGCATATATATACATATATATGTGTGTATATATATGTATATATATATACAGGGTGGGCCAAAATAAGGGTCCTATCTTTAAATTTGAATAACTTGAATTTGAATAACTTCCACAAAATAAAAGTTAAACTCACCAAACTTTATGTGTGTGTAGACTGACCCTTCCGAGATTTTTTGAAATAAACAAAACAAATTTTAGCCGAAAAACACTTCTTAAAACTTACAAAAACTAAAGTATTGTTTTTTACACTGTTTTGAGTTTTTTAAGCAAAAATAATGTTTTCTAAATGAGGGTACGTTCCTTAGGGCTAATACGGCTCATGCTTACTTCGGAAGGGGTCCTTTACTTATTCTAAAAAAAAAAAAAAAAATCAATAAATAAAAAAGTTATGAATTTTTAAAAATAGGACCCTTATTTTTGCCCACCCTGTATATATATATATATATATATATATATATATATATATATATATATATATATATATATATATATATACATATATATATTAAACCAAACTATGAAGTTACCATCTGTTGAAACGCATTATATATATATGTATATATATATATATGTATATATATATATATATATATATATATATATATATATATATATATATATATATATATATATATATATCGTGTGTGTTTTAGATATATCGTAGGTACGTAATTTGGCTTGCTGCCGATTATACTCCTGTGAATATCGATGTATTAATGCTGATCATAGTCGGTCTGACATACAGTGTCATCTACAATTAAAATCTCTCTCTATATATATAGCTATAGAGCGGGTGTTGTAAATGTTCTGTTCTGTTGTAAAACACTTCATTTCAATATAAAAAAAAACACGATTATGTTTATTATTCAAAGGAATCCCATTACAGTATATAGTAGTGTCCATTTCTTTGTACCACGCTTCACTGCCCTATGCAAAAATATATTATGATGCAGCTAGCGCCGTACTTGCTCTCCTCTGGTACGTTATTATGTTATAAACTGTTTGTTTTTTTAATTAAAAGAAAAACTATCACAAGAAGAAAGACCAGATAAAAGGAAGAGTTTTTTTTCAGTCCTGCAATAATGCATTTGAATATCCTTTATTGCGATCTTTATGAAACTTAAGTAAAATTACTAATATCATTTAATGTCTTAGAAATCTGAATCTACAATACAATATATAAGAGTGTTTCCTTTCATTAGTGAAGGAAATACTTATATTTTATTTTTTATGATTTCCCTTACAGGTTTTAATGAAATTAACCCTCTCACCATACTTACACCTCTGTTAAAAAATCAGTTCTTAGTTGCCAGACGTAAGAGTTTACATTCTTATTACAGACGATAGTAGCGCAGGGTAAGATAAAATTAACATTTCTACTCGGTCATGGCTGACGATATAAACAAAATAAATCACTGTGGATTAAATGACGGATTCATTTCGAAATTCCGTACATCTGTCTAAGATCGACATAAACATTCTCAAAAGTCTCCAAATTAGAAAAGGAAGCACATAGGAACAGCCGGTGGTTACATAGACTGACATCTTGTAAATCGAACAACCAAAAAGAGAATAATAATAATAATAAATAATAATAATAATAATAATAATAATAATAAAAATAATAATAATAATAATAAATAATAATAATAATAATAATAAATAATAATAATAATAATAATATTGATAATAAATAATCATAATAATAATAATAATAATAATAATAATAATAATAATAATAATAATAATAACAATAGCAACAGAAACTTTAAATTTCCATGTAAATAAATTTCGAAACTAATTAAATAGGTTAAGCGAAAAACAAACAACACTAAGACAAATTAAAAGCGATTTTTTTTAAATACATGAATAATAACTAGTGTTAAAATATTTAAAAGTATTTTAAAGAATGAATTGAGGCATTTATAAATTAAATTAAATTTAAGAATTTACTAATATTTGCAATCACCATTTTGATGTTCGTGAAATTTGTTTCATATATCGCCTTTCGGTTGTCATAAACCTTAAAAATATGCGTGTATTTCGTGTGCACATTTGTTTTCCACGTAGATATTTTTCTGATGCATGGAAGTGCTTTAATACCGCGCTGGGAACATATAAATTACTGCAATAATAATGTATAATAGTATGATACTTAAACTAAAGTACACTCAAGGAAATTGAACTTTGCAAACAAAGGTTACATATCTCTGATTTAATTACGATCTTTATTTATGATGTACAGTAAGTGTTACTGACATACTTGTTATGTATGAAAAGGGTGTAACTCTATCAATATATAACTAAAGTCGGGCTTAACTGTTTGATAAATATTGTCGTGTTCATGCATATAATAGTATAGTATATAAAGATACATGCCCAAACTGCATTAAAGTGTTCACATAAACATGTGTCATTAATGAAACAAACATCGATGGAAACTTCATATATGTTGACATTATTATCTAGCTTGAGTGCTTGTGATTTTCACACTAGAAAAGGCTAATTACTTAAATAATGGACGATAAATATGAGAAGTAGTGGAAGGAGACGAATAGCTCATAAGTAAATAACGAACATAAGATAGCGAGTGACAACGAGTGATACGAATGGATCAAACAAGGTATTATTATAACGTAAAAATATATATTTACTTGAAAATAGATGACGCCAAACGAGAACATAATTTTTCTAAGTTACTAAGTAAAGTTGATGTCTACTGCAAGATATCTGACCCACTGAGCTTTTCAGATATATTGATACATTTGCCGCATAGAGGGTGACGTAGAGATACTAGATAATGTCCATTGTATTTCACTGTTAATTTTATACATATAATATTAATGTTATCAAAATAAATAACATATGTTATGTTTGTAAACAGTTAGAAGGCCATTTAGAGATTTGCGACCACTTACGCAGAAAATGTTATACATGAGTTTTAAATTAAAGATAATAGGATATATTTGAAGTTTTCAGGGGGTTATTACTACATACCTACATTATGATGTAATTAAAGATTAGGCAACACATCCATTGCTTCCGCCGGTAAATCTTTCATAAGAATACACTTATAGAATTCATGTTGATTCTCTAAGCTTTTTCTTCAATAGGAAACACAAAAATATGGCATACATAAACATACACAAGACATTGAGTTATATATTTATTTGTATACAAAATATATGACCAATTGATCAGATAGTGTTTTGTGATGTAATCAAATATATTAGTGGCAATACATTAAGTAAATTCACAAATTAATGCTGCAAATGAAGAATAAACACAGGATACATACAAATAGAAACATGATATAGAAAGTCTAATGTTTAACAAATGTAGGAATAAAAAAGATTGGCTTTAATGTTTATATTCTGCTTTTTAATCGATTCAAAATAACTTAACACACATACACATGCACATATATACATACATATATATATATATGTATATATGTGTATATGTATATATGTGTATATATATATATGTATGTGTGTGTATGTATAGATATGCGTGTGTAGGTGCATATAGCTGTACATATATGTGTTTGTGTAGAAGTATGGATTGTTGTATCGAATATACATCGGGAATATATTTATTTTTGTATTGAATATACATCTAGAATATATTTATAAGCACGTATGTATTTTGAATATATACTTGATTGATAGTGGATCTGTGTGTGTCCATGTTTATATGTGTATGTATATCAATGTCTGTTTATTTATTTGTATCTGCGTATCTACTAGAGTGTGTTTATATATGTGTGATTCTTGATATATAGATAATATATTTATACTGAAGTGAGTTTGTAAAACTTGGTAGGTTACAGAGTTCAAAGAAACCCAGAAAGTAGGGGGCAATAAAATAAGGATGGGAAAAGAAGACGCCATAAAAAGTAATAAAAAGAACAACCACTAACAAAAAAGGTCAGCAAGTGGAATAGGTAATCCGATACTAATTCATAAGAAATATAAAATGACTAAACCCCAAAAAGATTTACTTAGGAGAGAAATTTCTTCTAATCCATCCATTTCTCGAAAATTCTTGGACTGATGAGGTTGACTTTCTGGGAAAAGTGAAACCGAAACATGTATGCACATATGTAACCAATAATGTTTGTATAAATAAAAATGTATACTTATATATATATATATATATATATATATATATATATATATATATATATATACGGGGTGACGCAAAAGTCGCGCATTGGTTTGTTTAGGTGATAGAAACAAGGCGTTTCTGATAAATACTATATTTACTTGGTAATTTTGTTGCAGTAGATTTTAAAAATAATATCCTTTAAATGGCCACCATTGTCGGCCTCACAAAGACGGGCTATAGTTAGGGCATTTTCCATTATACTCCTGAGAATAACTGGTTCTAGTTCTTTGAGTCCATGTCTGATATTGTTTTTAAGCTCTTGAATCGTTGTAAGATTGTTCATATATACCCTTTCCTTAAGATAACCCCAAAGGAAAAAGTCAGGGGCTGTTTAATTCGGGGAACTTGAAGGCCAGTTTAAATCAAAAAAATCTGCTAATTAAGAGCTCGCCAACAATCCCGCAAATGTCACGCATTAGTTTGAATCAGTTGTTACTGATTCAAACTAATGCGTTACTTTTGCGCAACCCTGTATATATATGAGAAAGAGCGAGAGAGAAAGAGAGATATTTTATTGAACTGCTCCTCGCTTCCTCGTTTCTCTAATATGTTATTAATCTCTTTTTTCTCATATATATATATATATATATATATATATATGTATATATATATATATATATATATATATATATATATATATATATATATATATGCGAAAAAAAAGAGAGAGAAAGAGAGAAGATTAATAAAATTTCAGAGAGACGAGGAAGCGAGGAGCATGTTCAATAAAAGCGAATCTGAATGTCAAATACGCAAGTAAAAACAATCAATAAGTCATGTTTATTTATCTCAGAGTGCACTTAGAATTGAACATGGCTACTGGCATCATTCGACGTCCTCATCTTCTGGTTATCAACTGCAGCCGTGATGGTTTGTTCATCGAAAAAGAAAGTATTTGTTTACTTTGGGGTATTTCTTTACTTGGTGTGTGACAGTTGATAAAAGATGTAAACCTTTACATATATGCGTACATCGTGAGTAGTTTTGAATTATATAATTCACACCTGTGTATCGGTACACTACAATTTAGATGATGGCCTCGCCGTTATTCAAGTCAATAATCTACAAATTTGAATACCGTCATGAATCAAACAATGAAAACAAAGTATTTTAAAATATCGAAAATGTTATTAAGCACATTGAACGGTTAAATAAGCTGAACACGTCCTTGATATTATGATATATCTGCGAGTTATAATTCCGGCAAAATTGAACCATGATATAATGTTATTTGCAAAGTTCTGTAGCGTTTCTAAAACGTGGGTAAATTGCCCAATGATAAAACAAAAATAGACATTACAAACCTGCGTCTATTCAATTTGCGCGTTTAGCTCTTAAAATGCAATGATAATAAAGTGTGGCATGCCTAAGGATAGATATAATCACTTATAGAGATGCGTGCACTGGACATCCGAAACTGCTATTTCAAGCGTTAGTATGAGAGAGCGACTAAAATTGCACTTTAAATTTCAATCTGGCAAACATAAAACAGGGGTTTTCTAATACTTAAAATTATAAGTGACTCGTCAATATATGTGTTGTTTGCTGTCGATTTGCTATTTCAAAACCGACGGACACTATTTCTCAGAGACTTATTTAAACGCATATAATTATACTGGGCATATGTCATTCGTGTATATTGCTATCATGTCATGAAATTCAACTACACCGAGGTAATATACATCGGTATATTATCATAAAATTATACAATTAACAGTTTCACGCTGCGAGTTAATATCCTACATGTTTATTAGTGTGTCGTAATGTACATGACAATGAAACGCAAGTAATCGAATAGTAGCTCTTCAGAGAATGTAGAATGTAGTTTAGAAACATGTCAGTGATCTACGATGTAGTATTTTCTAGTGAGAAGTGTGGGATTTGAGCCAAAGCAAAAAGAACAACATCAAAAGCTATCAAAAATTAAATTGGGGCTATAGATATAGGGGGTCGTGATATTATTTAAGAGCCTGTTCATCTAATTCGACATCACCTATGCTTACCATTTTATTACAGACAACATTTTAGATTAAGTATAAATCTACGACGGGTGGAAAACTAACATCAGCGACATAAGGCTTGAAGCATTAAGTATGCCAGGAGTACTCTCCTCTTTTTCTGCCAATAGAACCTGGGTAAATATATTCAACCCCGATTATCCCTTGATGTTACTATAAGGTGTATTTGATTGCGAAGATATGCAACTTGATAGGGTTTTTTGTCCTTTAATCACTCGAGCACAATTACCTAAATCACTTCTACGGTCTTTGTCGAGATTAGAGGCTGTTCCACCCCGTCGATGCAAATGCCAAACCTTTAAAAAAAATCCCGTAAGCAGCTGGCAGACAGATTTAAAGACCTCGGATTTAAGATCAGCATTTATACCATACTCTCAAACATAAATTGCTTAGTATATAAAAATTGCACCAAGGAAATGTTTCTTTCAAATTTACCAGTAACCCAGTGAACATCTATATATAAATGAAATATCATGTCAACGGAAGTCATTTATATATAACCGCGTTCCATCCAACATCGTTTAAATATCCCAATTCTTATCCCACGGTTCTTTTCGAATCCTCGCGCGGTGGCAGTCAACGTTTAACCGACGGTCATTTAACCCTTATCTTCGAGTGGGCCCCATTAGTAAAGAAAATGAACACAGAGAAAGATTGCGTCGAAATGCACTAGATATACACATCATAATAGTATGTTGAAAATGTTTGTATTTACCCAGAAAGAAGAACAACAGGGATCAGAAAAATGTAAATATGTAGACTAGTGTATATATCAATATACAGTTTAAATTCATGTGTCTTTGTCTATTGACGAACATCTCCCAGGGCTTTGGAAATAGACCCCCGGAACTATATGTGCTCTAAAAGATAATTAGCTAGAGTAATTAGATAAGTATATTTCATTTTGATCAATGGAGGTACAATAATATAATGCGGTGTGCATTCCCGTCAGGAATTCACAAAACGAAATAATACGTTTTTGAAAGTGAGTAAAATTAAAAATAAGAATATAAATTGGCTGTGAATTCCCGTGAGGAATTCACAAAAATGAAATAAGACGTTCTGAAAATTACTGAAATTAAAAATAAGCATAGAAAATAGAAATATAGAGTTCAGAACTTTAAAAAGAGTACACAAGCACCGTTATTTCTTCAGTAGAAAGGGCGGATATATTTTTTTAGGTTTAAATATTATAGATGTACTGAACATTAATTCTAATAAATGTCACTGTACTTACGTAGACTCCAACTTAACCATGGCTTGTTAGATCCTTGGATCACACTCTAAAATGTCATATTAAAATTTTAAAAATTTAAAAACAAAATTACATGTAGTGTTCTGGAGACAAAAAGTATTCACAAGTAGTTGTGGATACCGTATGCTGAAACACCGTACAAACAAAGTCGACCATGATCAACTATATTCCAAAGTATATTTTTAAATCATTGGTTGGTATATATACAGGCAATACCACTGTCTATGACAACTCCTTTTAGAGATTTTCTGCGTTCAAGATCTTGCTGATTCTCTCTCGTTCCACCTGGAACACGAAGTGCTATACAAAATATGTGGCTTGTTCCATTTAGCACTTCTAAAATGAAGCCTCTCTCCTTTGATGTGCAAGGCTTGGATACTCGCGTTGCTTAAGTTGACATCAATAGCTCTCCCTAATAAAGCCTTTTCTCTAATAATAATCTCGAACTGACTTTTTCTCCAGACATGAAATAGAAGAACTTACATGAAATCATTTGTTACGGTCGCTGGAATAGAGTTGTTGGGTCATTCTGACGCAACAGAAAAATCTGACTCTTGACGATTCCAATATTTTTACAATAATAAAAGAGCTTAAACATGCAATACTGTTGCCACATTTGATGGGAGTTCTACTCAGAGAACTCTTTACCCTTGCCTTGACCGAAAGCAACGACTTCGCATTCTCGTGAGGGATAAACTATTTTATTCCCTAAACACTTGTTTTCCACAGAAGAAACGTCGTTAGTTCATGTCTACTTCTAATCCCTGTTCTTGGCCTTTTGGCTAAGATCAAAGTGTGGTATCTGTTCCGATGGATACTGCACCCCGTAGACTGGTATTGTCTTGGCCTTCGGGTCTTGATTTAAGCCGGTGTATGGGTCTGTCCTGTGCAGTTCTAGGAGGCCTACCCTCCCAGGCTTCGCCTCTTCTCTTTGGGGAGGAGTAAGTTTATTGCTTACTGCCTGAGGCGCCCGTACCGGGGAATGCTGACAGGGCTGCCAAGGCAATTTTTAAACGCCACTTTCCCGACCTGACCTTGGGTCACATTTTACTTGTGGGAGTAAGATAAAAACTGGCCTTGTGCCTAACTCCTGGAGAGGAGTAAATCAATACTCTATCATTGGTTTATGATTGGTGGTCGACTACGGTCCAATCTCTGGTACTTAACTGTCAGCCGCCCAGTTATAACGTGTCTCTCTGCTTCCACTGTGTATATAAAATCAAACGAAACATCGATAAACAGAGTTTATTTCCAAGACCATTCCATTTGTTGAACGTAATTTAACGAGACTGTTCCCCTGTTTAATACAACATGATCGTCTTAAAATAAAAAGTAAGACAACTGATTGTGAATAAATACTCTTAACTAATCAAATTATTCGCATTCCACCTATCTTTTCCAACTGTTTCATAGTAGTGTTGGTCATCCAACTGACAATCTCATTTAGCATTATCCCCAAGTGGTTTTTGAACTTGGTAAGTATTGACCCGTAAATATAATAACAATCGCATACATTGATTGGTTTCCCTGCTAGTATATCATAGAAATCAACCATAAAATGTAATTAGATTTTTTGTGTTATTTTTTAAAATAAGGGCGTTATCTACTTTCTTGACAGAAGCCTATAAACGAAGTAAATGATGTATATCCTTTCTGACACTTTTGAGTTATTTATGCGATTTCCTAAGACAAATTAGTGATGCACAAAACTTGCTATTTTCTTTCGTAAGAAAATGACATATTGATTTTCACTGTATGAAATATGCATTTTATATTTGTCACTGATATTTTTTATGAATATTTTAAATGCGCACAGTTTTATTCAGATTATTTCCTCATCGAGATTCGTAATTATATGTCTAATACCTGTCGGTAGATCTTGCATTTGGCTTTGTCTAGCGTACATACACCTTGATCGATTTCCCTTATTTAGGTATGATTTTTAATGATTATTTATGTACGCTCATGATGTTTACATACTTGAATCTAATTTAAGTGCGTTAAAAATGTTAACGAACACTATTTAAACGAAATCAGCATGTATTATATGTAAATACTTCTCAACATTTCACAGGAGAGAAATTAACCATACACTCTAATTAAGTAGGACACTACAGAGGGGTTATTAGTACAATGTTTAGTATGTTTATATACTGGCTAAAGACAATAACAAACAAGACAGAATGAACTGGCTACAAGACCTATTAAACACGGTAAACCCTATAGCATGACTGACGCAAAAATGTTATACTGTGAATAAAATCTGAATTACTCACAAAGCTTAAAATTCTGACTAAATATCTATGGATATACTTATAGAACAAGCTAATATACATGGAGATCAGCATAATGTGTTGGCAATTTACTTCTGCTTCATAAGCAAATAATTATAAGTTGTATGCACTTTCAAAAGTATTTAAAAACATTTAGTATCACCAGGCTAAAATTATTCCTATACCTCACTGTGCATCTATGTATAGAAGTATAGTAGTACATTTGGATAACAAAGTATATATATATATATATATATATATATATATATATATATATATATATATAGTAAAATTACCGGGCATAACTTCCACAGTTGCGTTCTGAACGTCTACACTTTTTTTTCTGTATAATACTCGTCAGTAAAATTTAATCTAAAGATTACATATATTTGAAGAATAAAAAGAAGCTTTTTACGTTCTAAGTTTTTACTTTATTTTAAAAATGCAAACCTTGGCAGAATTAATCGTCCTTATTATACCGTAACAATAAGTGTGAGCTAAATAGTCTTTAAATATGTCATGCGAAGATGAAGAGGGTCATCCATTTGTGACGTCTTGTTTGATTTTGAAACAATTTCTTTTGAAATGGGGAAAATCAAAATGTTCAGTTTCAAGCGATAGAAGATAATCAATAATTATGTTTCTGAGATATACGCGACGCTGCTGGCCATACTTCCACTTTCTATCCACTCCGAAACGAATTTCTGCAACGTTTTTCTTCACTTTCTACGGATCCGACTTTTCTCCTATGATCAAACTTCTCTGTTCGCAATCTAACTTCCCACTGCCTCCTCCCCTAATCACTCCTCTTTTATCTCTTTCATTTCCAATCAGGAGCATCTCATTTGCATACCTCGTAGTCACCCTGTAGGCATTTAAAGAAACAAGTCGGCCATTCTTGTTTCCTTCTTCTTCACACGAGGTAAGCCACGCAAAAACGCGGTCGGTCGTTCTTGTTTTCTCTTCTTTTTCCTCATTTACACCACACGCCCCCTTGATCTTCGAGATCAATAGGATACTTCGTAATCCTCCATCCAAGCAGGCCGCCTCCTCTCACGTCGAGGCCTCTGGGGAACAACTTCTTGGGGGTTAACATTTTCAGGTTCACTACAACGTGGGTCTAAGTCAGGTAGAGTCGCATCATTTGCTTCTCGGTGGCCCTCGATTTCCTCTTCTTTACTGCCCTCACTGCGTACCGGCAGTCTCATGCGACGCAGGTCTAGGATATGCCGGGGAACGCCGTTCACCATCACATTGTTCTTCGACCGCAATCCCGTTACGACCCCTTTTTTCCAACGAGTGGTACACTGTGCATTAGGGGGTTTCACCCACACCTCTTCACCTACTTTGATAGTGGCTTCCTCACTCTCGATTCCTGCTGTTTTGTTGCACGGGTGCCGCCACTTATATGTGAAAACGGCCCTATGAGGGACAGTTGTCTCGTCTTGTTTGGTTTTTGGCGAGATGTTGTACCAAAACACCGCCTCTATGGGTGATACGTTGCTTTTTTCCGCAGCGGCTTTAATGGTGCGATGATTCCTCTCCACTATTCCGTTGCCACTCGGCCGATACGCTGCTCTAAAAAATTGCCTTACTCCCCACTTATCGCATACCCCTTTAAAGGCTTCAGATCGGAAAGCGGGCCCATTGTCCATCAAGAGTTCCTCAACCGGCCCTCTCTCCAAAAATATCTCCTCGATGACCCCTCCGATCGCCCATGCCGCTTCTGCCCTGATTTCTCTCCAGATGGCAAACCTTCCCGGTCCACAGTCGACCATCGAGAGATACAATTTGTGGCGATAGTGCGTCACATCAATAGCCAATCGCTTCCAGTCCTCCGCAACGTGCAACTGTCCTGTTTCGTGTCTGGACGGTCTAGGGTCAATTGATTGGCACTCTCGACAGTTCTCCACCACTTCCCTAACCTCCTCCTCGGTGGTCTCCGGGTAAACCTCTCTGGCTAGGAATAACGTTCGTTCCCGACCAAAGTGGTGCATTTCGTGTGACTCCTTGACTTCTTCCCCTGCATAGCATACCGAGGAGACCTCCTTTCCCTCCTGCAGCCAGGCCTTCTTCACGCGTGTCATCGAATCCGCCTTGTTTTTTTCTGATGGGACCAACACGACAGATACTCTTAACTGGAACTCCGCTATTAGATCGGCGAGCGCTCCGAGTCTGCGCTTGATCAGCATTTCCGCAGCACCTTTGGTCTTAACTCTCTTATCGCCAGTTACTGCCGACCGAATCCACGATGCTGCCGTTGCCGAATCGGTTTTAATTTCAATTATTTTCAATCCCCACTTCAGGGCCAGATTGAGTCCTTTCATAACGGCATCTAGTTCTGCTACGTTGATATGGGAGAAGTCGTTGGTTTTTCTTAGCCATGCCGCATCCTCCACAGTTACGCCTCCCATCTCTAGTACGACGCCCAACGCCAGGTTACTGGCATCGCACCAAATCACACCCGCATCTCCGCTGCTGACATACCAGTCCCCTTTCACTGGGTCCTCATTCCTCACCCTCGCAATGATATCTTGCAGCATGTTCATAACCTCCTTCGTTACACGGCCCTCCCAGCCAGCAGTGCCTGCTAGTCGTTTAATAAAACTACATGCTATCCTGAGCCAGCCAGCGATAGGATAGTGCCCGACCAGCCTCCCGCAGACTGAGAAGAGTTCTCGCTTCGTCAGCTCAGATCCGACTTCGGGTATTACACTCCCTCGTTCGAAGACAAGGCTTTCTTTTCCATCTCGCCTTAGTTTCAACCCCAGCACCCGTCCTCCATCCAGGGCCTCCGCCGGTTTTGCAGTTAACCCATACTTCTCGACATGGCTTCTTACTTTCTCCGCTGTCACCTCTGCCTCCTCCACCAGAATGTCGTCAATGTACGAACTAGTGGCCTCCTCCACTGAACGGTCTTTGCTCAGCACTGTCTTCAGCACGGCAGTCATAATTTTGGGGGCTGAACTCAGCCCAAAGCCTAACCTCGTCAGACAATACACTCGCCCCTTGTACCGGACCAGCTGGTACTGCCAGAGTTTTTCATCTACATGGATCTGCAGATATGCCGATTTCAGATCGACAATTTTTGTGGCCCGTCCCATTCTTCTCCATTTCCTCATGACCTCCTCACATACGTCGATCCCCGTTCCAGTGTGGCAGGCTACGTGTCTGTTCAATTCTCTGAAGTCCAGTACGGGCCTAATCTTGTTTTTCGTAGGCTGAACAACCGCCAGTAGTGGCAACACTCCTTTTTCTTCCCCTGTCCACGGTTTCAGAATTCCTTCTTTTATCCACCTCTCCACTTCTTCCTCAAATCCTTTTCTTATTTCTCCTCGCAGGGTGTTTTCGTAGCAGCCCACTTTATTCTGTAGTTCCGGGGGTCCGGAGATCCATTTCCATTCCACCGTCCACCTCACGCCATCAAACTTTGCCAGGAAATCTTTGTCCTCAATGCAGCAAACCTCCGGTTTTGGTATTCTGATGGTTCTATCACCTTCCACTCCTGCCATCCCCACTGCGCCGAGACGTCCGAACGTCACTTGGCTCCCTCGTAACGTGGCGCCCCCCAGTCGGTTAATTGCACTCATACCTATAATCACGTCAACACCAACGACCAGATGATTCAACACTAAGGCTCGCAGTCCAATGGACACCCCTTGCACCATTACTTCCGCTGTCGTCTCACCTAGGCACTTCACATCCCTGCCATCCACGGTCCTAATAGTTCTGGTTCCGCTCCATGACCTAGCGACATTCCTCGCTAATAACGTTGTAGTACAGCCTGTGTCGACAAGGGCTATGGCTTTCTTCCCATTGACTACTACTGGTAACCGAGGCAACGTTCTATCATGCGCCATCTCCGCACAGAAGGGGTAACCACTGGCGCAATAGCTCCCCTTCACTCGTTTCCCTGGTGCCGTGCAGCAACACAATAGCGGTTAAGGTGCCCCACTTGTCCACATCGGTAGCACGTGATCCCCGGTCTCGGCTCTTTGCAGTCCTTGATCAGATGAGGGCGCTGGCACCGGAAACACTTGATTGCAGGTCTCCCCTCCTGTCGCCTCGCCGGCTGCCTCTCATTCAAGTGAGGCCTCATGCACATATTTCCACCCACAGCTGCAGCCACGATTGGGCTTTTAACATTTTTCACTAGGACTCTGGCGTGAACCAAGAGATCGTCCACTTCCATAGTATGGATCCCAGTGATTCTCTGCATGTTCGTAGAGATTTCCTCTGGGAAGCCGTTAACTAGGTACAGCTTTACCGTCATCTCCAGGCTCCTCCCCACGTAACCAGCCAACCCTGCCAGTCTCCTGATCTCTGCCGCAAAGACGTCAACCGACTCGCCGGTCCACCTCAAACTGGAAAGCTTACCAAGTGCTTCGAATGGGCCCTCAGCGAAGGCCAATTTCAGCCTTTGCTCCACTGAGGCAAGGTCTTCCTTGTCTTCATCTCGCATCTGCTGGTAAATCGTGAGGGCTTCCCCCTCTAAGTATAGCGGCAGCAGGGTGACCACATCTTCTATCTTTTGCAGCTTCGCCACCATCTTTAATTTCTCCAGCCACTTAATCAGGTCACCCTCCCCAGTAAAGGGTCTCAGCATGTGAGTGCTCAGTCTCCACTCAGCCATGGTAATTTGCTCGATGCGCCGAAATAGCTTGAGATATACGCGACGCTGCTGGCCGTACTTCCACTTTCTATCCACTCCGAAACGAATTTCTGCAACGTTTTTCTTCACTTTCTACGGATCCGACTTTTCTCCTATGATCAAACTTCTCTGTTCGCAATCTAACTTCCCACTGCCTCCTCCCCCAATCACTCCTCTTTTATCTCTTTCATTTCCAATCAGGAGCATCTCATTTGCATACCTCGTAGTCACCCTGTAGGCATTTAAAGAAACAAGTCGGCCATTCTTGTTTCCTTCTTCTTCACACGAGGTAAGCCACGCAAAAACGCGGTTGGTCGTTCTTGTTTTCTCTTCTTTTTCCTCATTTACACCACAGTTTCTTCTTTTGAAATCGATCAATATCATATTGTAAAATGGATGGAAGTCGAAAGATTACGTACAGTCGGAAGTTCAGTCGTTTTATATATACATATGAAGTTGAGTTAGAGTGTAAGGATGTAAATCTGACAGAACACACCAGGAAATAAAATAGAATAAGGAATGAGCGAACAAAAAGACAAACAATCAAAACAAAGAAGTAATTGATAAAGAAACAACACTTCTCTTAATGTGTAGTTTATTCATGACTGGAGTAGTGGTCTAGTAACAATATTGAATTATACAGAGAATTTCCGCGGAGACCGAGTAGCAATATAATGGTGACGAAGTTCTTGGAGAAGTATGGAGAAAAAAAACCTAGGGGAGAAGGTAACAACAGCTCACATCAAATGTAGGTAAATACTCCTACATAGTTATTACCTTTTGTATTATGTTTATCTTCGTTTATTCTTTGTTTAATTTTATTTACCATATCTATATTTGTTTTATTTTCATTTTACTTCAGTCGAAGTTGTCAAAAATCAACGGGCTCTTTTTTGAGACTTAAACGTGAATCTATATTTATAAATGTTGCAATATTCTATTGAAGTTCACATTTCCTGTCAAATATTGAGATATTAAAAATTAAAGAACATTAATTTCCCTCTCCTTCATTCATAACTTAACTATGTTATACTATCTTTTTATGGCTTTTAGTTCTACCAGATGCCAGGAAAAAACATTCATTTAGTCTGGTAAAGTAACCTGCTTAGTGTTGTTACTATAGTCAACATCACTTGTAGAAGGTGCACTATTTCTCGTATACGCCAGAGTGAGGTAACCATACCGACGGGGATATTATTTATGCTGCGAATACTATATTTTTAATATTTAGAAAGGGGAAGCGTCTTTATGTCAGGTCGTCATGACCACCATCCCTGTACTTAGAGATCTTATACACTCGAGAGCAGTGTCTAGTGGTTATTCAAGTTCTCTCCAGTAGACATTACAGCTTTCTCCAGTAGTCATTCAATTTGATGTACAACTGCCATTTCAGGTCTGGGGAAAGTGTAAGTCATAGCAGCTTATCAGGGGGTTTCAGTAGGAATTCAAGTTATGTCTCTATCTCTCTCACTATCTCCCCCTCTCTCTCTCTCTATATATATATATATACATATATATATATATATATATATATATATATATATATATATATATATATATATATATATATATATATGTATATATATATATATGCGTGTGTGTGTGTGATTAACATTCAACAAGTTATATGCGAAGTATTGAGATACAACTTTCTGATAGTGTTCACCCTGTTGTCAAAATTTCGAGATTTAAGGTAAATCATATATATATATATATATATATATATATATATATATATATATATATATATATATATATATAGTTGTTAAGGTTAGCTCATCCAAGTAAATAAACATTCAATTTAAAAGGTTCTTCAGAAATATATCACATCAGATGTTTAGTAAATGTTAGATTAACTATTAGCTCTAAATATGTAAATCTGATTATTGTTATAAAAGTAGAATTGAATGTACAAACATAGAGAGTATACGGACACAGCGTACAAGATAAAACACGAAAAGAAAATAGGAAAATATATAAATTATACAAGCGTATGTGCAATATGATGTCAGTTTATTTTTAAGTAAAACATATATTGAAAGATTAAAGGCATGGTAAGAATATAGGGTTAGTTTGAAATGCATGAACTTGTGAGTTATTATTTCTCGACGATAGTGCCTCTAATTTCAAGTCAGTTGAACACTGATTTTTTAAAAACAATTTACTCAATCTTGCATAGAATGAAACTATACGATCATTACCGAGGATGGCTGCCGATTGTATGACATAATTAAAGCATTTTCAGTAGAATATTATTTCATAGTTTTGTAATTTAGTGTTCAAATGATCGTCGGCGTAAACTTCTGATGTGAGAGATATCAAAGGGAGAGATAGGGAGAGAAAGAGAGAGAGAATACACAATTGAAACTGGCCACTCAGTTACGAGAGAATGAAATAGATGGTGTTAACGACAGTGGTATCCAGTGGGTCTAAAGGGCAAATAGACACTACATCAATATTCTCAATTTGATTTGGTCAATTATCAAATATTTAAAGGGCGCTGGAAATGTATTTGGTCAGATTAAGATTCCCACGAAGCTTTTGTATCAATATAATGTTCAATGTTAGAATGCTTTCTTTTATGGTGAACTTCTCTTCATAAAGGCCGATGGTGATAATATATTAGGTGTATTGGCCATGATTACCGTTTGGATCGTAAACATATATTCCATTGACCACTTAATGGCAATGGTTTGTATATTGCAAGCGGGTAATTATAATAATAACTATTCACTTTTTATCCATATAGTATCTCGCTCAAACATAAACACACGATTTTAAATCAATGTCTTTTTTTAGGCCTTTTACTGTTTATTTAACTTCATAAGCTGCTTTTTTGATTCTACCTTTCAGCATGTAATGTCTTTCTCAACACTTAGTATATATTGACTGAACATTGATCAATATTTGGAACAACATACGTTTTTATATTATATAAAAAATGAGATCCAAATTGCTATCCAGGTTGTATAAAAAAGCCCACATTATATCTAACGTATCTTTATTATAATATAATAGTACGACTATTCCTAATTATCGATATTTATCTAGAGATGTAACATCTATTAAAGCTAATCCTATATAACAAGAAAGGTTACTCGTGCGAGTATTTCGTATCACATATTGTGTCATTAAATTAAATGATATCAGAGTAATTCACTGTTGAAGGTGACATATAAAAAGCATGCATGACCAATATCATGCAGAATGTATTCGTTTAAAAATACTCTCTAAAGATTGTACTGTTTTGTATAAAACATTTTTCAAAATATACATAGTGCATATTTATTTTCCATAGTTATTTGTTTCCTAAGAAATTACAACAAATGTAATTAAAATGAGCTAGATGTTAAGATAAGTTCATCTCTTAGGCTATCCGAATAACATATAATTAAGCAAAAATCGGAAAAGGTCCATGAACTATTGATGTAACTTATAAAATTACATAAATAGCCTCAATATGTAGACACATAAGAATAACGGATTACTTGTGTACTAAATAATCAAGACGCTTAAATTTCTTAGTGATTCTTACGAACTGTGCGTGAGATAATTTATAGTACAGAAGCTTACATGCTGGTTTGAGTTCTTACAAGCTTTGTTCCGTGTATACGTTGAGCTCCTTAACTTTAGATCTACTATCCAAAACCCGCCACCTTTCACGAATATATATATATTTATATATATATATATATATATATATATATATATATATATATATATATATATATAAATCGATATAGACGTATAAAAAATTAAAAACTTAAAATCAAAATTATTCATACAATAATTAATATTTCGTGTTTATTTAAAGACTTTCTTACGATGATAGATTTAGAAAACAACATATAATACAACACAGAAATGTGGTGCAATCATGCGTAAAAAATGTTTTTTTCGAACGGATCATCGCCGTCAGAAATGAAAATGTGTGATGCGTTAATAGAAAAGACATGAGTGTGTATTCTTTTTTAATGATATAGTATTTTTTAATATATTCCCACAGTCTTGTTAGGAATCTGATGTTTACTAGCTAGCGTGAATCTGATTTACAGTTTTGTTTGATTAGTATTTATTTCCTGATTTTTCTTTTTGTGTTATAGTTTATAATGAATGTTTTCGTCGAGATTTATTTAAAATGAATCTAATTAGGGTAACTTGTTTAAAGTTGAAATCATAATTATGTGGAATTCATGAGAGAATAGTGCCTTTTGGGGATTGTTCCTTTTGAAATATCGTTTATGTTAACCGAGGTTTTTTAGTTCCAATTGAGCCTCACCAACGGATATCTGATGGCAATTTATTAATAGGGCAGTATATATATATATATATATACCTTTATCGGATGCAGGGTTTAAGGACTTTTCCGTTGGTTTTTCGCCAAACTGTATCGCTTATTTGTGAGTTCGTAAGATTAGTTATTTTCTTCTACATTTGAAGTGATAGATAAGCCAAGTTTATTAAAAATTATGATGAAATAATATTCAAATTTTGTTTTGATTATTTTATGAGATTTTATAATATTGTACATTTTTCATAATATTGTAATATTTCATAAATATGAATAGTTCAATTTCAAGTAGTATTCTTTATTGAAATAATTTAAATAAAAGTTTCCTTTTTTATTTAACTAAAAGTAATAAATTATCCTATATATTGTCACTGTAATAACTGCTGGACGTATAAATGTTGTATTTGTGTCCCAATCTAGAGTGATCCGATTTAGGGAGCTTAATTTGAGTCGCGTTAATTAGACCTGTGTATAACTTTGACCTTCGCTTGAGAAGCCAAGTTTATGTTTGTAGATATACCGCATATATATATATATATATATATATATATATGTATATACGTCAAGATCTTACGACGTCATAAGTGTTATAAGTGTAACCCTGGCGATGCTCTGCACAGATTGGCGCTTTTTAATAAGGAAAATTAACATCTTTGAAGCACGGATTAGAATGTATTAAAGTGAAATATTTTGAAAATCAACAATCGTTCAATTTTTAAATGAAAAATTCATTTATTTATTTTTTTTTCGCGAACTTTCGTTGTAATACAACTTTGTCAGGCGAGACTGTCTTATAGTTTGTTTGTTTTTTCTTCTTCCTCATATTGATAGTATATACCTAGCGGCTTGAATATATGTCAAGATCTTACGACGCCATAAGTGTTATAAGTGTAGTCCTGGCGATGCTCTTTTTTAAGTAAGGAAAATTAACATCTTAGAAGCACGGATTAGAAAATATTAAAGTGAAATATTTTGAAAATCAACAATCGTGCAATTTTTAAATGAAAAATTCATTTATTTAATTTTTTTTTGCGAATTTTCGAAATATGTATGCGTGTATGTGTGTGTTGTATATGTATACATGTATATAATTCTTACGTAGTTTGTTCTGTCATTTCATCGCACATTCTGTGTTTACGTTGTGATTGACTCTAACCGTGGGTTTCAACGTAGTGTGTGTCTAAATGTTCTGTGACATCACTTACTTTTTTGTTTCATTAGTTTCAGCTCCGAGAAACACCCTCTCTTGGGATTGTGGTTTCCTGTCCTGCAATTATTTGTTTCGTTGCATAATAGCCAGTTGACATGACGCATGGATTAGTATTAATTGTAGTCGTAATCTAGTTTAATATATTAAACCCTATGTAAATTAATACTCGAAACTATCCCGAATTTAAGTCAGTCTTCATATCTCTCTTTCTCTCTCGCTCTCTCTCTCTCACTCGGTTTAGCTTATACGATTCATCCATACAGCTTAGATATAACTTTAATTCGAATTGCATTCCTTGATGAATATTTTAATAATTGCAAGCATATATTTATATTTACATGATATGTAAACATCATGCCTATGATCAGTTGTATCTTACGTCCATATATTCATCAAACGATGTGTAATCGAACACGATCTTATGTTTGTAAGAGCATTAAATTGTCAGTTATCATGGAAATTCCTTTCCGGCGTGGCAACTAATTATATTTATATTTATACATGGAATATCTTTCATATAGATAACGTTCTTCTCATATGATTGGCTTGATAACGATGCATAATATGCGTGCGTTATTTTTAATTAAATGTTTTAACTTTCACACATAGAAGCAGAAATGACACGTGCATTCGGAGAAATAACACAAGTTAGACATATATATATATATATATATATATATATATATATATATATATATATATATATATATATATATATATATAAGTATGTAAAAATAAAAATGGAATAAAGAATAAGCAATTCAACAACTAACAAAAATAAACTCAAAAACTCATGTTGTAAAGTTCCACCGAGATATTTCGGCCGTAGATACGGCCATTTTCGATCGGTTAATGGCGGTATTAACCGATCGAAAATGGCCGTATCTACGGCCGAAATATCTCGGTGGAACTTTACAACATGAGTTTTTGAGTTTATTTTTGTTAGTTGTTGAATTGCTTATTCTTTATTCCATTTTTATTTTTACATATTGTCTGAAACATTGTTTCTTTTTCCCATATATATATATATATATATATACACACACACACATATATATATATATATATATATATATATATATATATATATATATATATATATATATATATATATATATATATATATATATTCGGGGTGTTCAAGCAAAATTTAAAGTATGTCTTTCAGGGGACGAAAAAAAGCGTATTTGAAGCTGTAACTTTGTGATTCCAGCGGGCTCTTCATGTGGAACGTGATTTTGTAGTTGACGGCCTTCACGGATCTTTTTCAAGACACCTGATATAGTTTAATCATGGCAATCAACGTGTTATCGGCGTTGCAGTATGTACGGTTTGTGTATTTCACTACTTTTCCCCACATATAATAGTCCATGGAGTTGCAATAAGGTGGCTTACAGGCTAGATGTAAGGTCTAGTGTAGTTGTGGATGATTTCACGATGCCACCTGTGTTTTTTCCCTGCGTGTATGAGACGCTGGTGTCCTGTTATAACACGAACCGTATTGACACTAATGTACAGCAACTCAATTGAACCAACTGAATAGAGTGTGCTTTACTTCTCGAGATATGGCAGCATGATGTAGACTTCCATTGAAACCGTCAGAATTAGTGAGGAGTGTGCATTTATGAGGCGCGCAACTGTTCGCTAGCAAACTGTCTCTCTGCGCGTTGTGCATCTTTTTTCTGAGAGGAAACAGAGACTCACCGAGGCAATAAGGTGTTTGGCATTGTAGCACTGTTTCTTGGGTATCGTAATGCGGGTTTTTTAGTTGTCGGCTCATCCGACGTCTGTCTGTGGAGTAGCGACTATCCTCGTTCAAAACCTATCCGTGCACCAGGATTCGCATTGGTTTGGATCTTGCCGTACTTTTTTGCCGCTTTTGAATTATTTAGTTATGAGTGCACGGAAACCCCGAGTACGATGATACATTCTGCTAAACGCTTCTTCCATCACACTGTCGCAGTTCTTAATCTGTAAATAAGATTTTCGAATTATTGAATCCGGCTTGGATCATCAAGATGCGGGCAGTCTCTTCCACTATGCAGGTGATTTCTACTCATCCATGGTATCCAGCTCTCACACACACATTCAAAAATCATAAATAAATTAACGTTGCACTTTACATCTATCAAATACTTGAAATACCTCTCTATCAAATTAAATATAAAAATATATATATGATATTTATTTCGAATCTATTGTGTATATAATAAGTTAACGATGGATATTAGCATTTAATATTGTTTCATAGTAAACAAAGTATAAATATAAACAAGGTATTTATTGGAATGAGTACTGTTTACTTCGATCACCGCTTTGTAAAAATAATTCGAAACAGCAAAGAATTATTACCTCATCTGCTGAGAATATTAAAGAAGTTTACAAATACGTGATTTGTAAACTAATTAAGTGTTTATTTATCAAATTACTGATTAAATATATCAATATTATTATAAAGATACTCCAAATGTTACTGTATTCGTTGCTTTAGTCTGACCGATACTCGTGTGTAAAATATATGTATCAACATAAACAGAACATTTAACAGGAATGAGTATGAAAAATAAAAATAAATCAAAATAAAACAAATAACACGAAAAATAGGCCAGCCCAAATCAAATACAAATCTGTCAGACGAGTTTTTTACGTAAATACCTAAATTGCACACTATATATATATATATATATATATATATATATATATTTTTTTTTTAATGATTTTATTCCACCAGTTGCGACAAAACAAGTTTTGTTTCATTGGTGCAAATAGCGACCAATTCATCGGGCTGGCGAAGGAATACAAATGGCATAAATTTTAACTTCACTCTAACGGGAGATTTAAAATTGAAAATACATTGGAGGCGGAGGGGGACAGAGTTGGGGCTTTGTCTATAACGGTGACATGGGACATGAGAGTGGAGGGGGAGGACCCCAACAAGTCGTGTTTCAAATTATTATGTGGGAGGTTTTTCACGTGTCTGTGCTGTGATGATCTCAATTTCGGCCGGGGTGGAAGGAAGGGAGATGGAGCGACGGCCAGAGTGAGTTAAATTTAAAATGAGAATAAAATTATGATTATAACCGTCATTCCTATTTTATTTTAATTCTAATAAGTAATTATCATGTGGATAAAAATGTTTGATAATTTTAATTTAGGGTATTAATTGCTACTTTTGCATTTTATTTATTTTATTTTAATGTTTTGTTTATTATTTGTAGTGAATTTTGTTGTGATTATATATTTTTTTTAAATTGTGATTATATTATACCGAGATCAATACTAGTGGAATCATTTTATAAGAGAAGTTTTCTGGTGTTACCAGTTTTATCATTAACAAAAACCGATTATGACAATGATAACGCCATCCAATCATACCTACGATAGTCGCAGTGATAACAGCCTTAATAAAAGCCTTAATAAAAATAAAAATAAAAATAAAGATAAATAAAATTAGAATAAAAATAGAAATAACAAGTTTGTAAGAATATTAATAATAATAACAATAATAATAATAATAATAATAATAATAATAATAATAGTATTAAAAAATAATAATAATAATAATAATAATAATAATAATAATAATAATAATAATAATAATAATAATAATAATAATAATAATAATAATAATAATAATAGAGATTTGATGTTATTGGTAGTTTAGAGGGGTGGTTATATATTTATAGATTCATCATGACTAGTTGGGGTGGGATTGTGTGGTAAATTTGGGTGGGTGGGTAGGGGGTTATAGTGTGTTTTGGGGTAGTGTATAGTGGGGGTTTAATGTTATCATTCATTTTTGTAAAAAAAAACAAAAAAGAAACTCCCATAATAAAGTGGAAAATCTTGAAAAAATCCAGCACCTGCAAATCAATAAACTCTCCATGTAGATTATGCTTAAATGAAAAACTGGAAATTATCCGCTTTAAGGACAAAAACAAACTCTTAAATAGAAAACAAGAGACATCTATCAACTGTAAACATAGAAGACTCTACCTCCTTAGCAACCCACATACCCCACCTTAACCCCACACCAACCCCACATAACTTTAAAATAAAATTAAAAGTTGTTTTTTTTGTTTTTTTTCTTTCTTTTTTTTTGTTTTTTTTTTACAAAAATGAATGATAACATAAAAACCCCACTATACACTACGCCAAAACACACTATAACCCCCTACCCACCCACCCAAATTTACCACCCAATCCCACCCCAACAAGTCATGATAAATCTATAGATATATAACCACCCCTCTAAACTACCAATAACATCAAATCTCTACGTACTACCTATAATGCACAGCCTCAATAGCCTCTCAGCCATACTACCAATTCTAACATAAACCCATAACTGGGACAGCTATTAACACTGATATCACTTGGACTAATCTAATCTCAATTACTTAACCCTTCGATCACTACCTTGAACACTTAATTATTAACTGGTACTTAGTCCTTGTCATTGGTGGTAGAACAAAAAAGCCTACCATCACTTGTCGACTTATTTCGCCCAATGACTTCACAAGTAGCAAGATGGTAATGATGGTGATATTTATCATTATTACTATTATTATTATTAGTATTATTATTATTATTATTATTATTTTTTAATACTATTATTATTTTTATTATTATTGTTATTATCATTAATATTCTTACAAACTTGTTATTTCTATTTTTATTCTAATTTTATTTATATTTATCTTTATTTTTATTTTTATTTTTATTAAGGGTTTTATTAAGGCTGTTATCACTGCGACTATCGTAGGTATGATTGGCAGGCGTTATCATTGTCATAATCTGTTTTTGTTAATGATAAAACTGGTAACACCAGAAAACTTCTCTTATAAAATGATTCCACTAGTATTGATCTCGGTATAATATAATCACAATTTAAAAAAAATATATAATCACAACAAAATTCACTACAAATAATAAACAAAACATTAAAATAAAATAAATAAAATGCAAAAGTAGCAATTAATACCCTAAATTAAAATTATCAAACATTTTTATCCACATGATAATTACTTATTAGAATTAAAATAAAATAGGAATGACGGTTATAATCATAATTTTATTCTCATTTTAAATTTAACTCACTCTGGCCGTCGCTCCATCTCCCTTCCTTCCACCCCGGCCGAAATTGAGATCATCACAGCACAGACACGTGAAAAACCTCCCACGTAATAATTCGAAACACAACTTGTTGGAGTCCTCCCCCTCCCCTCTCATGTCCCATGTCACCGTTATAGACAAAGCCCCAACTCTGTCCCCCTCCCCCTCCAATGTATTTTCAATTTTCAATCTCCCGTTAGAGTGAAGTTAAAATTTATGCCATTTGAATTCCTTTGCCAGCCCAATGAATTGGTCGCTATTTGCACCAATGAAACAAAACTTGTTTTGTCGCAACTGATGGAATAAAATCATTAAAAAAATATATATTTTGCTCTGAATTTTCATTGAGCACTCTCATAAACCCGGTTTCAACTTCCTTCGGATTCATACCCCCTGGATATTTGTAACAAGTTAATTATATATATATATATATATATATATATATATATATATATATATATATATATATATATATATATGGAGAGAGGGAGGGATAGAGAGAAGATACTTAGTGACGGACAGGTAGTACTTCATAAGACTTGAAGCCTTTAACGTGTGAGAGGTCGGACCTCCATACCTTTCAATGTAATGTTTAAAATATTTTTATGTTACAAATTGTGTTATAATATGACAGTAATTCTATCTAGCTAATAATAAAATTATGTCACAATAGTAACATGTTACTAGTATATAGATCAATGCGGCCATAAGGAAAAATATATTTAAAAGCTATGTCCTTACAAGTTGGCATATCTAGTAGGCTGTCGCCACAGAGTTCAAGAAATCTATTGGACGGAACATCGCAATAAGAATTAATTCGTCAGTGTATGTTATACTTCTCTTAAAGGACCCATCCTGCATTAAGGTGGCTATAAAAGTATTCTGATAAATATTTTAAATTTTATTCATATATAATGTAAGTGCTGTGTATGCTAATTAAAAGTCGATCGTGACTATTTCTTGTTGACGCACATTACTCCCATAAGGTAATAGTAATGCATATGAGAATTGCTTCATGAAAACAGAGCACGTAGTACACTACCCTCCCCCAAAAGTAAGGTCATGTTTGGGAGAATCATATCATGACTACAGAACAGATATCACACTACTCCCACAAGAGAGAAAGTAATGCCTTCAAGAAAAGTTTCATGACATACTAATATACTACACAACACGCCCACTCCTAATGAAGGATTACATTCATTCGAGAATTATCTAATTTGAACAGAAAAAATGCTCCACTTCCCTCTAAATCAATAATAATATGTCAGGTAGGATGCTCTCATGAAAAATAATATAAACAATACTAACCCCGAACCAATACCGGATGTCTAAAAAACTTTTTTCATATTTTGATGAAATTACATTAAATATATTTTTTCTAATTCTAGAAAGGTGTTTTAAGGTTACTATGTTTAAAGAAAAAAATGAATTCCATGCACTTTGTTTAATTGGTGTTTTATATCTATAGACAAAATTGCATGTAATATATATATATATATATATATATATATATATATATATTTAAATTTCAAAATGTTAGTTTGTGTACATACTATTCCCACTATCAACACCTAAAAATACTCCCAATAAACTAAAATCTACGGAATATTAATTTATTTCTGTCTAGTAATAATAGGTAAAAATGACATTAAAATCGGAAGTATCTGAAAATTGAGCAACTGCGTAAACATCAAACCTCTCATTGCTCTTTTAGCATAAAACTCCATCAAATTAGATATTGTGCACATTATCCACACTTATGGCTAGTAGCAGCTGTTTCTAAGTTAATGAAATCATTAATTCGTACCATCGTTTACTCTACACAGCTACACACACACACACATTCGTAAGGATAGTGTGCCATTTATCCATAATAATAATGGTATTTACCGTTTAAAAAGCCAGTGTGATGCTTAAACCAGCATGTTCCATCTAAGATAAAACAGGGAAAAGTAAGATCCATTTGTCACTATTCATCTTCAACCCATGAACTCTGCTATTTAGCTAAACATCCATACTGTGCCAGTAACCTGTAAATAGAGCGTCGTGAGGTGCTCTATAGAACGAATCGAAAATGGTTATATTTACGCCAGCCTGGCTTTTCCGCTGGGCCGCTGTTTTTTTATAATCCAGGTTGTCCTAGATGGGCGTTTATCCAAACAACAGCACAAAAATTCAGGTGTACATCATCGATTGATCCTTGGACATTTATTGTTCGTTATTTACATAAACGACTTCCCTGATGACATTGTGTCTAAGATGTGTATATTTACACTCTCGTCATGTTGATGAAACAGACGCACACATATACCCGAAGACAGGGGTAAATCATTAGAAATTGACCCCAGTCTGTAGTGGAATGGGGCCATAAATAGATGGTAACATTTCCTGCTGCTGCCCTGCAATAACTACAAGCAAGTCATTAAACCACCGATAGCCATGGCTAATAAACCTTACATGAAAGTCAAACATTAAAACTTCTTAACAGGTAACATGAATTGGAACAACTACATAGAAGATATTTCCAAGACCGCTACAAGGAAAGTGGGCTCTCTCCACCGTGCTAAAAAACTTCTCACCCATTACATTATACTATATCTCTAAAATGAACCCTCCGCCTATGCATTCAGTATTGTTGTTACATCTCAACTGGTTGACAATCCACAAGGCTCCCCCCTTAAACAAGGGCTAAATAAGAGTATATAATCTAATAGGTCCCTAACTATCCACAAAGCTCACGGATTTGTCCGATTGCCGCAATGTTGCATCTTTGTGCTTGTTTTACAAGTACTTAAAGGAATGTGCTTCGATGATTTTGCTGCTCTCTCTCTATATATATATGTGTGCGTGTGTGTTCTTAAGTAAATAAAATATTAATTATAAAACTATTACATTGTTTCTTCACACACACACATATATATATATATATATATATATATATATATATATATATATATATATATATAATATTTACAAAAACAAATAGTTATGCTTACATACGCAGGCGTTTAAAGCGTATGCTATCATAAGTTTAAAATCGAAAAAATGAATTAACACTTTGTTTATTTTCTGTTTTTTTGTAAATTTATTTAGTATATTTTGACTCTCACAGCAAACACATACACGCACTAACTCTGCCAAGTCTTATTGAGATAGAACATGTACATATATATATATATATATATATATATATATATATATATATATATATATACAAAAAAGCAGAAAATAAACAAAGTGTTAATTCTATTTTTTCGATTTTACACTTATGATATCATAAGCTTTAAACGCCTGCGTATGTAAGCATACCTATTTTTTTGTAAATATTATATACATATATATACATATATATATATATATATATATATATATATATATATATATATATATATGAACCAGTAAATGAAAGAATAAAAAGTGCAAGATACAATATGTAGTATGCCATCAATTTTTCAAATTAAGTCTTTTAAATCAGAGAAAAGTTTTTGTTTCTTTACTTAATCCATGGATTTTCAAAGAATTATATCTGATCGTAGGATCAGATTAGACGGATAAGTTGCTAACAGAGAAATGAGCAAAATGTCAATAGTTGAAAATATATAAAATAAAAGTAATATAAAGTGTACTAAGAAAATGTAGAAAATGCTTACAAAAGTTCACTGATAAAAGTGCGAAACACGATCGTAAAAATAGATTCGAGGTAAAGTAAAATCCGGTACTGTTGTAAGGAAAGATATTAGCTGCCGAGGTAGTGTACAACACCGGAAAATTGGTGAATAGGCTGCCACCATAAAATTGTCCAAACGATTCACCCAGTTGGAAAAAAGTTACGGTTTGTAAAAGTTTAGAATATCAGTTGCATTTTGAAATTCATTTGTAAGTAACCTTCCTGGGTTTTTGAGACAACAGTTATTTCATGAGTAATTCACTCCAAAGTACGTTGATAAAGGGAAATTTCAATCGAGAAAAGCAACCAATGAGATAAAATAATAGTGTGATAAAAAATAGAATACAACTGGCAGGGGGACGTCAAGAATAGATTTTGAAACAAGAAAAACAAATGATGATGCAGGCAGAGCGAATATGAATGGGGACGGTTAAGTAGAGAGTGAGGGGGAATTAGAGGGGTAAAGGCAATGTATTAGTGGATGGGTTGAAAAGAAATGTGATGGTTAAAATAAGGGTGCGAGGATAGACATGGACACTTCGAAAAACCTTGAATCGACTCCTATTTTCATGGGAATAATAGAGGTTATCTGATGTTTTTCATGCAGATTAAGATCACAGTATTAAAAAAATAAAAATAATGATTGTCTGCAGCACTTGAAATTATTCTGTTAAATAATTGTTGTGGTAAGAAAAATTATAGTATTACTAATAAAAAATTAAGCCGTAAAAGAACATTTCAAACATTCAATTAAATTATCTAACATATTTTGATATTAGTTTGATTTATTTAAATTTATTTCTGAACTAGATACGTTATTGTTTGTTTTTATTGAAATTAGTTGTTTGAATTTCATTTGTTATGTTTTTAAAAATGTTCTCATGTTTTCATTGTAAACTAACTTATTCATCATTTGTTTTCAATTCAAAGATTAGCTCTCAAAACAGCTACCAAATTGAATCGACTAGTTTAGTCTTATTTGATTTTAATTTATTTTAATTTGTTATATTTTTGCTGATTTCTTTTTTGTTGCTTTTATTTTTATTTGGCAAATATTAATTAACAAATAATAAAATGAAACGATTTATTAAAAAAGTGTTGCCAGTCGGACTTAGGGTTATTGAACATTTTACGGGAGTGTATTTTTTGTAAGAAAAAATTAACGATATTTATTTAAAAAGAAAATTAAATGTATATCATATTAAACATGATAACAATGATGTATCCAATATAGAATGTGTCGAATAAATAGTATTTAAAATAACATTTAATCCGCAAATACGAAACGAATTCATATTTTCAAAAAATAAAAATATACCAGATATGAAATATAAATGTTTAACGTAACATCGTTTGTTTTTATTTTTTATAATTAGTTATCGTTTTCAGTTTTAAATTATTTATCGTTTGTTTCGAATTTGTTTGTTCATTTTATTATTGTTTCTTTGTTTCCAAGTTCATAATTTTCGTATTTGATTGTATGTTGCTTGTGAAGTTAAACACCCATCGTAATCAACAACATTTTCTAAACAACAAATACGTTGATATCATAACTTACAATAATTCTCATCGGCATCGCAAAATGTGCATTTTTTTATTTTAATTAATATATAAAGAGAATTGTTTTCATATAATTCCAATCAAATAATAAACGAATTTATTCTTTAAATTAAATAAAAAATCGTGATCTTTATTTAATTCAACACTAAACACCTAAAGTATTCTTTTTAAATTAATTCGTGTTTTTTTTATTAATATTGAATAATGTCTAGTTTATATATAAATCGCATCGTGTTCCTTTTTTTCTTTTTTTTAAACAATTTTAAAAATGTTCTAAACTTTTTACAATCCTATCATTCATGGTCTACAGTCTGAGTTTTCGGCATGCCTCGCCTGCACCAGAATGTATGATGCCATTTTCGATAGAACAGCCCTTGTTAACGTACGTCATGCCCCAACTCGCTCCTACAATTGTCACAAAACATGGGCAAAATATCGGTTATCGTCTAACTTCGAAGTATTGGAATTTTAGCATATATAAATACAAAGACCAATGTGACTGAAAAGGTGGAAGTCTAACTAGTGGGACTAAGGTATATTCTGTCCATCGTAGAGATTCTCTACTTGGTGTATCTTGTATATAATTGGGTCCTGCATTTTACAGGACATTGACATGGACATTTGACCTTGATATTGAACTATTCGGTTCAAGTCAAAATTTGGAGGGGATTTCAACAACAGTTTTTTTTCCAAATTTGATGCATTTCTTATGCTCTTCGATACAATTTCAGTTATATCAGATGAATATGTGTTGATTCACTAACGTTACATGAAATAACTTCAGAAATATTTAATGCAATATGGAGAAGTAATGCCCAGATAATATTTTGCTCAATTCTTACGGTTGTATACAGTATCAGGACTGACTAATGATCTTGTGTTTTATGTATACGTTTATATATTAAACAGAAGCCACATATGCGTCGTTGTTATATATATATATATATTTATATATAGTTTTCAGGTTCGATTATTTTCGATAGGATTTCGAATCAGAGAGCTCTATGTCCGTTCAAACAGAGCATGAATAAGTTATGAGGTTTCAAAAGACTAAATATACATTCGGATTGTACACATTATAAGTTATTTCGACCGTAACCAGGTCTCCTCGGATGTGTTTCCAACCACAATTCTTGTGGTTGGAAACACATCCGAGGAGACCTAGTTAATGTGTACAATCCGAATGTATATTTAGTCTTTTTAAACCTCATAACTTATATATATATATATATATATATATATATATATATATATATATATATATATATATATATATATATTCAATTACTGCCATTGTTTATCCGAGCCACTGCTTTTTTCTTACAGTTTTATATTTTCATCATCGTAATGTTGGAAACTTCAAAGATTCCTATCAAGAAATTAGGAGAGGGAATTGTTATCTGAACCACTGCTACTCCTAGGCACCATTTGAATAACATCTCATTCCATCTATTCCAATATTATAGAACCTTCTATTCACCAATCTTTGCTCAGCGTTAGTCCTTGAAACTACACTTGTAAAATGCTTATTTATCCCATATAATATTGTCTTCTCGTTTGATTAATATATAATACGGCTTCCCCTATTATATCTACTTCATTAATTCAACTTTATCTGCTCTTAATATGCTATCTCTTATTACAAACTTAATTACTTTATTCTTTATCGTAGCATACCCCCGTTGCATTTTCTGCTTCTTAGATACCTTACATATTTTACTAATGCAACCAATTCTTAGAAATAGGAGTATCTTAATATTCATATTAATATCAGAGTTGTTTATTTTGTAAATATCTACCGATAAAATTACATTCTTATTATATACTTATTTGAAATGTGAAAACACTGTCTAGTTTTAACTGACTCTGATAGCTGCTAGAATCTGATCTAAATGGATGTTTCAGTCTGTAGACATTACCATTACTCTCAGTTATAGAATATCAGTTGGTAACAAGATTATTTCTTTTTTCTACACTTTTTTCGTATAATATATTTACAGTTTTAGTATCGTTTTCAGAAAGTAATGTCGCTACAAATTACAAAAATGGATGCTTCCCCAGATTAGAGTCCAAATTAAAATCACCGTGGCAGCGTTAGGGTAAGGCTCATGGACAGGGTCAGGGCAGGGATATTGTTAGCGTTAGCGTTAGCGTTAGCGTTAGCGTTAGCGTTAGCGTTTGAGTTAGAGTTAGGGTTAGTGTAAGGATTAGGGTTAGTACAGAAAAATATTTCACGTATTAATTCATGTGTGTGTTAACCTCTCTCTACTTATCTCATAAACGCTAACTATAAAGTATATTGCCCAACAAGTCGCGTTATATTTTAAAAGAAGTCAGTAATTTCAGAGTTATGCGCCTAAACATCTTAATGCGGTGTGTTAGTGTGGATGCTCTGATGTAGTTTGCAGTTACATTCTTGAAAGGTCGTGTTCGTCGAGGAGCCAGTTTTCGAAACAAGTTCAACATGCACATTGTAGTCGTTGATAGTTCAGTTTTAATCAGGAAAATGACGAGTGGAAAAATAGCCATATCTAAATGTGTCTCTCTTGGCATGGCCTGCTGTTTCCTTCTATGTGATTTAAAGGCATGTGTACGTTCTTGTATAATGCATTCGACGTTCCGCGTGTAAATCAGGAAATGGTATACAAGTGTAATCAACCGACTAAGCTTTCTTAAGACGATGGTTGTGTACGCCGTTACTATCGCTACAACCTTCTTACGGCCAACCGGGTGTCTAACCTGTGCTGTCTTGAGTAACTTCAATATTGCTTATTTTAAATATGTATAATCTTATAGCATGTAATAATGTCCAACAAATAATCATACACACACGCGCGCAATCAGCGTATTTGAAACTCGTAGTCTGTCAGTATCTATAAAATACACAGACAGAGTTAATAAGATTAAATTCGTTCTTAATGTTTAATGGAAAGGACTAACGTTTATGTAAGGAATTATAGTCTTATCATATCGGTAATCTCTCTCTTCCAGTTTTCTCAAAATATGTTAGTAAGCTGTTCGACAAAATTCCGGATGGAGTTTTTTTGTCTAAGTACCCAGAAAACTGACTGCCCCTGATTTTTTGGGAAAGCTCGAACCGTATCTTAGTGAGTTGAAATGCCCACCAATGCCCCCAAATAGCAATTTTGCAAATGTAATAAATGCCTGTCATTAAGTAGCTGCTAGAAAACGCTTTTATTACTGATTTGTACATGGCACAGGCACCCGAGAAAAACCGGGAGACTCTAGTTTGCCATATAGGAGTAGTAAAATTGTCTTCATAATTAACAAATACATGGATATCAAAAGTACAATAATGATCTCCTTAATTGCATCATCATTTATGATTAACCGTTATTTACATAACATTATTGATCGAAGAAGGACCACATATGATTTACTTGTTTTGATATATAACAAATGTCTGCTACCATCAATAATGCGGTATCTTCTTTATTTAAATATTTTTTATGGCATCTTTCCCGTTGCTCGCAGGAACTTTTGTTTGGCACATTTCAGATTCTTTATTTGGCCTTTCGCCTACAAACCAACAAAAATAAATAAACTGATAAACAAATAAAAAAAGAGATCAAATATTAATGCTTAGCTTAACAATAATACAAATGCAAGTCACTTCTTCTATTTGTCTGTACTGAGTTTCTCTCTTTATCTCCTGGGGGCCATGTTTCTCTTTTGTTCATCGGAGCCATTATCCCTCCGAGTCGATCACTTAAAGTTGGAAGTTCTTATAATCTTAACTCGATTTTTCTGTCCATTTTATCTTTATATTCACATCTTTCAGACAGTTCGTTGTCAGAAACAACGCGCATACACAAATAATACCGGCAAAAATAACTGGTAAACAAATATAAGACATTTGCATGCAAATATAAACTGTGTTGCCAAAATTGTTTTTCAATTTAATTAGTACTACTATTTCTTTTTCGAACCTCTTTTCTCATTCAATTCGGGATAAAAAGAGTTAGTTCTGCGAGGAAAACTACCACGATAGGATTCTATAATAGTGCAATGTATTTTTAAAAAATCCTGGTAACGAAAATTAGAAAATTCTGAGGAGATTCATTTCATTCTTTATATTGTTCGTCTTCATTATCTTTAGAGGCTATCAATAGCATTTGAAAGTGTACCTGTGCAATCAATAGCATTTGAAAGTGTACCTGTGCAATCAATAGCATTTGAAAGTGTACCTGTGCAATCAATAGCATTTGAAAGTGTACCTGTGCAATCAATAGCATTTGAAAGTGTACCTGTGCAATCAATAGCATTTGAAAGTGCACCTGTGCAATCAATAGCATTTGAAATTGTACCTGTGCAATCAATAGCATTTGAAAGTGTACCTGTGCAATCAATAGCATTTGAAAGTGCACCTGTGCAATCAATAGCATTTGAAAGTGTACCTGTGCAATCAATAGCATTTGAAAGTGCACCTGTGCAATCAATAGCATTTGAAAGTGTACCTGTGCAATCAATAGCATTTGAAAGTGCACCTGTGCAATCAATAGCATTTGAAAGTGTACCTGTGCAATCAATAGCATTTGAAAGTGCACCTGTGCAATCAATAGCATTTGAAAGTGTACCTGTGCAATCAATAGCATTTGAAAGTGCACCTGTGCAATCAATAGCATTTGAAAGTGTACCTGTGCAATCAATAGCATTTGAAAGTGTACCTGTGCAATCAATAGCATTTGAAAGTGTACCTCTGCAATCAATAGCATTTGAAAGTGTACCTGTGCAATCAATAGCATTTGAAAGTGTACCTGTGCAATCGATAGCATTTGAAAGTGTACCTGTGCAATCAATAGCATTTGAAAGTGCACCTGTGCAATAAGAGTGTATAATGAAGCAAGTGTTGCGTAATAAACACATCATGTTTCCTGTCCCGAAATTGCAATACAAATTCGCTAGGAGAGGTCTGAGATAAGTGTAAGCAATGCTGAAATAAGCAGAGGACAAGAGTCTAGTGCCTACAAGACTAGTTGTCATACGTAGAGTCCAGTTAAATTCACAGTTTTCTCCACAGTTTGGGGAAATAAAAGTAGCCACTTCCCAATTAAAGACATTCGGTATTTCTTGAAATCAACCATATTTGTAATAAAATAACTAAACCGCGTTTAATTTGTTTAGCAATAATTAGCGTCAGAGTAAATGAATGAACAGGGTTTATTCCTTGGCTAATGAACTGACGATTATGAATACATATTCTAGTTAATATTAGTGAGAATATGTGCATATTATAATTTTAAAAACTGTGTTTACCCCCGATCAATATATATATATATATATATATATATATATATATATATATATATATATATATATTTATATATATATATATATTTATATATATATATATATATATTCGTATATATATATATATATATATATATTTATATATATATATATATTCGTATATATATATATATTCATATATATATTCATATATATATATATATATTTATATATATATATTCGTATATATATATATATTCATATATATATTCATATATATATATATATACATATATATATTCATATATATATTCATATATATTTGTATATATATATATTCATATATATATTCATATCTATATATATTTATATATATATATATTCGTATATATATATATATATATATATTCATATATATATATATATATATATATTCATATATATATATATATATTTATATATAGATAGATAGATAGATAGATAGATAGATAGATAGATAGATAGATAGATAGATAGATAGATAGATATGCGTGTGTATAAAGGTAGTAGAAAACACCAGCGGAGTGTTCAATTATTATGAAAAAGAAAAGAGCGTAATATATATATATATATATATATATATATATATATATATTTATATATATATATATATATATATATATATATATATATATATATATATATATATATATATATGAAACACGATTCTGTGTAAGACATCGATAAAATGCTAAGATTTTTTATATAATAAATCAAATATTTTGGACAAACATCCGTCGTTTTCAATGAAAATAAGAATCCGACATTGTTATATATTTTTAAAATTATTTATCTACGCGGACCGTTTAGGAGCGAACTCCAAAGGCGGTGATATCCTCGGTGTAATGGTAAGACCGTGTAGTGTTGTGATCGCGTGATAGGACTACACATAGTAGAAGAGAAAATAAACGTCGATACGCTTATATGTTATAATAAAATGTTTATTTTTCACATTAGAAGGTATTTTTTTTAAATAAAATACAAGTTTGTTAAAGAAATCAATAGAAAGCTAAGTTTTATCATATAATAAATCAAATATTTCGGAAGGACAGTGGTACTATTTTAATGAAAATAAGTACTCGATATTGTTATATATATAATATTTTAGTATGTATCCAGGTCGACCGTTTGGGAGCGACTCCCCAACGTCGACGCTCTCTTTGGTGTAATGTTGAGACATTGTAGTGGCAGGATCGTGTGATGGATGCATACATAGTAGTTGTGAAAATAATTGTGGATATGTTTTTTTCACATTAGAATGTATTTAAAAAAAATAAAATACAAGTTTTTGAAGAAATCGATAAGATGCTAATACTTTTTTATATTTTTTATATCATGAATCAAATATTCACGACGGAAATCCGTCTTTCTCAATGAAAATAAAAATCCGACATTGCAATATTTGTTCATTAGTATTTCTCCACGACGACCGTTTGGGAGCGAACTCACAACAACGACGCCCTTATTGGTGATATTTGGAGACAAATCATATATATATATATATATATATATATATATATATATATATATATATATATATATATATATATATGTGTGTGTGTGTTTGTGTGTGTGTATATATATATATATGTATGTATGTATATATATCATGGACGGCGGCACCTGGGGGGAAGGGGGAGCTCATACCCCCTCACTTGTTGACTGGCCCCCTCCCCACTTTACGGTCATCAACAATTAAGTTGATATGCATGTGTTTAATTTTATTTAATTAGCTCATCTAGTAATTGATTGTTGGTCTTATATCGTCATCATCATAATATAAAACCAACAATCAATTTTATCTAAAATTTGGCGAAAACCAAGCGAAATGGGTGAGTTTTTGTTAAAGGTTCCTATTGTATAGCTATGTTTATGGACTTTCATTTACTTCGCCAAAAATTCGACACCCCGAAGCAAAACACGTGAAACTTGAATTAAACTCGTTTTGCCATTTCTTTAGTTTAGCTGTGAATCCCAATTTATTTGCTTTCCTTTTTTGAAGACAGCGGCAGACAATCAACCGGAATAACAGAATTAGGAGTTTTCATACAAAATCTTCTTCTTTTCTTCTTCTTTTCTTTTTTTTTCTATATATAAAGTAGAGAGGATTTCCCCCTGTACATATTTGCTTAATAGGAAAATAACCCCATCCATCAAAGGCTGCTAAACTCACCAATTCATTACGCTTATTCATTCGAGCGTGTTATAGGAAATTGTTATTATTTTTCACCAACAAACACTAACTATTACATTTGGCCCACCATCTACGACTCTCTGCCAAATCAACCCAATATAGGTGGTAGCAACAACTTTTCTCCCTAACAATTATGTACTGTCACCTCACTCATCAACACCGGGAACTAATAAACACAGTTTAATTTTCAGAAAAGACTCCGTTCTTATTTATTATCTGCCTGGTATTAATTTACTACATAATATAAAACAATACGCAAAGACTTAATGACCACTCCCGTTCACTCCGATGATTTTCCGCAGATATCAGATTAATTTATTTCTATTTCTACCTATGACATCTATATTTATATTCATTCCGGAATTAAGCGAATGAAATTAACGAACACAGTTCCTGCAACAGTTAATCATTCACCATGGCGGCTACAATTTCTTGATCTAAGGTACATCCTATTTAATTCAATGAACTCCAAGATCCACGTAGACCTCGATACATTTTCATTTTCAAAATCATACACCTTTAACACGCATATTATAGAAAACTTACCCAAATCCATTTATTTCATCAACTACAAATGACCTAAACCGTGTCACTGTTAAACTTTACATTTGGTCGGCAGAAATTGAAATTTCTGTTTATCATTTTTTCACCAGAAGCGACTTGCTAATATGCTTCCAACAAGACCTCAACAACTATCAGAAGATCATTTTATGTCTAAATTATGTCCGAAAAGGTATTTATGATCCAAAATGCCCTAATATGGTAGTTTGGGCCCAGACGCCAAAAAATTGAATTTTTGTTAATGTTTCTTTATTTATCACCAAGAGTATTCGATTCCGCTTCTAACGAACCATCAACCACTACCGAACGATCATTTTAAACCAAAATATGCTCCAAGCAGTGATTTTTCCTCAATATGCCCAAATAAAGAAATTTGAGCCCAGACGCCAAAAAAATTAAATATTTTAATTGTGTCTTATTCTATCACCAAGAGTATTCCATTCCACTTCTAACGAGCTCTCAGCCACTATCGGACGATCATTTTTAGTCAAGATATTGAATTTATTTTCATATTTGGCATTCTGGGCGCAATGTGGGCCAAGCCCCCCCCCCCCACACTTTTTAGGAGAACCCCCCCACACACTTTTATAACTGTCCCGCCGGCCCTGTATATATATATATATACATATATATATATATATATATATATATATATATATATATATATATATATATGTATGTATGTATACATTCTGCGTTATGAAATACTTTTAACAAAACTTACAACGTTCCTCTCTAGTATTCTAGTCGATTCTAAAAAAAATTACGTCGATTTGCCGAAAAAAAACCCTTTAAGCCCAATGTGTGTTTATTTATATGTCGTCGATGTTACTAACATGTACTGTACAACATTTCAAGCCAGTCGCTACAAATTTACAATGTTTCCGTAGGGAATTGGGCGTGATCTTTCACTCCAGTTACATATTCAGCTGAGATGAAGATGAAGAACAACTAACTCCATTGGCTCATCGGCCCAATACGCTTATATGTCTTTCTTTCCTTACTATCAGCACACACACATGCACACACACACACACACACGCACACCCACACACACACACACATATATATATATATATATATATATATATATATATATATATATATATATATATATATCATGTTTTCGATCTTTCGTTCTTTTTATCCTCCCTATTAGAAATATATTAAGTTATTCTATACATATAATTTAGTAAAATAGCGGTGAGTGTACTCTTTTGTGTAGGTATACTTATTCACCATTAGCGTATAGGAAATCTGACATCTTCTTCCCTCCGGAATAATACAACGATTATTGTACAATATAAAATATGATTTCGGGTCTACTTATTTCCATTAAAATATATTCCAAACTGCTGAATGACACTTCAATTAATGGGCACGCCACTTATTCAACAATTACCACATGGCATTAGACTAATAAATGTAATATGAACTAACTCTTGCTCACTGTTCATCTGATAGAGCTTCCTAACAGATATTCCTTTACTCAATAAAAACAGCACGAAGTAGACTCGTGAAACTTTAATATTTTCTAGATAGAACATTATTCGTCCTCCATTTGCTTCTTCGGATGTATCAATCACCTCTGAAGATCTTAGTAAAATAATTAATCAACCTTTTCTCCCACATCTTTACCTAGAATAACAACGGCATTTATATCATAGATGCAGTTTTTTAATATATCAATTTAGATGCTGATGTGGATATAAGTTAACATGTAGTAATTTAAAATTGTTGGAGAGTAAAATCGAACACCATATAGCCGCTAGTGTTTAGTATATACATGTTACTGAGCGAAACAAATCAGTAGTCCTGATTTACCAAAGCCTCGATCGAAAAAGAACGTAACACTTCTATAGAGTGACACTTACTGGAAAAATTAAAATGCCCACACGCCCATTTCAAGCATTCTTTTTAAACACTGTTATGGTTTAATCTACTTTTTTATCTCAGTGTTTGAATTGTATTGTATTATAAACGTATAGCCAGTTTGTATAAAGAACATTCTACATAACGAGACAAGTTGTATTTTATGTTGTAATTTATTGGCAAACTGGTGAATATACCACTTCAGAATATGTTTGTATACTCACATTTGGTTCGCAATTTAGTACGCACATCATGCCGCTTATAAATATAACTGAAAATAATTATGCCAAACAAGATAGTTATCTGGAGTAAATTCATAAAAATAAAGCAGTTATAGTATTTTCAATGTTGCTATCTAATGGGAAGAGAAAACAACGTACGAAAAATTGTCGGATTTTCTCTACGTTGGCAAAAATAATTAAATACTGTTTTTCCCGAAATTAAGATGATTGGAATATAACACTAACCGGTGTTTGGTCTGTGAATTAAGCATTGTAAATTACTTATTAATGTTAAGCGTGACAAAACAACATGAATTTTGTATAAAACTTAAGCGTCACATACAAACGGAATGCGATCGTAAATTGAAGCGTGGAGATGAAAGAAAATGATATTTCAAATGTAAACGTCTTATACCAAAGAACGTGTTATTTTAAACATGTATTACAGTTAAATTAAAAACATATTGAAACTTAAGTGTAACAAATCGACGGAAATGCTATTTTAAATTAATCGTAATAGATAATTAAAATATTATTTATAAGAATCCTATCTAACTATTTGGCGAGGCAAAATAAAAAAAAATGCCATTTCACAGAGCGACAGACATGATATTTCAAATAATCGTGAAAGATCGACTGGCGAACAGAGAATCTATTTACTCCCTGAGTGTATGAGAGAAACATTAAACAATGATATTTCGAACTGAAGAATGATACATCAAACCAACTAAAGACGATGTGATATATCAACCTTAAGTGGGGAGGCATACGAATGAGCTATTTTAAACTTCAGTGTAAAAGAGCGACGAGTAAGATAGAACAATATTAAATATTATCTCACAATTTAAATATTGTTCTTGTAGTAAAGGAAGGAAAATAATATTTTAAACTGAATTTCTAACGAGCAGAACATATTATATACCTACAGTTAGTGGGCGAAACCAATGAATAAGCTATTTCAAACATGTGTGAGCTTGAAAGAGCGACGAGAAACATATTCAAATACTGAACGTTACATACATATATAAATATTGTTTTAAAGACTGACGGATAGACAAACATGCAAAAATGATATATAAAACTGAATATAAATCGACTAACCGACAACGGTAAGGAGGGTAGATCAACGATGAACCTATATGAAACTAAACCGATGGCAATCATATTTCAAGTTAAAACTTCATAGTCTGATCGGTAGATAAAGCTAATTATGGGTTGCTTGTACGTATCTCATATAAGATGTGCCCATTCATATATAATTTCAAACTGAAACGTAACAAACCGAACGACGGTTATATCGACTTATAAATGGACAAAGCAGTTCACATATATCCGTGGAATAAATCTAAAAAATGTGTGTGCTTTCTTCCTGATTGGTGAAATGTTTGAGCTTAACTTAAATGAAATGGAATTGTAATCGAACCAATAAATAGATTGATGTAGAACAATGATAGCATTTCTCGAACTTCAGTTAAGGTAGTATATTCCGCTATCTTTCAAACATCAGATTACATTTCGGTTCCAGTAAATGTAACCATTTAATCAGCACGTAAATAGAAAAACATCATGTGAAAAATAACGTGAAACGAAATCGATACAATCATAAAATGGGATCACAAAAGTGAATGCCGCCAAAGACGCTAACATTAAACATGAATACATATTTCTATCTCTCTCGATATCTATATATCTTTTTATATAAATAAAACAAGTATGTTAAAATGTGGTCTTCAGTTGCAACTAGAAATGTGGGATTTTGTTTACAGATACCCCATCCATGAGGCGAAAAATTGATATATGTATACTCCACTCTCTATCTTCATAAATCCGTTCGGCTAACGCTTTAATTTCATTTCTTTATCATGTTTTTCTATTATTCTATACTGAATGGCATGCACGACATTAAAATCAATTGTTTTATCCGAGAGCTGCACAGACGAAGCTAGCGACCCTAAAAATACAGAGAAATATTTCTCATAAATATAAGAACTCAAAATTTTAGAACAATCAGATGGTCCTCCGCTCATGAAAACAAATATTTTGAGAAGGATATGTGAAATATATTTTTCTAATAAAAGTAACGTACAAATAGAGAAGATGTCGGAGTTTTGATGGCTGGTAGAAAAGGTAACGCATGCACGATTTACTGCGAGTGAAGGCAGAACGAAGGTTTCAATCGTAGATGGACGAGTAAGGTAGACCTTCGGATAGTATGGACAGTAGTATCTGTGATAATTGTTTTACTATTGCCACTTCTGGTAGATCTTAGCTACACCTGGAATCTTGACTGATGTTTTTTTTCTGAGTGAAAAAGGGAATCCATTCAGTGAAATACATGAAGTGTAGATTGGCGTAACAGTACTGGGGTTCGTGCATTAAATGTTCGCAGAATAATCTAGCTATGATGACGTGAAATACCCACTTGAGAGAGAGTGAGAGAGAGAGAGAATAGGCGACGTCACAGAGACAGTTATATTTGTGGAAGCCGGACTGACCAAGGACTTCTTTTTAGACACATCGTGAATGGTCAAAAGATGGCAATAATAATTTGGCAGGCGTTTATAGCCGACGTTTATAGCCGACTAACTGTCCATTGCATGTGTATTTTTACCCATTGCAATCATTCATTTGACACTACAAAACGAGACAGAAATAAACATGGACTACTACAAACTGACAAACAATTACATGGATTTTTTCTGTAATGTTGTATTAATAATTATTTAGTTTCCAGTTTTTTTAAGTTTGTTTTCTTTGTCTCTTGATGTGTGTGTCTAGAGTGCTTAATAACAATAATTATAAATAGAAGAAAGCGGCTGATGTGACAATATGCCGGGACCCAACGAAAGACGTATACAACTTAGAGGCGCTAGTATACATTTGGAAGAGGGTACCGATAACATTGAGAAGTATTAATTCGTACGAGTTGAAAAAAATAATCAAACCAGAGAATAGTAATGTGCTATCTACGTTCTAGGTAGAAATGCCGAGAACAGATATTAAAGCTGTGACTTGAGTAAAGGTTAGTTAGGCTCGGATATGTCATAATTGACAGAAATATCGATCAGATGAATAAGCTTCATAATATAATTATAATTAAAACAAAACAATTGCTTAAGTGGTTGACGTGGCTAACCACTTCTCGAGGCGTTATTTTGTATATCCGACGACCAATCTAAACGAGTAATGGTTACGACAAAAGATTTATCCAGGCGACACCGTGGGCGCCTGCCTGAACAGGGTGGTGCGCAAAGCGAATTTAACAGTAAAGAACAGTGTAGTAGAGACGAAAGAGAGACGAGAGAAAGTGGCAAACAGTCAAAGTTAGTCGCTGCGATAGCCCTCTTGTATAAAGTTAATACGCTTTATCGAAGCCCCAATTGAAATGTCTAACCTCAAGGTTCACAAAGTACAGAAATAGCAAACTGATTAATAATTTCAAGAATCAAGATAACAAACTGTACCGCTTTTTACCTACGAAGAACACTCAAGTTCCTGTAAATACGAATAATATAATATTATTTTAAACAAAAACCAAGAACTTCGTAATGTTTTCAGCTGTAAAGACTGTCTAATAATTTTGCTATTTTATTGTATTGTTTTATTTTAATTATGGCCGATTTTCCAAGGCGATGTATTTACGAACAGCAGCGAGCTATACTTCTAGCAAGACAAATCACAACGTGGGCGTATTGCCCACCTAACAAAGGCAAAGGCTTCAATTGGATCGTCCTACTGTCCACAGACAACAACACGAGTGCTAGTACGTCATAGCAACCTATGTCGAAGTTATTGTCCGAAAACGATCAAGGTACGTGAACGCGTATACGACGGTGTCTGGTTACTAGGTGAGAAAGTACTAGTTATACATAAGCTTAGGACTAGAATGGGCATACGTCTTTGAGAATGAGAGAACCTAACTTATATTTCGATATAACTGTAATTAAACAGCGAGACCAGTCGTGATAATCAGCTTTTTATCTATGAACATAAAATCTGGCTGGCCATGCGGACTACCATCTAGTCTGAAGATTACTTATGAAAATGCTCAAGTAGTTCATAATATCAGCATGTTTCCTTGTATCCAAGAATGCATAAATATTTCATAAACTTCAGTCATATATAGAGTTGTCTCTATTCACTTAGCAAAATATTTCCTCGTGGCAGGCCTGTTGTCTGTATGTATTACACATTTGCACTTTACCAAAATACAGCAATGCACATATTTACCAAAAACCTATTAATAACATTCAGCAAACATAATTTTTTTAATTTTTCTAACGAGTTATTTGGTCACTGAAAATATCTTTCATATCACTTATTATTTTAATAGTAATTAATATATTTTGTTCATAAACCCTAGTTTTCTTTTTTTCAAATGTTGAGATTATTGAGCACCTGCCAAATAGTGAACCATTCTTTCTTATTTTCAACAATGATTTTAATCCAGTCATTTGCCAGGATACACGGGACGAATGCGTTGACTTCCGATGATGAACACAAACGAAACTGATAAAACAGCGACGACACACTACCGCCGCAATCATGATGATGATGATGATTATCATAATCATCATCATAATCATCATCATCATCATGAACATTATCATCATTATCATCATCATGATCATCATGATTATCATCTCAAAATCACTATAACTAACAACCAGACGTTTGAATAATTAATTAAACGCAACACATGCAACACCCGCTTTTGTAACAGTAACTGCCTCAGCAAAATAACTTGCAGAGACTAAAGAAAATTCAGATTTCGTACAGCGAACAATTCGATTTGCCGTCAATGTTTGCGTCCTTGCCGTCTTAATTCTTATTTATACTAGTGTAAATTTATATATATATATATATATATATATATATATATATATATATATAGATAGATAGATAGATAGATAGATAGATAGATAGATAGATAGGTAACTTATAGTGGGCAGTACAGGGCAGAGGTGCAAGAGATAAACATGAATGTACGAAAATTACATATACAACTGTGAAATGGGTTTTGTAGTTTCCACTTTTTATTAATTCAATATATATTTATTTTCTGAAGAAGGGACATTTTCCCCCTGAATATTATGTCATACGTAACTTTTATCGTACTGCACGAACGCAAGTAAGATTTCAATATAATATAATATATACATATCATAGCAGTGCTAATAGTATAGCAATAATAACATACATATATATATATATATATATAATATATAGATATATATATATATATATATATATTGTATTAATAAAAATGTAAAAAACAGTAAAACTCATTCCACTGTTGTATGCCTTATTTCCTTAGGTTTTTTTCCCGCTACACTTCTGTATTGTCTTCTATAAATTACCTTTATATACACACTACACAATCTTAAATGCAAACTGCACCAACCTATTTATATATATATATATATATATATATATATATATGTATATATATATATAAATATATATATATATGTATATATATATATAAATATATATATATTTATATATATATATATGTATGTATATATATATGTATATATATATAAATATATATATTTATATATATATATATGTATGTATATATATATATATTTATATATATATATATATATATGTATGTGTGTATATATATATATATATATATATATATATATTCAACAGCTTTTGATATCTCCGTACGAGTTCTCTATGTTTTCTTATTAGTTATATTATTTTTCTACTACTATTAACTTTTAGGTACTCACATATTACATAATAAGAACATATTTAAATTTTAATAACACTTTGCAGACAAATGAGGCCCGAAATAGGTGCTGGCTATCTTGCGTCGCATATATCGGTTGACACTTTTTTCAAGTATGCGTCAAAGTATTCTATTCTTCTTCGCTGGATACAAGACAACAGTCAAAACCTAGAAATTTGAATCTCTCAAGTCGAGCCAAATAACATTTAATATCCATGTGCATAAAGATAAGTGCTGCTTCAAGTCCGTTCTGATCATAAGATGTATGTGTTCCTTGCCAGATATCATTTTGTGAAATACACTTCAATGTTAACTGTTGTTCCTTTTATTTGTTTTGTGTATATATTTAGTTACCATTCTGAGAATAAATAAGATATTTTTACAATCCCCTGTATCAGTGTTGTTCTTCAACGCCGTGTTTATTATCTTTCCTCTGAAATCCAAAACGAATTTCGATGAAGATAAATAAATGTGTTTTTTATTTTTCTAGAATTCGGAAAATCATAGTGTATGTCTTGCGGAAACGCATCACGTTGTGCGACACGATTCTGCAATTTATACCATTTAAGAGCTCATCGGGGAGTCATTCTCAACAAGATTCGTTCAGAGAAATTAAGACATAGTTGAGGTAACAATTTCCGAAAGAACACACGATGTCTGCAGTAAATACCTTCCCCAATTCTCCCAAATCAAATTAAATAAAGGTGTTATCCTTGAAATAATGAAGAGGTAATATCCAGATCTGAAGCAATGTATGTTGAAAATACAATTATTATTGTACCCGAAGACATAGTACACAATTATATGTTCGACGAAGCCGCGTTACACAAATTAGAAGTGATTTTGCCTAGGAGAACTCCGGGTTTAAAAATGACTAGAATGAGGCAGACGTAGCAAAGGTCAGTATTATAATAGAACTAAAAAAGGGGTGTTAATACCTATCAATATATGAACGCTAAGGGTTGAAACGAGTGATACCCATATTCAGACATGCAACATTATCTCCATTGTTTAATAACATTGTGGAATATAGGAGTTAATCAAAAGAAAAGAACAATGACCAAGTCTATACAAATGAAATAATTAATTTTAATTGAAAACTTTTTTTAAGACAATGCAAAATAAAATGTTAGTAAAAATGAGAGTTAAAAAAAATCAGAAAATGTTCTGGCAAAAGAAAAGTGGTTTTTCTGCAAGAAGAAATTTAGTACTCGTGTGTTTTTTCAACTAGCCTCGGTGTGTAAAAAAAATATAAATGGAAGTATGTGCGTGTATATTAGCGTGCCTGTTTTGTTAGTGAGAGAGTGTATCTGCAAACTGTATATATGCCTTCACTAAGCAACGTGCGTGTACTTCGTTGGGTGTACAGAAGTTTGCGTGTGTATATTGTTGTTTCTAAACGGCATTCGCCACCTGTAAAAGTACTGAACTGGATTTACACGTATGCACATATGTTGTGTGAAGGAAACTGGTAAATGCTAAAGAAAAAAGCTATGTGTGTTATTTGATAATGTAGCAAAATTATAGGGGCTGAATATTCATTGTACCAAAACACATCACGCAATAAGTTCCGGGCCTGAGATACAGATGGCGGCACAAGTAAAAATATATGAGAGTTTCATAAAGTACTAACCTTCAAGTGGCATGTGTCTAAATGTTAGCCCAAGCGGGTTATCAGTTTACAAATCACCGTTATTTAAGCGAAGCTACTGTTTCAAGTTTCAAAACAGTTACAAATCTGAATTGTTTGTGTTTATAAACCATTGCTTTCTCATCATAATCATATTCGGTTTAACGTCCGTTTTACATGAGGGCATGTGTTGGACGGCGTTTAGAAATTTACTTTCAAACTAAGTATTCTAACATTACTTTCTGATGGGAACAATGATGTTCAATTAAAGCAATGATTTGATGGACAAGTTTTTCGTGGTTTTCCTTCAAATGACCAAAATGTCAAATAAAAATCATTATACTTTTTTTTCTGTAATGAAGACTACAGTATAAATAATTGCTGCCCGGACAGCAGGTAGTTTGTACTAGTTATTATTATTTAAATAAAATTTGACTATATTGAATATGTAAACTGTTGGATGTATTGAAGATGTTAACTATAATGTATCTGCGTTTTTTTTATTAGTTTCGTATTGTTTTCTTCGCAGTTATGAAGTAAAGACGTTCATTTATGACAGTGAAATCATGTTTTATTTATATATGCTTTTTGAAGGAATTAAAAATATATTTAGATGAATAAAATTTCGATAAGGAATATAAATAATTAATTCTACTGTTTACGTATTATTTTTAAAGCATACAAAAGGACTTTAAAGAATATTTTAAAATATTATATTTAAATAAGTGTTTATTTATTTTTTGGATGAGTACCCTCATCTAAATTCCACTTCCCGAAAAATGAGATTTTTCCGAGGCAACTGTCGAATTCCGGGGACCTAATCATTCTCTACCATTGTGTCTGTGTGACCGCGTATAATCTCAGCTTCATAAGTCTTACTTGTACTCTGCTCTGTCAGAAACAAACGTTAAGTGGTCATATACTGAATTTACACTAGTTCCACATTTTAAAATTAAACATGTTGGTAGAAAACTAATATTTAATCTGCGCTTAGAAAAACATATATGCTGTATATATTGTTGCCAATTTCTCGGTGGTTAAATATACTGCAAGTTATTCCCACATGTTATCTATGAGTAAACCTCTCTTTTTTGCGTCACATGTCTAGGGCATATGTGCAGAGAAACGTTCTATCACAAGATTCAGCTTCTATTATAGTCAACATAATACCGGCCTCATCTACCGAGAAATATATTCCCGAGAGGTGAACGTACACAAAGACCACAATAAAATATTATAAAGACGAACCTCTCCAGTCGAACAAATACACATTTTCATTGGTGTAGAAATATTTTTGTCTGCATACATACGCATAAAAATAAGTACACCTTCGCGTTCACTTGTATCCGAAAGATGTATTTATTCCTTTCCACATTTTCCTAGAGAAATATCTTTACATGTTAATATGTTCTTTTTCTTGTATTTATTTTGTATATTTATCTAGTTGTCCTTTCTGTGAATATATAATGACTATCACGTGTTATTAAACATTTCTCTTAACTCCGAACCGACTCTCGAAAAAGATAACATGTTTTATATATTTGTATTATTATTTGTATTGTACTTAAACAATCTATATTTTTCAGTGAAAGCGAAATCGAGAAGTCCTTGCGACGTAGTTCTGTTTGCTCGTCACACGGTGGAAGAAAGTAAATATATTTCCGGTGATGTAACCGAACAAGTTGTTGCTGTTAATATCTAACAGGGGATAACCGGAGATTAGAGCTCAGTCGAGCATTTTCGATGTTAATTACTTTATATTATAAGGAAGGTAGCAACGTCCCTTTTGTGCGTAAAGCGTTGTAGGGAAAAAGAGATAATTTCCACTAGATTTGATGTCGATGTTTAAATATGTCCATACAACAACGAATGCTCCGAGCGGCGGCTGTTCAAGTATAGCAGCAGTACTTCATCTTAAGACGTATATGTATATTATATACGTAGATTGCATTAGGTAGTCGAGTATTTCTATAGAGGTAGGATCATCTAACCATTCGTCCTTAGCAATAAATTGGATGTAAGTCATCTATCTTAGAATTGGGGTAATATGTAATATTTCAAAGCTTATTAAATAAGGTCTTCCTCATAGAAGCTACTAAAGAATCGAAACGTTCGTGGTAGAAAGAGAGAAGCTTAGTGGTAAAGTTGTTAAAAGTTTTAAAAACATTTGTTGCTCTAGCACTATATGATCCATAGAAAGAAGGAGAGACAGAGAGAGAGAACCAGTGAGAACTTTATCAGCAGTGCTCTTCAATGGTATACAGTTTGATGTCAACAGATCATATCAGGATATGGTTTGGAAGATCATTGATTAAGATAAGGGAGATAGTATATCCAAGATAGATCATTGAATCTCGTCTGCTGTATAGTATGCGCTTCAGATGCCTGCATATCAACAAATAATAGAGATATATCGGGAGGAAAGGATTGTTCGGTTCCAAAAAACATTGCGATTGTATAAGCGCGTGTTCTGATTATGGCTTTGTTTCTAGAGCTATATCTCTTAGCATCACATTTAGTTGATATTGTACGACACGAAGAGTGGTTATACAAACGTGGAATCTATGAAATGCCTTGTATACTTAGCGTATCAGCATGTAACCTTGCGGGACTAAATCCATATTGCCTGCAAGTAAATAGATTGTTTCTCGTGAATCATAGAAAAATTAAAGTTGTGTACTAGGATGCAGAAGAGTTATAACTAGTATTTAAAAAAAATATTCAGTATATCGGTGCGGTATTCAAAAGAAGATTGAATCGTAGATGTGCACTTTCAGGGCAAGTTGTCAGGAAAAGATTAACAAAAAACTTTTAAAATCTTCACTATATGTGTGCCATATTCAAAGATTATTTCAATAAAACTAACTGCATCGTTTTCGGCAAAATAAAAAAAAACAAATGTTAAAGATATGTTCTTAATAAGTCCGACACGGAATAAATGCATGGCAACCAGTGTTTTTAGTTAAAGATGCGCGTACGACATAATGAACCGTCCTTAATATAAGCACAATTTTGATTTCCATCGCGATCTTGAAGATTCGGTTTTAAGATCTTGTTAGAATGACAAGACATTTTAGAATAATTCATAATTGACGAAAATAATGTTTCTACTGTTTAGTTAAAATTACATTAACTGTTATCCTCAAGGAGCCGTTGAACCTTGATAAGTGGAGAGTTATTAGTAAAATAAATCTAACGGTTCACTTTTATTTAGTTTCACTCATTGACACTTCTGTACTTTTGTCATTGTACTTAATCAAGTGTTTTTAACATAATATTTAGATTTTTTTGGAAAACAATTCAATGACGAAACCCATGCTATTAATGGAAATCGGATTCGCGAAAAAATCTTAAGAAATATTTTTATTAAACTGTATGAGTTTGTTCAAGTTTTTGTTATAACACTTTATCTATTTTTTAAAGCTGAGGTAGAGCAGCCTTTTTTCCTTTTATTTTTACTTTTTAAGAAATATAATTATTTTATTATTATTATTTACAGTATTGTCTGAGCATTTCATGAATTGGATACAATTGTTTAAATTATACTTTGAAAAGTTAATATACAAGTTTACGTTTAACCATTAATTGCTAAAAATTGATGTGTTAATGCCTGCTAATTGTATTATACAGATTATACGAATAAGTCGAGAGAAAATAAAAAACACATTAAGTGCCGCCTACTGACATTCTTTGTGAATGTCGGTGAGATCCTTTTTACCAACATCAGAATTTTCTTGCGGCCCTCTGGTTTATTTGTTCGGCAGTTTTGATCGCATACTAACTACTATATCCAAAGCCAATAAGATGTGCATTATATTGAGCCACTCATTGATACGATCGGGAGAGCATGAAGTGTTTATCAATGTGTATTTATTTTGACATCTGTGTAAATAATATATTTATACTGATACTGTTGTAAAATTGCATTAAACAAAATCAATTACACTTATTAATAATCTACACGCGGTTGTGTTATACCACTGTCCAATCACGTTTGCTTCCAGAAAAATACCTGAACTGGAACAAGGTGGGAGAAAGCGATCGATACGTTCTTGTAGTTTGAGCTATTCCAGCGACATCAGTTCCCCGTAAACTGATTGATCACTTTTAGAAGTGATCGAACAATCCGAGAAGAAACAGAAAATGATTTCACCAACCAAAAATTGGAGCATATGCAGTATCGTTTCTCTTGAATTGCGTTGTATTGATTAATTGCACTGGATTTTTATTGATTTTTCCGCTGCCAAGTTGAAGCATACACTTTCTCCATTTGCAGCATATCGATAATGTCTCTCGCTGTGGAGCTTACTTACATAGTGAATTAAACTTTAATGTTTGTTTCTGTTTATATTAAAACTGCTTTGTTTTATTTTTTCGAAGGAGAATACAGTATACTATTTTGAAAATATTGATGGACATTTTCAAATGCAATAATGAATTTAAACTATATATATAAATATATATATATATATATATATATATATATATATATATATATATATATATATATATATATATATCGTGTATTGTAAACAAGATATTACTAAATATAGAACATCATATATAATGCGATATATTTTCTCCCGGTACCAATAGTCAGTGATTTACTCTGTAGAGGGCCGGCGTCGCATCAAACTGCGTTGAGCCGTACTTAGGAGCCGTATAGACGCTAGAAACACGTGCATTTTGATAACTCTCTCTCTCTCTCTCTCTCTCTCTCTCTCTCTCTATATATATATATATATATATATATATATATATATATATATATATATATATATATATATATAGATATATAATTAACTTGTTACAAATATCCAGGGGGTATGAATCCGAAGGAAGTTGAAACCGGGTTTATGAGAGTGCTCAATGAAAATTCAGAGCAAAATATATATTTTTTGATTTTATTCCATTAGTTGCGACAAAACAAGTTTTGTTTCATTGGTGCGAATAGCGACCAACTCATCGGGCCGGCGAAAGGAATTCAAATGGCATAAAATTTCAACTTCACTCTAACGGGAGATTGAAAATTGAAAATACATTGGAGGGGGAGGGGGATAGAGTTGGGGCTTTGTCTATAACGGCTACGTGGGACATGAGAGGGGAGGGGGGAGGACCCCAACAAGTCGTGTTTCAAATTATTACGTGGGAGGTTTTTCACGTGTCAGATAAAATAAGAATGACGGTTGTAATCATAATTTTATTCTCATTTTAAATTTAACTCACTCTGGCCGTCGCCCCATCTCCCTCCTCCCACCCCGGCCGAGATTGAGATTGTCACAGCACTGACACGTGAAAAACCTCCCACGTAATAATTTGAAACACGACTTGTTGGGGTCCTCCCCCCTCCCCTCTCATGTCCCACGTCGCCGTTATAGACAAAGCCCCAACTCTATCCCCCTCCCCCTCCAATGTATTTTCAATTTTCAATCTCCCGTTAGAGTGAAGTTGAAATTTTATGCCATTTGAATTCCTTTCGCCGGCCCGATGAGTTGGTCGCTATTCGCACCAATGAAACAAAACTTGTTTTGTCGCAACTAATGGAATAAAATCAAAAAATATAGATATAGATATATATATAGATAGATAGATATATATAGATATAGATAGATAGATAGATAGATAGATAGATAGATAGATAGATAGATAGATAGATAGATAGATAGATAGATAGATAGATAGATATATAGATAGATAGATAGGCTCCCTACCGATGTAGCATTCTGATGTAAGGAAATATTTTTACATGGCATCGAGACACTATTGTACCGTGAGAATAATTAAATAATTTTAAATTATAAGTATCGTAAATAAAAATTATTAATAGATAAATTACATCATTTATTATACGATACCATTTCTCCAAATTCCACTATAAGGTTCCTTGCTCAGTTAGTAGAGGGCTTGACTACAGCCACTGTGGTCTCCGTTTCATGTCTCATTCAGTCAATCTGCACGGATGAGTTGTGGGGACGACGGAACACGTGTCTTTGAATACAATATTATATATATTTAGTTTCAATGTTATATAATTAAATATATTTTAAAACATGATTTATTTAAGTAGTATTTAGAAAATCGTGTTCTAAGGCTAAAACAGCGGCTTGCGTCTGTGTTTCCATGTAAATTCATGTATTTTCACAAGGTGAAACTGACAGAAGAATTCGTTTCACCAATACAATAAATATCCCTGTGTAACAAATGGAAACGAAATATAGTGCGTAAGTTTCAGTCTAAAACGAAGAAGTGTAGACTAAACATTTTGTTATGTATAGTGTGTGACTGTCCCCGGTCAAATAATGATTGTATGTACTTTTTAATCAGGTAAATAATTTGTTGTTTTTGTAGTAACCCAATCGCTAATTGGCGTACTATTTATTATGATCCGATGTAGCGCACGGTATAAGACGAAACAGTAAACCTTATTATATTTTATTGCCTTTCTGTAACGGTGTTCTTGGTCAGCTGAGATAATATTACTGTAGTGTAGTAATACTTACTTCATGCTGAAATTAGAAAACAAAGAGATAACTAGTGACTAGATCACATATAAAAAACGCTAAATACCAACCTATGAATTCTATAATTTCTTAGAAATATGCATAAATAATGAAACTAAAGCTAAGACGAAGCATAATAATATAGCCAACACATTTTACAGAGCTAATCCAGTTCTTGAAATCAAAAGACCAACCTATGAATTCTATCATTTCTTAGAAATATGCATAAATAATGAAACTAAAGCTAAGACGAAGCATAATAATATAGCCAACACATTTTACAGAGCTAATCCAGTTGTTGAAATCAAAAGACCAACCTATGAATTCTATAATTTCTTAGAAATATGCATAAATAATGACACTAAAGCTAAGACGAAGCATAATAATATAGCCAACACATTTTACAGAGCAAATCCAGTTGTTGAAATCATAAGACCAACCTTCTTTACGTTATAATAAGATAATAACAAAATAAACAGTGCATTCAGTTAAAATTGAATGCACTGTTTATTATTTATTTTATTGCAGATTCACGGCGATCATCGATCACCCGAAGTTTGTTTGGTATCAGGCAAGTAAAACGTATTTATTTATTCACGTATTTAAAAAAATGAATGAGCATTTGTTTTTCGTTATTTGACATACAATGTCGATTATTACTTTTTTAAACCATCGTTTTATTCTATAGTTTATTTTCATTTATTTATTTTCATTTATATATTTATTTATTATATTGATTTATTTAATAAGTTATTTAATTGTTAATTACATCTTGGGTCAAGTAACAGCGAATGTAATACTTGTTTTGTTATTTATGTGTCGAAATGTTGTTATGAAACTTTATTTTCGTTGAATAAATGAATTAAGTGTTTGAGGTTCATGATTTTATATATTTCCACTAAGGCTAATGTACAATTTATGATATTTTTAATGCTAATTTTTAGACCAGTCGAATTAATTTCCGAACTAATACTTTTTTGTTCTCGTAAATAATTAAAGGGCGTACTGCTATATTTACATCATTCACTCCTCAATAATATAATATACTAGCAGGACCCGTGTCCCGGCGTTGCCCGGGGAAATATAACAGCCTGATTTTAATTTTTAAGTTAAATTAATAGATTCAGAAAATAAATCATTTCACTGGAATTAAAATTGGATTTAACTCCTGAATAATATAATATATTAGTTAAACCTACGTGAAAAATTTATTTCCGTGGCATCTATGCATACGTTTTTCTTATTGATTTACATTTTTAAATTAACATGATATTATCTGATGAACATTAACTTATTAGTGTGCACATATATTTGATTCTACATTTAGATAAATGTGTATCGTTATTACCCTTTATAGCGTTCATACTACTATTAATGTTGCGAGTGTTAAGTATTTTATTGTGTGTGTTTTGTTTCGTGTATGTTATGTTTTACACGCAACGACAACTAAGTTTAATCCGATTCATGTTATTAGAAAACTTTGATAAAGATTATAGCTTGTTTTCAGTAATGTCTGCTTCCAGTGTTAATGTAGAATTAATTATGTGTTTTTTTTTACAGTTTATTAAATACTTTTGCATTGCCGTAATTAGTGGATACTCTATGCTTTAGGTATTTATCTGAAATATTGGTTTTATATAAGTGTTTATTAATAAGATATAATTGCGTGGTGTTCGACCAGGTTTTAGAGTTGGTTGTTTTAATTATAGATTATCTCAAACGAATTTATTAGATTTAGATTTATTTTAATTTCTATGCCAAAACTTTAGTTAATTTATGTTCTTTTTATCTAAACATTAGTTAAGTGTACCGATAGTTGCATTGTTGATAGATACAAGCATAGCCATTATAGTAGTCTGACAATTCGTTGAGGGATCACGTTGGGATTACCACTTGTTGCAGGAACCAGTTCCCTTGGTGGTCGGTCTTAAAACAAAGAAAGAGGACATACGAAAAAAATAACAACGATGGCTAAGAAAAAAATGACAAATGCAGATGAACAGTGTAAAAGGTTCTAGCCGTATTCATTTGCACCATAGGTACAATAGTTATGACAGAGAAGAAAAGAAAACTGGTTGACTTGGTGACCCCCTCTTGAGCCTGAACAGTAGGAATAGGTTTGGTGATCCTCTGGATTCATGGTAGCTGGTAGGACAGGGCTAATGCTCATGATTTGCAGGTAAAGCTGGATCGACAGGAAAGACGATTCTGAAACATTAACAGCATGGACTGACGCTAGACGGAGTTGAAGTGGACGTGCGTGGAGTGTAATGAGGTGCCTCAAGACGGTAATGTTACTGTTGACGTGTCCAAGTGTTGAGTCGGCAGTAACCGGCAGGCGCAAGACGTCGGCAGGCACTGGTACAAGAGCTGCTGATGCTGGATCTAGGAGAAAGCACAGGAGAAACACCAGGAAGTACTTGAAGCATGCACTGCAGGAAACAGAAGAGGGACTGGAGAGTCAGGCTAGAGCATGTGCTGCAGGTAGGAGCTAAAGTCGGCGGGACACAGTAGTTGGATCTGAAGAGAGGGTGTCGTAATGTCTGACAAAAGTCCGTGAAGTAACGATCGGTCGGCAGCAATGAAGGAGACAACGTAAGGTGTCGAGCCCAGGGCAAATGGCCCGAATCAGCAATGAGTTAAGAAACACACTACTTTTACGCTGTCCTGTCACCTGCTCTTGGTGCGACATTTTAGGATCTGATAGGTAATGTTAAGTGATGATATGCGCAGGGAGAAACTAAGTGCGTTGATTTCTGTGTCACATATTAAGCCACTCAAATATTCAACAGAGGGTTCATGACGATGACTAAGATGTCCAATGATAATAATCCAGTTTTGTTAGGTATGCTGAGTCATAAAACGAGAGTCTGCGCGACAAATATATATATATATATATATATATATATATATATATATTGCAAGTAAGCTACACATAGGCATCCATGTTTCATCCTCGCAGAAAATCATCAAGATAAATGCACAGATTTTTGTTAGCACTTTTTTTTTAAATATATAATTTGTGTGTAGTTTAGTTAATTGAACAAATATATCTGTTATTATTTCTCTCTCACAGGTTTTGTTTTTATTGATTAATGGCAGTGCTTCTCCCCAAATAAGGCCTGGCCAACCGCTCCTTGACACACTTTACTTTTGTTTGATGTTGGTGCACATCGGTAGTAACTGTGTTAAATAAACAAGTGACCTTATTTGAACACGTACAAGATAAAACTAAAAATGTTTATTGTGTTATTCTATGCTACTTCATATCTTGATTAAGATTTTATTTATTTATTTTTCAACTTATTTATTTATTTGTGCTGCATAAATCTACAATTGTTTGCTATTTGGCATCTACTGTTTACTACGTTTTTTTATATTTTAAATTTTAAATCTTAAGCACCTTATTCCTAAATAATTCACACGGGTAATCTAAATATTTACATGGGCTGGATTACTGTAATATTTTCCACGCGATTATTTCCAGTGATGGTTCGCTAGTGATGTTTTTCATCGGTGTTTTCGGTTATTAAATGTGGGGTTATGGTTATTATATTTGTTGTTAAGATCTAGTGAAGTTTCGTCGATTTGTTTTTTAATCCGTGTTTTCGTGTGGGTTGGTAAACGGTGATTTTGGTTTAGCAGTATATTGTAGTTGGCAAACTGCTAAAGTTCTTCTCTTCGTTATTAACTTTTTTATTTCTATTTCTGTGTGATTGTGTAAGAGTTTGAATTATTCATATTTCTAGTAGTTACATGTTTTTTTTTTGTTAATGTTCCTGCTGCAATATTTATCAGCATTTTAAACATTTTGTTTTTATTTTTGTTTAAAGTTTTCATTGAGTATTTTATAAGTGTTTGCTTTAATTATCATTTATTTATTTCTGAGTTTTCGCAGCAGCTGCAGGGAGTTATTTTTATTTAATATTTTATTGAATATTCTGAGCAAGGGGTTAGTTTCCAGGAAGTGTTTTCTCATCATATTAAACCAATTGTTGTCAAATTTACTCATTAGTATCCTGTTATAGGGTAGTTTATCTTTCTTTTATTATTCTTATTATAGTTATTGGTATGCTAGTGCTTATATTTAACTTCGATATTCTTATACTCACTATTTTTAAGGTTTTATGGAAGACATTGCTTAAATTCTGAAATACGTTTTCATTGCTAGAGTTATTGCGAAGTCTATGTTCCATTTAAGTAGATACATGTGTTATGATTGATAAGGGGTGATTAGACATTGGGTTCCCGTATATTGGGTTTCCGTTATCCTTTTCATATGGTTCGAATGTATTTTAATTTACGTAAAAATTTCCATTTTAATGTTAGATATATTAATGTTAGCTTACGTATCTGCTCTTACACTTAATATGTATAATATAGACCTTTGAGATCTAGCGTAAAAAAAACAAATAAAATATACATATAAAAATAGAAAAATCAGGTCTGATTAAAACGAACGCATCTCTAAGATATAGCTATTTATATACTTAGTCTCTCCCATCCGAGAAATGTATATGAAATGAATGAAGAAACAGCATTTGTATTTAAGGTACACATCGAGTTAATTTATTGTAATTGACGAAAACCCAGTCAGATTAATGATTCCGACAAGACAAGTCAACAGGAATTACTCTTTCCGACAGATAATTACTGACGAAGGACGTATGCATCTTTCACCTTTTTCTTCATCTTTTAAGACTTAATGAACGATCTAAAAGTATAGAATAGAAAATAAAAAGGAGATATACCGATGAATGTGTATTAATCGATAGAGAGTTGAACTGATTAATCAATTTTCAATTAGTCACCATTAAATGAGTGTAATCAAGAAGCAACCGACTGTGAAATGATTCTTTTCTATACAAGTTTATTATATATTGACCCAGCTTTAATTGGGGCATTTCATTTTCTGACAACACTTATATACGAAAACGAATAGTAAAAGTTATGCACTGGATATGTAGGCAATCCCCTTCGCGACAAGTCTTCATAAATAAAAGAAAAAGCAGATGCACACTCATTACAACTTCTGAACCTTTAGTCTGGATGTATTAATTTATTACGTACATACCATCTTTGTTTGTATTATTAAAAAATATTCCACTCAATTTTAAGTAATAAAGCAGGTAATACTATCTGTATTTATATTATATCTAGATGAAATAAACTAAAATACGGATCTTGGCAGCGTCAACTTATACCAGTGCTTTTATATACAACTTACCTGTGGCGATCGACATTATTCTAATTGAACACTTAGCGGAATTTCTTTTGATCTGGCGAGTGTGTTAATTGCCATTTAAAAATTATTATCATAAGAATATTTTGTCAAATTATTTATTTCGGTCGATTAGAGTAGTAATGCGAAACGCTCTTTTACAAAATATATTTTGAAAATAAATTAAAAGACTAGCAAATATATGCTCCCTCCGATCGCATATTTTTGCGAGGCTGAGAAAATGGTATCATGATAAACGAATTACATAAACTGACCCTAAACGATGAAGTATTTGCGGAGCGGGTGATTACATGACGAACGAACACTCTCCTCCCCCGGAAAAAGTAGGAGTTAATTACTGGGGGCATGATATCACGAGAACAAAATAGATAAAACACTACCCTCCACAAAAAAGAAGAAGTTAGTCTTGGGAGGATGGTATCGTGAGAAATGAACTTATATTAAAGTGCCTCCCCCTCAAAAAGAAGAGTTAACGCCTGGGAGGAGTATATCCTCGCGAATTAAAATATACTACAACGATAAATGAAAAAAAACAAAAAAACAAAAGAACTAAATAATTCATATCTTGAATGAGTTAGTTCTTTTGTTTTTTTGTGGGGGGGTGGATTTATTCATCATTGTGCCGGCCGACGTGAAAGTGTATTATCGCACATTGTTCCGTTTTTTTTGTTTTTTTTTAATGTATTTGGGACCGATTATTTGCTTGTTGGCTTAGTGGAAGAAATAATGCACGAGCTACTTTTCTAAGACTTTTTCTAGGACTTTCTTTTTTTATCGTTGTTCTTCCTTGTTTTTTAATTTTAACTTTTATTTTTATTTTTTTCCTCTTCTCTTCTTAAGTGACCTCAACTATTGCAACGCCACATTGTGTATTGTCGGCAGTTGAAACCAGTATTCCAGACATTTAATTTCCCTGATGATCTGCCAAGCAAGTAACTGCTTGGTAGTGAAATACGTGTAGGAAAAAACATTTAATTTGAATAAATAATATTTGTAAGAAAAAATATCTTTAATGGTGATCATTGGTGTCCTAGAAAGGAATGCTTTGGTAAGCCTTCATAAAATCACATATAAATGCTCTGTACTCTGTAATCGAGTATCATCGAGCTTGTTTTTATTGGAACAACCCCGGTCTTCACTGAATGATCTATTTTATAAGTGAAAAATCCAAATATATATATATATATATATATATATATATATATATATATACATGTTACATGAATAGTATTAAACATATATATATATATATATATATATATATATATATATATATATATACATATATATACATATATATACATATATATTTATATAAATATATATATATATATATATATATATGTATATACACATATAGATATATGAATAAATATATTCGTATATGTATGTGTGTGTGTGTGTGCGTGTGGGTGTGGGTGTGTGTATGTAGTGCTATCGCTTGCTGGGTAAGTGTGGAGTCGCTGTTCTGTGCCGTGGCGACGTCTTTGGAAGTACGGTTAGCATACTGGCACAGTACGCAAATACTTGTTTAACAAAAATAGACACACCCCTTTGATGAAATGGTCGTATCCGTTTCAGTAGTTTTGCTGTTTCTTGCTACGTCAATAGGCATCATTTGTCTGTGTTTATTTATTCTCTCCTGATAAATAATAATCTGATTGGACTATCGGCGTCTGGAAATCAAAGATGTTAATTATGGAACGACGCATTTTACTTTATATATAAAGATATATTTTATTATACTTCAAAAAGAAACATAAGAAACTTGAAAATGGGATCGGCGTGCGACACACATTTCGTTGCATGCTGATTCATTTGGCGAAGTGATAATATTTTGCTGCGGTTTAGTGAGCGAGAGAGAGAGAGAGAGTGAGTGAGTGTAAGAGAGAGAGAGATAGATATGCCTGAAACATAGTGAACACAGATAATGTCACTAGTGCACTCAATTTCCAATATCGCGAGTGACAGTTACATTTGCGTCAGCTCATTGACCTTTAAAATGCACTGTTAAATGACTGTTAATTCGAAGTTGTTCAAGTCTGTTCGACGGTAGACTTTTTCCGTAGTTACATTCTTGGTGCGAAATAGCAGTGCCAATTTTTACTTCTCACCCCGTGAGGGCAGTCCAAGACTTGTTAAACACGCTGCAAAATGTGTGTGTGTCACATATATGCATATGATTCAATCTGATGAATACCAATCTGCATGTGTCCGTATATTAATATATGTAGTAATATATGTTTCAGTCACGAAAAAGTAAGCAGGTATAAATACCAAACGAAACAATGTAAAGTTTTAGGAAAAAGCGAGAAAATAAATAGAAAGTCACAGAATCTGGCACTCTGAAATGGTTTCGGCAAAATATCCTTCACACTAAATAAATAGTCGACGGTTCTTGTTATGTGTCTTTAGGTAAAGGGTCCTATTTTTAAAAATTCATAACTTTTTTATTTATTGATTTTTTTATTATTTTTTTTTAGAATAAGTAAAGGACCCCTTCCGAAGCAAGCATGAGCCGTATTAGCCCTAAGGAACGTACCCTCATAATAGAGTGGTACTTTAAATCCAATGAGTCGATTTCGGAGACTCAACTCATCTATCGGCGTCATTACAACACCAGAAACTCTCCTTCGGCAAAAGCAATCTGAGGAATTATTGCTCGTTTTAGGGACCAACAAGGAATATCCAGCATGGCGAGAAGTGGTAGGCCTCGTACTGTACGAACAGCTCAAAATTTCGAGGAATTGGAGAGAAGTTTGGAGGAGGATGCATCCACATCCACAAGGAAGAGATCAAAAGAACTTGGCATTTCTCGAAGCTCACTTCGGAGAATGCTAAGAGAAAGAGGATATTTTCCATATAAAGTGCAGCTAGTTCAAGAACTTCAACCTCGAGATAATGATAAAAGACTTGAGTACGCTATGCGACTCCAGGATTTGGCCAATGATGATCTCGATTTTCTCAAAAAACTAATAATGTCGGATGAAGCCCATTTTCATCTTGATGGGTTCATCAATAAACAAAATTGCCGAATATGGGGTACGGAGAACCCAAGGATAATTCAGCAGCACACATTACATCCACTCAAGTGCACGGTGTGGTGTGGCGTTACTGCTGAAGAGATAATTGGCCCCTATTTCTTTGAAGACGATGCCGGAAATCAGGTAACAGTAACGGGTGACCGCTACCGAGAAATGCTGCAATATTTCTTGCAACCGTGGGTTGCCGCCAAACCTGACAGGATGTGGTTCCAACAGGATGGAGCCACAGCACACACTGCGAGAGATACCCTTACACTTTTACAGGGTATATTTGGAAATCAGATTATCTCTCGCAGTTGCGAAATTCAATGGCCTCCACGATCACCCGACCTTACAGCTCCTGACTTCTTCTTATGGGGTTACCTCAAAGAAAAGGTTTATGCCAATAAGCCAAACAATATTGAGGAACTGAAAGCAAATATTGAAGCAGAAATAAGAGCCATAAGTCCTCAGATGTTGCAAACTGTTATGGAAAATGTTTTAAAAAGAGCCGAAGAGTGTGAAGCCGCCAACGGCGCCCATTTAGAAAACATTATTTTTGCTTAAAAAACTCAAAACAGTGTAAAAAACAATACTTTAGTTTTTGTAAGTTTTAAGAAGTGTTTTTCGGCTAACATTTGTTTTGTTTATTTCAAAAAATCTCGGAAGGGTCAGTCTACACACACATAAAGTTTGGTGAGTTTAACTTTTATTTTGTGGAAGTTATTCAAATTTAAACATAGGACCCTTATTTTGGCCTACCCTGTATATAAATATATAACAGAAATGGTTAAGTTACAGAATCAAACCAATTGCGATATTACTAGTCCACAAGATACAAAGAGTATCTATCCATAAATCAGATCTTATAAATCCATGGAATATATTAAACACTGAATGTAAAATTATACTCAATGGTTTACATGTTGCGTAAGGAAGAGCTTCCATATTATAATTAAGAGATCACAAACTTCATAACATAATTAATTAGCATATCAAATATTATATGACTCTCCGAAAATAATCGCTTATAAACATAGTTTAATGTAATCGTTGCTCTTCTTGAAATGATCTGATCTTTTAATGTATTTTTAATTTTCATGTCAATGTTTTTGTGTTTTGCCCATTCTCATTATTAAAAAAAAATGTTCTCCCAAAATCTGGGCATCTATATTCTCGAACTGATAGCGAATATATATTCACTGGAAAGTATCTGAAATAGAATTGATATAGTCTATATACTGATCAGGAAAATCACTAAATATTTTCAAGTGTTACTCTGATGTAATAGTGAAGATACTTTTCTTTAAACGCGCTTACATATAGATAAATATCATGAAGTTTTATTTTCGGACACTGTTTATTATATTTAAAATTGTAAACGATGTTGTTCTGAATTACCGCATACATTTTGTAATATATATATATATATATATATATATATATATATATATATATATATATACAAAAAGAAATGTTAGTTTGCTTGAAGCATATGTATATATATATATATATATATATATATATATATATAAATATATATATATAAATATATATATATATATATATATATATATATATATATATATATATATATATATATGCATACCAAAATATATGTTATTCACATGCGCGTTGCTTTGGCTATCTTTTTCAACTCTTTTTTATTAATCAAGCTTGTTTGTATATTTTCTTTTTCTCACCTTAATAGGGTTTTACGAACATACATTATTTTTTTAACACCAAAAAAAAAATATTCTAAAAATAGAAAAAATAAATAAAAGTTATGATTAAGCAGTAGAATTTTCTTTCTTTTGAATAATGTTTACTATATATATATATATATATATATATATATATATATATATATATATATATATATAACAAAGTCGTTTGCCAGGAGCGATCTTTTTTACAGGAATGAAATATGCTCGTGTTATCGCCAGTGAGAAATCATCGTTAGTTTATAGTCACGACCAAGCATGTCCGATCCATTTTAAAAAGAGACATTCTTCCTGGGAAACGTCACACACTAGCTCCCCGAGTTCCAACGATCATAATTAAAACTTCCCGGCCTGACCTGCACAGGAAACATGAATTGGAACAAATACATTGAAGACATTGCCAAGGCTGCCGCAAAGAAGGTTGGCTCCCTCTACCGTGCTAGTAAACTCCTCACACCTGACATAATCCTGTATCTCTACAAAGCCATCATCCGCCCATGCATGGAGTATTGTTGTCACATCGGGGCTGGTGCATCATCTACTAGTCTCTCCCTTCTTGACAAGGTCCCAAAAAGTATCGCCAACCTAATAGGACCCTCACTGTCAACCAAGCTTCAGCTTCTGTCCCATCGCCGCAATGTAGCATCCTTGTGCTTGTTTTACAAATACTTCAATGGATTATGCTCCGATGAGTTGGCTACTCTGGTGTAAATTCAGTAGACCAATTCGACAATCAGCTAGGTCTCATTCATTCACTGTGGAGGTCCCTCGATGTCGGAGAGCCTTCTACTCATGTAGCTTCTTTCCTCGTACTGCTGGCCTCTGGAACTCTCTCCCTGCCCCCTGTTTCCCCGACAGAACAGACAGGCAGAAATGTAAAACTAATGTAAACAGACATCTCGCTGCGCAGATCTCAAGTTAGGTTGACCCCCCTTCCTTCTCCCCTTTTCCTTTCTCAGTTGCTCCTTACGTCTACAGTAGCGGCCTGCCTTGTTTGGGGTGAACTATGTTTTAAAAAAAAGACACATGCCCTTAATAAAGAGGTTGAGTAGACCCGGCTGTGTATGTGGTCAGCTAGCATGCTGCATTCATCAGCATCAATAATTCTGTCCGGATAATTAATTATCTGCTGGCTGGGACATTTTTCTTATATTTCAAAAACAATTACCACTTAAACTCGAAAATTCGACTGGGTTCGGCCAGCGTAGAAAGCACGAATCTTTCTAGTTTAAGTTTGAAAAGGCGACTTCCATCAATCTATTCGCGCGCCAGAGAAAGAGAGAGAGAGAGAGAGAGAAAGAGAGAGAGAGTGTGAGAGAGAGAGAGATAAAGTGGAGGCGAGAGAAGGCGCAATATAGAACACAATTTTCTTCAGTTTCAAGAAATGTTTTGTTATGATTAAACAAAATGTTATAATCTACCTAGAAATCTTGGATGGCAGGTGCTCTGATCTCACAAACCCATCACAGGCACCTGTCATTGTATTGATTTGCATCGCTCCCAGTTTTCCAAAACATGCCTAACACAGACGTAATGAAATGTTTAAATGGCAGGGAATTATTTTACTGGTTCCTAAGTCTAACACAAATAAGTAAAATCTGTAATGGGAGTACTAGCTCCCGAGAAAGAGTTACACATCGTTGTGCCACATATAGTGAAGCAATGCAAAACAAACTTTACAAGCCGTACGCATTTTTGTATTTTACATTATAACAGACACATACTAAGTATAACTGTTATGAATTGAATTTTAAGAGCTCGTCAAAACAGTATAATTTACGGTCAGAGTCGGCCTTTGTAAATGACCATACATATACGGCTAGACTAGATTATGTGTAATTCGTTAATCAACAAAACATCATTCTGAAAATATCGCGTGTGCGGAAAACAAGTCGAATAAAACATGAACAAATAAATGAGCGAAGCAGCATGAGAAAATGAGATGAGAGAAAGAGAAAGAAAAGAAAAACAAAACACCCTTAGAAAGAATAGTGACGTATAGCAAAATAGCAATGCATACATATATGTTTTAAAGGCTACGTGGCCAACAACCCACGCGTACATATACAAATGTAGACCGCGAAACATAGAAGAAAAATAGACACCAACTAAAATAATTTATATATGTTCTTTGAAAATCTATATTATAAGTGTAGTTGATGGTAGATTATACCAGCGGAAATTGTGTGTGCGTGCGTGTGTATTTATATATATATATATATATATATATATATATATATATATATATATATATATATTGCTACAGCAGAAAATATAGGAAAATGCCCTCAAGATCCGAGGAAAGAATGGAAGAATGATGGATCAACACGAAACTATTTGAAACCGACTCAGATAGACCAACGTAAGGTGTGGTAGACACATCGGAATGCAATCAAACTACTGAGTCGAATATGACTTTCGTATCCGGGTTCAAACCGTGTGACAGGCAGGGATTTTTCTCTCCTATACTGATGATTGCAGGTTTGACACGAAACACATGTTTATATATGTAAATTGAAAATTATTATTTATTAATAATCATATCTCTCTTATATATATATATATATATATATATATATATATATATATATATATATATATATATATATACATATATATATATATATATATATATATATATATGCATGTTTGATTAAACAGGACTGTCAACTTCTGATTATTCAGCTTTTGATCCGTTTTTCTAGTCTTCGTACGACGGATTTTATGTTATAATCCAAGGAGTGTAAAACATCTCTGTATTTTGTGAAAACTGTTTCGACCGGCATCGGTCGTCGTCAGGCGGTTGCAGAATGAAATAAATTCCCGTTATGGGGGTGGGGGTGGGGGTGAAGGTGTATTCAATTGCCGTTGAAATAATTTAAAAGAGCCCTCTCTTGATAGATTCACCAATTTATTTCATTTTGCAACCGCCTCACGGCGACCGATGTCAGTCGAAAACCGTCGGACAGAATACGGAGATGTTTTACACTCCTTGAATTATAACATCAACTCCGTCGTACGAAGACTTGAGAAAACGGATCAAAAGCTGAATAAACAGAAGTTGGTACCTCTGTCTTATTCAACATGTATAATGAAAGAATGCTACCCATTTATACAAATATATATATATATATATATATATATATATATATATAATAAGTATTTGTTATTGTTTATTATCTATCACGTATACGTTTCGTCCTTTTTAATAATCGGGACTCATCAGCATAGTCATATGACTATTCAATACCGGTCATGCGATTCGAAATCCCGGATTAAGAATATGTTTGCAACTCAAATTCGACGCTTCAACCACACGCCCAATTCTGAACAGCGGAGAAACTGTGATAATGTTAACACATTATCGTCGGATTAAGTATATATATATATATATATATATATATATATATATATATATATATATATATATATATATATATATATATATATATATTTGAGTGTATGTATAAAATTATTTATTCTAATGGCATCCAGTTTATCTGAGTATATTTTATTTTTCTTTAATTAAAGAGAAAAGATAAAGCTACCTCTTAAGAAGAGTTGATCTGTTTTCATGATACTTGTTTTCCTATGGGTACATTTAGCTGTTGTGCGTTAAGTAATAACTGGATCAGTCTGAGATAGAGATATTAGTTTGAGGAAATTTAATGAATGGCGCTGGTTTTATGCCCTATTATTACAAGACTCGCCACTTACAGAATCTATTGATACATTCGTATGGAAGCAATCCGTTCCGGTTTTGTTTGGATTTCAATTATTTCCCAAGCTATTAGGACTGATCTTAAAAGCTATTCCGATTGGGCATTTAGGATCTTTTAAGAGATTGAATAATGAAGTCAACCCTAATGCAAGCTGTATATCTAGATTTAAATAGATATCCACAAGCATGTACAGACGTAAAGTAACACTTTTATAACAGAGAATGTTCTCTACTCACACACACACAGATATTTATATATATATATATATATATATATATATATATATATATATATATATATATATATATATATATGATAAAGAATAGACTAATGGAAAATGAAATAAGAAAATCAAAAACATTAATTAAATATCCATCTTCGTTTGACCTTTATTAGAAGGTTTCATCAGGACGGTGGATTGAAGAAAAAGAAAAAAATACAGCAACATGTATCATAGTCAGAAAAATAAATGTGATGAAAGCACAGCAGTTAGAACGTTGAGAAATGAGCTACGGCAGAACAGCACATTTCTCAGAACACAGCCTATAGTTCTATGTTCGAACACATAATGGCATAACGTTAAGATTTTAAAGCTAACAAGATTCTGATATAAGAATGTGTTCAGTCTTTTTTGCCTACTTAAATGTATTCGTTCTATGAATATTTTTACCGCTCCGCATAAAAATAATACGATTGTCCGAAATAAAAACGAAACATTTAGAAACATAAACATCAAATTTAAAGTAACCATTTTGAAAGTAAAATTATATTAATTAACTTTTTGATGATATCTTACATCCATATTTTATTAAAAATCGGTAAATATGTTTATTTTAAAAGCATGTTCAATGAGTTGACGTGAAATGTAGTTGTTCGGTCGGCTTGGAAAGAGGAAATTGACATTCTAAAAAGATGTCCGAACAGAGTAAATACATATTATGCTAGTATTTCAATTGAAGTAGTAAGTTGGTTGAGGGTGTAGTTGTGGGTGAGTGATCACTGGTAACATTTAGATGGATTTGACCGTTTGGTTTAAGAATCTCAGCGTGAATACATTTGATGAGTCCATCCACCCTGGGGAGTGGTTGACGACGAACTAGCTAGCTGTGAATAACTAGACACAGACACACACACACACACACATATATAAATATAGTTCTTTAAAATATAGTTTAGATAATAATGTATTTCCTGAAAAGTGGAAAAACGTTCTCTTGTCATCTAACTGATTCCACGTGCCCGTTCCTTAGCTTCCTGTTTTAAATTCTCTTCTTTTCTCCAACTATTTTGTTCATTTGCTTTTTTTACTTCATGATTATTTTACGAAGAATTGAAAACGTTCGTGATACGTATAGAATATAGAATATTTTTTTGTATTTTAATACAAGACATATCATTCGGGCTATGCTTCCTTACCTATACGGACTATTTAAACTCTTCAACGTGGAATTTTGATCTAATATTCCAAGTTAATTCCTCCACAGTTCATCTAGCCTAGTCTTTATGCGCCTTTGTCCACTAAAAGTGTTGACAATGGTTACTACTTCAACAATGTTGTTTTTCCTCAACAATGGTTTCGTCTTCAACAATGGTTTCCTGACAGAAATTAAGCTCTGTAAACCAACTTCACAGAGTATTCTTATCGTGGTGGGTATTTACACATTTCTCACGATATTCGTTCACATTTGTTAAGCACATTTAAAGTATATACTCAGACAAGGTAGTTTGATAATTTTAATAAATGAATAAGTGAATTTAAATGGTATTATGCTACCCGCGTTCTTTTAAAAAATAACCTGACATTTAAATAGTCAAAGAAAGGGATTTTTCAAAAGTATTGTTTCGATAATTCTACTTACAGGGAGAATTTTGGTTTACCTTTGAAAAATATGACATATTCCGTTTCAGATCACAAAACTGAAGAACATGTTTGTCTTCGGTAAATACGTGTGTGTTGCTATTTCTTGAAATAATTGCTACATTAATTAGGTAAATTTAAATAACAAATTTATTATATACCAGTAAATGTGTTAAGCATTTCATGATGTCATTATGTCTGATTAAAATGAAAAACATTACGACCTGAGTATCTGGTAAAATAGTCTTCAGCTCTTGTGCTTTGTTGTCTACCTGCTTTACTGTTGGTCTTGGTGTCTTCAGATACCTGTAATATCCTAGCAGTTTATATCTACTCTAGGTCTGAGGGTATTGATTTTAAACGTTTCAACTTGAATACTCTTCTTTATTTAAAGTAATGACATGTTCTTTTTATTCAAATGTAAATTTACTTGTTTGGAGTATGTTGAAGTTGTTGCTTTTTTCGAACGTGTTTTGTCCTGTGTCCTAATATATACATACAGAATACTCTATTCCATTCATTTATCATCTATTGTTGGAATATCCTTTAATAGTTAAAGTAAAAGTCTTGTTTATATTAACGTGTATGTTCAGGTGTTTGAAGCATTTTTAGAGAGAAAATTTTGATCAAGATGAAAGTTGCTAAAGTCCGCTCTTAATCTAAACAAAGTAAGAATGAGTAATCGTTGTACTGTGTAACGTACATTGGAAACATAGAAACAATAAGCAGTAATTTAAATCAGTTCTATTTCAATTATAAAGTTCGGTCAGATATATTACGTTATACTCAAAAACAAACGTGGCTGACAGTCGATCGCCGACCGTCTACGAAGTCTGGTGATTTTTTTTGTACTTGTCTTCTTTCAAAGTAGAAAGTCAATTTCAAGGCGTTTAGGGTAGTTATTTTTTGCTTATTTATATTTGTATTTTTACTTCAAAAAAGGAAAAGTCATTAAACATATTTTTGGGGAGTTCACTTACGCCATGGTGATAATGAAATTGTTACACATTCAGATATTGACAGATTATAAAAATGCTATAAACACGCTTTAAATACTTTAAAACACCCCAGAAATGAGTAGGTAAGTAGAAAAGTTACTATATTGCCTTTGGTAACAGTTATTTGTTGATTTTAGTTATGTTTGCTCCTTTTCTGTTTGTTATTCTTTCCAATCACCTCCATTTTTGTAATTCTTTTCATTATTATGAATCGATTTTTTGCTTTAAAAAAATTAAATCTAAACATTGGAATATATCAAATAAAACCATAAACATCAAAATGTTTGTTATTTTTCTCTAAATTAAAAAAAAATGAAAAGTAAATTGTTTATTTGTTTTCCTATAAATATCGTTACAGCTAGATTAAAAGCTGCCCGGAGAGCAGGTAGGTTTGCTTAAATATATATATATATATATATATATATATATATATATATATATATATATATATATATATATATATATTGATTAGAAATTTAAAACAAAATGTTTAGCTGAACCTTTATTTTCATATCTTAATTTGTCGTTAATTTATATTTCTACAGCAGTAACTAATATAATATCTAAGTATTTTCATGTCCAATATGATATGTATTAAATCAGTTGTGTTCAAATTAGAAGCAAATTTTCGTGGTTGTATATAAAAAGATAAATAGAGAGATATAACTAAATATATATATATATAGAGAGAGAGAGAGAGAGAGAAAGAAAAAAAGAATGAGAGTGAGAGAGAGAGAGAGTGAGAGTGAGAGGGAGAGAGGGAGATAGATAGAGAGAGAAACAAAGAGAAGGATATATATATATATATATATATATATATATATATATATATATATACTTATTTGAGTTCATTAGATTGATGTTGAGGCATCCTGGAAATGGATAAAATGCATTTATTTGATACAATATCTTATTTTAAGCATAAACGCATTATTTCCGGTGCACTTAACCCTACCCTTTCCATTAATCTAATTGATCAAATACCATACAAATAAGGGCTCAGCTAATAGCTATCAAGCAATAGAATCATTGATCATCAAACGTATTCCTATAAGAGACTCACTTAGTTCATATATATATATATATATATATATATATAAGGATAATACACACGATGCATTGTAAAATGAAAAGTTGTTGAAGCAGAATGCATGACAGAGAGAAGCGAAAATATGTAAATACGGGAAACTATGTATATTCGTATTCACACACACACACATATATATATATATAAATATATATATATATATATATATCTTTCTTATTCTCTTTCACTCTCGCTCTCACTGTCTGTATGTCTCTCTTCCTATCTATCTATCTATATATCTATCTATCTCCCTCTCTCTCTCTCTCTCTCTCTCTCTCTCTCTCTATATATATATATATATATATATATATATATATATATATATATATATATATATGGGAAAAAAGAAACAATGTTTCAGACATATGTAGAAATAAAAATGGAATAAAGAATAAGCAATTCAACAACTAACAAAAATAAACTCAAAAACTCATGTTTTAAAGTTCCACCGAGATATTTCGGTCGTAGATACGACCATTTTATATCGGATAATAAACTTTATTTCAAAACGGAAAAGTTTTCAAATTCATACATTCTTTTAGGCTGAAACTTCTGACCTTATTTCGTAAACTTTTACCTATGTGTTAACTTGCTCCATGATTAACCCTGGGGGAGTTGTTTCCTGCATGTACTAGCAGTCATCAGAGCTTGGACAGACTCTCACATGTAAATATTCATGCTAGTACATGCATCATCTGTGATTCAACATACGTGTCATCCGTAATCCAAAATAACAGACGCTATATTCTATTGTTATCTTGATCTCATTAGACTGCTGTTTGATTCATAAATACGTTTTATTAATATATGTTAGTGTGACGAAATACATACCAACATATTCATTGAATGTTGCTTAATAAATTCTATTTTACTTTTTCTGTAATTAACTCATCAAGTAATCTAACTGTAGATTGCAGAGAGGGATAAACATCCGTCATTTTTAAGTCCCAGATACAATAATAAAGAAAAAGCTATTTTTGTTGTTTTCCTTCAATGTTGTTCTCATAAAAAAATATTTGCTTAAAAGTGTATTAGCAGCAGAATTCTGATTCATTTTTATACAGAATTTATATAGACGAGTAGAATCGGAAAATGTCACCAAATTACAAATACAATATATTAATCCGGTGTGAAGTTTTAAATGAGGAAGGATTTATAATAAATAAACAATAAAAACAGGGTTTTTTAAATCGGACGTTAGTTCATTCTAGTGGAATGTTTAGCATATATTTTAAATATAACTTCTAAATGTTCATTTCATGTTAAGCTATATGAGACATATAAATAAAGAAACATAGAAATACATAAATATATAAAAAAATGTATCTTATTAATGTAAAAGTGTACATTTATAAAATATATTTAATACATTTTAAAAAACGTTACATCTAGCGCTTATAAGCATTTTACTTAACAAATGAACAAACCTCGATGTGTTACATATAATACTTAAAATATTGGAACATTTGTTTGAAATGTTAATTTTACAAAATGTAATTTTAAATATGAAGTAAAAATAGAGTTTCAAGACATGTTTATAGCAATAAAGACATCAGTAAAGACATCGCATCAAAAATGGTCAGTCGAAATCAGCGGTGAGTTTGCCTTTTAGATCATCGCTTTAGCCGTGGTCCAACGACACCAGTACGGTAAACTTTACTTTATATATGTATATATATATATATATATATATATATATATATATATATATATATATATATATATATATATATATATATATAATATATATACATATATGTATATATATATACATATATATATATACATATATATATATACATATATATATACATATATATATATATACATATATATATATACATATATATACATATATATATATATACATATATATATATACATATATATACATATATATATATATACATATATATATATATATATATATATATATATATATATATATATATATATTATTGACCATTAATTTTCAAAACTTATAAAAAAATACAAGTCTGTATGTTTACGTATGTATGGAAGTAAGTGTTTTATTGTCCATAGATTCTGTAAAATGTGAGTATAGATGCAAGTATCGAAACGATTTATCACTCTCCAGCGACGCACAATCATGAACATAATCACACACATATATATATATATATATATATATATATATATATATATATATATATATATATATACATACATACATACATATATATATATATATATATATATATATATATATATATATGTGTATATATAAAGATTACATTTTCTTTTTATTATAACTATTAAGCGTCTCCCTTCACAGGGAATTATCTGTTGTTTATATTTTTTAAGCAGAACAGAGCGAGCTAGCATAAGAATTCTCAAAATATATTAATAGGCAATTTCATTCTAAGATCCATTTTGAAAACATCTGTTCGAGCTTTACCCTAATTTACTGTAGGATACATACCCATTAATGAAACGCTCTATTCAGAATTAGAAATGCATACCATTATCTGCCCAAACCTTTCAGGCATTCACTTTATTGCTTGCATTATTAAGAAGGAAGAGTAATCGTCAAAGTTAAAAGATGTGCATAAAATTAGAGTGAATAGAAGTGAATCCAAAGGGTTTTTTTCAATTTGTAAACACACACAGATAGACACACAAAAAGATAAATGGTGGGAAGAACAGTTTTTTTTTTAATTCGCTTATTCAATATCCTAACGTAAACATGAGATTAACCTTGCTTTTAGAGTGTCCGAAACAAAACAGAAAAAAAGTTTACACATTTACATGGTTATTTTTCATCTATTTGTGTGCCTATGAGTTCCCATAGATTGATAACTCACACACACATACATATATATATGGTGAGTTTGAATTACCTACTGGTGAGTTTGAATTATCTACTAGACACTATCCTCGAGTGCTTTCAGTCTCTCTGTACAAGGGTTTGTCAGGACAACCTGACATGGGGATACTTACCCCTACAAGTAAACCCTGACCAAATATTCAAAATTACATAGTATCCACAGGACAAATAAGATCCCCTTGGCACGGCTATACACTTGCTCATACGAAGAATAGTGCATCTTCTCCTTGTGATGTTACCTCAAGTAACACCACGTAACTGGATACTCCACCAGACTAGATGAATTCTTGTCCTGGAATCCGGTAAGACCAACAGACCACAAGAAAGATATACTATGACATACTTGACTGGTCAGTTGGGGAGAGAAGAAATTTATTATTCTTGACTTTTTTACTAACTCAATGTTTGAAAAATAAAGGAGAATTTTAATAGAATATTCGGGTATCTATCTATCTCATATAGAGATCAAGTGTTAGCCCCAGGAAAGGGGCCCCTTGATTTCAAAGAACTTCAACTGAAGTAAAATTAAACATTCAGTGAATATATATATATATATATATATATATATATATATATATATATATATTATGTACATTTATTAGCCCCTATTTAATTTATCATTATAACTTTCTAACCCAAACCTGCTGATGTAAATCTGCTTCGTCAGCATTTAAACCCAAGGTTGTGCATGTTTTTCGAAACTATGTGTTCGTGTGTTCGTTTCAAATAGTGTCTTCATCTATGTCTGCACTTGCTCCACAAGTTTACTTCTTAGGTTAACGATTACGTCGTTTGCTTTGTTCGCTATCGCTTTTTATATACTCAATATTTAAAACTAGACTATAAACTACGCTTTCATATATCGGCTATATTGATTTTTTTTATTTTAAATTCACGGAATAAACGAATCGTGGATTGGAATAAAAAAAAGACTATTTCATGATGATCCCAATCGTAGTCACTTTTAACTGGTCATTTATTTTATTTACATTTACTTCTCATTCTTTTTTCAAATCATATAATTTATATAACAACAATCATTTCACGTAGGCTACATTCAAACATGTATCCAGGTGTAACATTTTTTTTAGTTTAGCAGTGTGCAATATAGAAGTTAAATTAACAGATCGTCGGAATTGCATTCTCAGAACACATTACTGATTCGGCGGTATTACAAAAATGCCTACGCAATAGTCGCTTTGAATATTCTTACAACATGATCCTATTATCTTAGTTTAAAAAAATGTGTTTTTTTTTAATATTTTCACATAATCACCAAATTCAAAATCTCAGACAATACCTCTATCGTTAAATACTGAATTTGTTTTCTGTAAGATTAAAACTACTGGTTTAACTACACACAAATTACATATGTTAATAAATTCGCTTTAATTGAATGGCAAAGTACCGAACTAGAATCGCGTCAATCAGACTTGTCTTCTGTCTACCCATTGGCAGATTACTGATGTGATGTCATGGTTACGCACATATGTTGCGGCTACGATAAAAATGGAATTTACAAAATTGAATGTAGTTGTATTATTTTTAGTTTTTCGATCAAGACGTTCTATTTCTTTCAGTGTTTAGTGTATATGTTTTAAATTTACAGATTACTACAGTTACATTATTTATTTTTTATTGACTTAACTTTACAGATGAAGACGTTTTATTCATGTATTACTTACTTTTCCATTACATTCTGCTTAACATCCAGACGTAAAAATGTTTAAGCTACTTTAAGATACTATGATATGTTTCCTTCACTACATTTGTGTAAACGTTCAAAGGTAAGGTCCGCTCATTTTCCACGCATTACCTTCTATCGTCGACGAATATCTTTATTGCCTAACGCGTGAATCCCTCTCTTCTGTGAGGGTGAGTGACTGAAATCTATTTAGCAACTCTTGGGCGAAACATAATTTTAACTGTTTTTGACTATAACTTCCACGCGTTTTTAGATCAACTGCCCGCCCATCGTTTCCGGCTTTTGGTTTCGGATTCACATATAATTATCGGAGTATTAAAGTGCGTATTCGTCTTAAGATGGGTAAAATTAATTCCCTGATTAAACAGGTTATCATCAATTTGAGTTCCCCATACGAAGATTAACATCAAAATGCAATGAATCTACAACTTAGAATTCGTATGCCACTGTTAATTAAAATTCATGATTTTAAAGAATGTCCGAAATGTTATGCCTAAGTTTAAAGAGTCTTGAGACGATATATAGATTCAGAGAATCTTGATTATTTTGTGTCTGATTATTATGGGTCACGGTATAATAACGTAGAGACACCGGTTCCGATTATATCACCGACGGTTAGCTTGGTCAGTACTAAAATGGGTGACCATGTGAGAATAGCAGGTGATGTGTGTGCTCTCCGCTTACTCGACATTGTTTATAGTCGTCCTCGATTTCAAATTGCCAATGAAATCAATAAGTACTGGCTAAAGAGAGGTGTGGCTGAGGATTGCGTAACCCTTGTTACGCGAAGCTACCTTTACATGTGGTATCCATTGTATTTCAAGACTAAACGGAGGGCATCGGACTATGAATCACATTTAATGCAAATCTAATACATATTAATTTTCAAATAGGTGTTTTAATAAAATCCCATTTTAAATCCCTTTAAACTACTAAGTATAATTTTAAATTTAGGGAACAATGATGTGTTGTTCTGAAATGAGTACTGAGCAAATTTAATGAAAATGTTATTAATTTTAACTTTTGAATCAGCAGTTCTGTACATATGATGCCCATTAAGCTCATTTGAAATTGAAATTTGAAGAAGGATTATCAATTGATGTCTAATACTAATTGTAAAAAATTCACAAAGCTCGGATATATACACATTTTCACAAAGTATTAAACAACCTTTTTACCTCCCCTTACATGAACTAAATTAAACTGAATATTACCTGCAGAACTACCTTTTGCGCATAGAAGCTGTTCTACAAACTCATAAGCCTATGTTAATATGTTTAAGAGTGAATTCTGTATATACAAATATATAAATATATACACACACGTATATTTATATATAGAGAGATTATTTAATCCGCCTCCAAAATATAACTTGTCTCCACGTAAGTATGTTGCTGTTAGAGGCCTTTTCTATCAATAGTCAGCCTTTACCAAGGTCAAGAGACACTCAGTTATCAGTGTTTATATGAGTTGCAGTTGTAAGACGAACTATATTATAAACAGATGATCCCTGCAATGAGAGAAAAATCTGCTTATTTAAAAGTAGTTTATATGTTTCAATCGGACTTGGAGACGCCCATGTTGTAGACAGCAAGAAAGCAGTTATGTGATATGATGTAACACAGAAGGGAAGTTCCTGGGTAGAAACTTTGTTCATCGAAATCCCGTTTCGATTAAGGTACACAGATCTAGTAAGAACATATATTTACAATGGTTTTAACAAGCCGAAATCTTGCTTGAACGTGTTACAAGGTAAATCAGAGATTAAAGGAATGCACGAAAGAGTAAATGATATATAGCAACGTTTTGCGTACAATGACGAGATCATCCCCAACTTTATGAGGATTTTAATGTAATTTAATACTTTACTAATAACACACACTATATTTAATATTTTTTGCTAAGTAAAAACTCGCTTAAGAATATTTATATTAAGTTTAGGTGTAAGAGCATTAGTCTGCTTGGCCCGTCGATTTTTCCTCACGACGCCTAGGTACCGGTACCGCTAATATATATATATATATATATATATATATATATATATATATATATATATATATATATATAGTAAGCAATGAAAATATATATGGCAATCAAGCTACACAGAGGCTCCCGTGTTTCATCCCCGTGGGGAATCGTCAGGCTAAATGCCTGACGATTTCCCCCGTGGACGAAACACGGGAGTCTCTGTGTAGCTTAATTGCGATATATACTTTCATTGCTTACTACCTAGCTCTACTTACGTATCGAGCACTGTTTAAGTAAATACTGAAAACTGACACATAAAAGGTTATATCTCCTTATAATATTTTATGTGGATACGTGAAGTACTAATATATATATATATATATATATATATATATATATATATATAATGAATGTTTCTTTTTATTAAAAGCATTGAGAATTTGAAAAAAAAATGACGATTATCAAAAGCCAAAATCAATGCTAGACATATTCTTTTAAATTATTTATATTTATATAAGCTAGAGGCAGTTTGGCGACTACCTAACGAAAAAAAAACTCTACCCAAGAAATAGAGTGTATCTATTTATCTACATGCACAGTGTTTCGCGTCATCACAGCTCTTCGGTGCGACTAGAATTGCTAGTAGTTGAAGCCTGGATCAGAACTCAACCGTCGAGCTGACACACACACACACATACACACATATATATATATATATATATATATATATATATATATATGGGTGTGTGTATGTGTATGTGTGTGTATATATATATTTATATATATGCACATTATAAACTTTATGCACGATTTTTTCTCTTCATAAATCCTTATTATTATTGTGTCTGAAGAGCACTGTCTAATTGCGCTTTATTATAGCATAGTGCACGTTGTTAAACAATTGAAAGACTATCGTAAATTCTGCCGTTGCAAAACAAATGATATTAGAAAAAACTGATTTTTAATAATTTGAATTTTTAAAATCATTGTGTATATATATATATATACATATAGATGCTATGATATTATATTGATTTAGGATGTGAGGCCCCTTGCTCTGAACTTTTGATGTTTTTAATAAATATTGTATCTTTACAATGTTTTATTCTCATCTTTTACCTCTAAAATATATGTGTATATATACATAATGGTTTATATATATATATATATACATCGTGTGTGTATTAAGGTTGCATATTTCCATTTGGGATAGCATTATTAAATAACACGGAGTGATTTTGCTAGATTAAACTTAAAACTTAAAAGTTTTCTGAATAGTCTATGTAGTATTTCAGTGAAATTGTTGTATGTAAGTTCTGTGCGTTTCTCGTTCATTGTTCGTTTCTTTTTCTGGGAGTATTTTCGAATGTGAATGTGAATGAATGGAAAAATAATATAATAAATTAATATAGCATATATTAGTAATAATAACCAATAATAACAATAATAATGATGGTGATACTAATAATAATGATAATAATAATAGCTGAAATAGTAATAATAATCAATTATGTACGTAATAAAATCATATAAAATATATACACATAGATACATAGATACACCAATAAAAATGCCAAATAGATAAGTAAATATTTTTTAACTGAGGTAGATTTAAGTAAATATATACGTAAACCTGATATTGCTTTCGTCTACAAGGAGTATTATTTGCGGTGATTATTTTGTAATATAATTGTAATCTATTATAATTGAAATATTAAATGAATACATTTTTTATATTACGTATGCGTATAATGTTGGTCCCCCACAAGGGATAGAGACAAGATTAACATATATTGTAGGGAAAACTTAAGCCATCGAGTGGAAGATGTACGAAAATATAAAAGAAAGAGTAAAAGTAATTTTATGTAGATTAATGAAGAAATTATAATAATATGATACATTTAAGTAATAATAATAAAACAATAATAATCGTAAGAGTAACAGAAAATGTAATACATATGAATAAATTATGTAATAAAATATATTAATATAGATAGAGATGTATTAATAAATAAATAAAAGCAAAAGATATATATATATATATATATATATATATATATATATATATATATATATATATATATATATATATTAATACGCTGGTAGTAGTGCCAAGAGAGGTTTTAGTCGATTGGATGTGTTGTGGTTGTTGAAAAGGGGTATGAAGGGAGTGTCACTCTCACCAATAAATTCACTCTTCTTACAAATAAAACAATAGATGTAGTATATTAAGTTGGAACCTTCACATGTTAGATGCGGAGTTTACATATGCATATATATATATATATATATATATATATATATGTATATAGTATATATATATATATATATATATATATATATATATATAATTAACATTTAATCAAACTATAATTTTTAAAATACAATTAAAATATATATATGTCGCTCCTGATCGTGGCATCATATTGATGAAAGAGAAACTTATTCTTAGTAATCATAAAAGAAAAGGGCATCACATGCACAGCATAATGTACGCCATACTCACTTAAAAAAAACTGTTCCCGCTCGATCAGCGAAGTTAAGCGACGTTGAGCATGAGGTCTGCTTGATAAGTGGCCATTTCGGAATACCAGACGTTATGTGAATATTTAGCTATGGGCAAATAACGTCGCAAAGCAGCACTGCCTAGTGTGGTTAATATAAGGAAAACCCTGAATGACAGTCACAAATAAGGTGGAAAAAACCACGGAGAGGTCCCTTCTCCGAAAGTGATCACACACCCTGATGGTGATTGCATTGCAGTCTAAATATATCACAAATAAAATTAACAATAAATTACATCAATATATATGTATACAAACATACTGTATCTATTTGTATAAAGAAATTGTTTTTATATTTTGTTTGTTTTCTTTAAAAGGTTAAAGATGTGCTTAATAACTTTGATAGTCTGAATAGATGTAGAAAATTAATATTTTTACTGGAAAATAAAGATTAACTCGGTGTTTCAATTATTTATACGTATATTTACGTACATGTTATACAGCGAAAACATCTATATTTGGATGAGTACACACAAAGCAGCCGCCCTTTTCAAGCTACACTGACGAGCATTAGATGAAAATGGTGCTCATTATTTTAAGGTTGATCACTTTCTCTCATTTAACAAAACATCTTAGATCTTTGCAGAAGTTTAGTGATAATTAAGAGCATCATACATTTCATCTACTTCTGGCAGTGAATAAAGGGTCAGTTGGCATGGATCTCCACGACCGATTAGGCGATCAGAGTTCAAGTCACGTTTCGATTCACGCGCTGCTATCTTGGGAAAATTAACAGTCATGATACAACGGAATACTTGTCCGTAGATCAACCCATCGAGTAACGCGATATATATATATATATATATATATATATATATATATATATATATATATATATATATATACACATATATATATATATATACACACATATATATATACACATATATATATATATATATATATATATATATATATATATATATATATATATACATATATATATATATACATACATTATTAGTACATATAACGCTTTAATTTATTCTAAGGTAAGTTGCAGATTCGTTGGCATATGTTTCCTAGGGGCCCCGACTGCTGATTACACTTGGATGTGACCGGCTTGTCGTGTTTTCAATCTCTGCATAGATACACTCGCTGAGTCAGGCCACACTGATAAGTCGCATACGAAAGAAGGGCTGTCGGGTACGACTATATTTTATTCATATATATACCCCGTATGTATACGTAGAACACACGGGTTGAAGAAATGACGATACCTACCAAGCTTAAAACAATATAATATTGTAAATGTAGCTATTGAATCGCGTGATAAAAATATATGTTAACAAAGTTAGTAGATATAACGCTATAAATCCTACCGTCTACTGTAAGAATCGGTTTGTTGACGGAATGGTTTTAGCGGTTGAATACCGATCACATTTGGACGTGATCAGTCGTTTGGGTTTCGAATATCGGCGCTGATTATTTTTCCACGTCTAGCCACACGTACTAGTTCAAGACGAGGAAACAGCTCTCGAAGAATTACTATATTTTATCTGTGCATATACCCCACATGTTTAGGGTGACCTTTCGAGTATAGGAAATAAGTGTTCCCTCATACAGGAAAGCGATTATATTTTGTAAAAAGTTCTTTATTCTTACTTATCCAATAGCATAATGAAATATATGTCGAATACATATAACGGAAGAAGTTATTCATGTGTAAAGGGTAGGTTCATTGGCGCAGTAATTATAGGCGATTTACTGCAGATCACATTACTATATGAACGGTCGTTCGAGTTTTTATCTCTGTGGGATACACTTGCAACGGCTATCCACAGTGAGTATTCGTAAACGCTGAAACAGGTTTATGTGGATATATATATATATATATATATATATATATGTGTGTGTGTGTGTGTGTGTGTGTGTGTATGTGTGTGTGTGGCTACGGACATGAGGATGTCTCGGATATAAATGATGGTTATCTCCTAACGTAAAGCAATACAAATTGAGTACATATAGTTTCTACTAATCTAAGTGATTTTCCAATTTAAATATGTATCACTTTAAGGAACTTTTCAGAATTAAGCTCACTCGAATAAGCTGCCCTGGGTTTCAACGACTACATAAAGGCCAGACCTGAAGATGAAGCAAGTAGCCTCAGAGTGTCTTTTTGAATACGACTTCACACCAGTTCTATCCTGGAAATACGTTCATTCTAGGTGTTGCCGGCGGTAAGGTGGAAGACTTTTCAATTACAGCCTACTCATATAAGTCGTTTGTCTTATTTCTGAAGGGAATTATTAGGTTAAATGTATAGATTTATTCTTTGTAATCGTTTTTATAGTTAGGCAGGTTCCAATACAACCTTCAACTTATTATAATCCTTGGTTATATTGCCCCTATTTGCACAAAATATTGTATTTTTTTATCAACCGACGATATCCCCGAACTGTTTAAAAGTCAGTGGACAAGATACACAAAAGACGACCTTGCAAAAATAGGCGAGTAGCATAGATTCATCAACGCTATCACGGGATCCATTGTTAACTATGGCCATGTCTAGTTTCTGTAACTATATTACGCACTATATGAGAATTTACATCTATATACATCTGTAATACTTCGAGAATAGCTTTGTGTTATAATAACGTATTTTACTACATTATATCTTTAAAAGAATGTAGTTCCACTAGAAAAATTGTGATATGAAAACACTTTTGAATTATGACAAAAAATACAAATCAGCAAGGGGAATAAAGAGCTTTGTATATACAATAAATATATCGTGTATTATTTATGTATGAGTGCTACAATGCGCAAACAAATAAAGATTAACAACTAGAATGATTAGGTACAGCAAGTTACACGTAAACTAATCAAGCAACTATCTGCTCTGATATAGCCAAAGTTGACGCATTCCAACAAACATAACAATCAGTCTATCAACGCGTTGCTCCTGACTAATAATCTATGCACTTGACATTAAACGTGTATTGCCGGGAGTTAATATTTAACTATTTCAATTATGGCTTTATCCGATCAGCATTAAGGGCTGCTTTCTGAAATACTATTTGTTATTTTTTAAAGTAAATTAGCGTTTGTTTTAGCTCCAATATTTATAATACAGTTTCTATTTGTTTTGCCATATAGCCATCAAAAGTTGTATTCTTGTACAAGGTGCATGTGTTCGAAGACAATTCAACTCAGAATGCAAATATAGATGATTATATTATATGTTTATTTGAAATAAATAAATTGTTTCGTACATCACAGAATTAAAAAAAGTGTCTTTTAGTATATGTTATTTAGATACATGCCCGTATTTTAGGTTTACTTAATGCCGTAAAACGTGTTGGAAATGTTTCACTGTAATCTTATCACCATCTAACTTGTGAACGCCGATATTTATATTTCGTATTAGTATTACACTATAATTGAACCACAATATATTTGAGATAATTGTAACTCAGCATACTAGGTGTCATAGTTCCTGTCAGTATATATTAGACTTTCCATTAACCCCGATTAAAAAGGGAATAGTTAGGAAGTAATTACTGCTCATTCAATCTACTGAAATCACTACCACCTGTATACCAAATAAAATAAGCATTTGGAGCACTGGCTTGTTCGACTACTGTATTCATCTTTAATGGTATTCTCACATATACAACATTTCGGTTGTTGTAACCTTCGATTTTCGTTAAACGAATCTTGTCGAACCCATGAACATGTATTTCGAAGACGGTTGAAGTCTTAAGTAATGTTTGATTATATTTATAATATCGCGTGTACTGGTGATTGAATCGTATACATACATTCGACATACAGATCGCCGAGGTCGTCAACACTCAGCTGACGAGGGTCGGAAGTTACATCGACTATAAGTAGTGAACATAACATCCAAGATGAGAACAGTAGTCTGCATGATGTAAATAATTAAAATGTTGAATCATTATCTAAAAAAAAACGAAATATAAAACAAGCATGTTTTCTACTGGTTACTTTTTCCACGTTTGGAAGAGTTGCTTCCAGACGGCGACATGTTAACGCTTCAGAAATTACGAAAGTTAAAAACAGAACGTAAACCGGAATTTCAATTTTAGAAAACCAGATGAACAATTATTTCGAGCATTGTTTTGAATAAAGAAAAAATGCGCATTCTGATCATTCTATAATTGTAGCACTAAATCTGGCCAGTGACTCATTTAAAATATTCTCACTATGTGAATACAAAAATTAAAACCGGTGACGAACGGAACCAGACTTTTCCTGGGTCATTAAACATTTAGAATTTCAATGTATTATTGTGGTCACAATAAAGGCATAATTGAATTCGTTTTTCGCTACTTCCGCGGGGGTTAAACTTAGACACAATCTCGGTTCTTATGTGAGAAATATCCAGCATTCTCAAAAGAACAAACTCTGTATGAGACTACATTTAACATTACATCCGTCGAGAAGGATTTATTTAACTATGACTAAAGATATAACATATTCTCCGAGCCTTTGCTACCCAGAACACAAGTAGTTGCATATTATGTGTCTCGTATTGGAAGAAAGAAAATACCGTTCTAAAAATACCGATGAGATGTACGAAAGTTATGCGACGTTTTCCAGTTAATGTTTACATACCATAACTGTCACAGTGAACCATTGTTATCTGGCAATAAACAGGGAGTGATAGTTTTAATACATTAAAAAGTTACGATCGAATAGTTATGTCGGCTAGGAACATTGTATTTCTTTTTCTGATAAAATTAGCTAAGAGGATAATATATTAATTAGTGTTAGGACGATTATTCGCAATCGGAAAAATGTTAGCCTAATTTTCGATTTCAAAAATGATTATTTTAAATGTTGTTTGGTTTGTATTATCTTGTTAAAATTATCAAAGCCAGTCACGAACATATATTCTAGCCATTATTATTGATATGTATTGGTCAATTTAAAACTAGCAGGAAAACTAAAATTAATAGATCATTATTACGAATTTAGGTCAAAATGACATAGCTAAAAATGGCATAGAAAGATAACACATGTTAAAATGGCAAAAGTGGGCGAATAAGAAAAAATGCCACAAGTTTCAAATATAGATTAAATCTTACAATGAGTTTATAAACATGTAGTATACAACAGATAAACGGTACACATTAAGAAGTCTTTCAATTTGAAAACAAAATGACATCTCTACTAAAAATAGATAAAGACCTTCAGCTAAATACCCCCTCCCGAACCAAACGAAATTATAACTTTTTAGGCGTTTAAGTGTTAACACTTTGAACAAAAAACTGGGGGAATAAAACCCAGTATTAAAAGCGTATAAGACTCCCATATCAATGTTAACTTAAGTAATGAGCCATTTCCGGGCCAGTGTCTAACCAAATAGTGTGTTAAGGGCATATATCTAGAATTCCTTTTTTAGAGAGGGTAGGGTTAAATAGTGGGTAGATTTCTTAATGGGGACAACTTTTTCGTAACCCTACAACTAACCTTAATCCAGTGGCAACAGCCCCTGAACTCTACCACTAACATTAAGTCCGGGCAACAGAAGAATACGATAGAAATAACATATAATTACATCTAAGATTTAACACAACTACAAATAAGAAACGTGTAGTTGTTGGGTTTAATAATTGGTGTGTAGGTGTGTTCCCTTAGTTTGAAATATACCATTATAACTTCGACTAATCAGTCATTTATTTGAAAACAATAGAGTGCGTACTTATTTTAAATATTTATTTATAAATATGTTGAGGAGTTTAGTTCGTATTTGCAACTATAGAGGAAATGACCTAGCCTTCCTAATCCGACACTTAAATAAGAAAAAATCGGTTTGATTTACTTTAAAACAACATCATTAATTATTTTTTAAATATTCTGCAGGAGTGTAGGTCTTATTTAAAACAATACCGGAGAGAGCCTAGCCCCTTCCCTAAAACTTAGAAATAGCTATATTATTTGCTACAAAACAACATATTAATACTTGCATTATTGTATTTTTCGGACTACTGTTCTCATCTTTGATGCTATTCTTAGAACGTTTTGGCCGATTGAGGCACCAGCCTACTTTGAGTGGGTCTTGTAAAACTCAGGAATCAAACTTTTTTCCCGTTTATTGACTCGTCCTTTTTTACTTGTGCCATTTGCCGGATTCATTTATACCTGCGCCATTTTGGCCATGCATCGTCATCATGATAACATCAAAATACGATTTAAATTTATTTTGCTTGTGTACAACAATAAAACTTTGAATAAATTCGCTAAGTAATATTTAAAAGAATACAGTGGTATTTATGAGGTTCCTAAAATTGTTTAAAAGTTAAATAAAACATTTTTGTCCGGAAAAAATACCGACAAATAACAGTATTAAGTAAATTATAAAAAAGTTTTAAAAAATGTGTTGTAATTTATTTTAATTTATGTATTAATGTTGTGGGTCTTTTGGCCCTTCTTTTAATTATATGATTGGCTTTCCTAATGTTGGTAGGATGGGGGGTTTTACCAAGTCTCATATCATTGGCAAACCTTACAAAGGGTGGAAACAGGGGGTTTAAAAGAAACTTCGAACATATTCACAGCTTTAGTGTGAATTTTAATTTGTTATAAACAAAGGTGTTTACATCTGTGTCTGAAAGGTTCACACTTTGTCGTGTTTTTTTTACTTTGATCTGCCATGTTTGCTAACGGGTTTTAAAACACATTTTAAAGATATTAAACAGATTGGAAGTATGTTATTACACACCAAGTACTTTTTTGCACAAAAAATAAAATTAGAACATATTTTTATAAAAAAAACAATTTCAATTGAATGTCTAGTCTCAATTTACTTGCCTCCCTACGATGTTAGAGTTAGACACAACTGTTTCAATTCTTAACAAGGGGAACTCTGGATTGACATAAACATTTTAATTGTTTTAGTCTAAAAAGAGTTCTCCTTCACTGAACGAGGACATGAAAGCTTAAGTGTAGTATAAGACCGGGTGTCAATGGATAAACGTGAAGTGCAATGCTATACACGTTCAAAAATAAATTAGAATTGTGTATTAAGACAAACAAAACGTTTTGTAATGCAGACTTGTTGTTGTGTAAAAAAATATATTTCAATTTTTTAGAGAAAACAAGAAAGTAGTTATGTTTTATTCGGCAGATTTGAGAATACATTTTTAATTTTTGTCTAAATGAATTTAATAGAGTGGGTATCTTTAAATCACTATGAGGCTTTTATCTTGAAAACAAAATTAGCAAAACTACCATTATTTTTTTTGAATACTAAACGATTACTCGATTAAAGACAAAATGATTGAAAATAAAAATGACTATTGTCCATAGATAGCATGTAATATTTCCTTAGAATTGTCTTATTTATGTGCTAGACACCAATTACTGTAACGTCTTCAGAAAAAAAACGAGACTCAGTAGAATGGCCTTCTCTTTGCGAATGAAACACTTCGAGTATTCATAGTGTATTATATCTCAGACAACAACGTACTCCTATGCAGAATCATACTCGAACACATTTCTGTTGTTTAACAGCTTTACCCAAGATTTCCAAAAAAGTATTGGTACAGCTTTCCACTGAGTGACTTCATGTATGTGTAGTATTGGTTTCTTCTTCATTTATTGATAACATAAAATTAGAATGAAAGTAAAAATGTACTTACAATTTCACTGTAGATTATTTACATGATTTAATTCCGATCCTTCAATGTATAGCTACTTGATTCAGAATCATCCTACCTTGTAAAAATTACCGAATTCTTCGAATACTACTAATGTAATGATTATAAAAAAGAAATTGAAAAGTGTTTCTTTCTTGATATTGATATGAGTTGGAGATGTCAGTTCGCTATATAGGTTTTACGTAAATTGACACGCAGGTTGTATGGTGTGACATTTTTCGTGTAGATGTTCAATTTACGTCAAACTAACATCGTTAACTGAACACGCCTCTCTAGATATAAATCAATTAAGCCTCAGAAAAATGGTTTTTCATAGTCTTAAAAGTTGTTGCTGAATCGAGTGTGTCGTAGTACAAAACATGTAATGTGCGAACTTTTGTAATGTGCATAGATTATTTTAAGCACCATATTTATTTTACAAAAACATCTACCCATGTAAAATTCTACTCCGTAACATTTCAGATGTTAGTTGTATTTAGCATATTTTTCTTAGTTACGAACTTAGGCGATTACATTTTTATTTACCCAGTGCATATGAGAGTGCAATTAAATTATGTAATATATACGTTTCAATATTGTCTTAGAAGGTATGCCAGCAGATGTGCGGGTTAAATGTTACATTACTGAGGACAGCACATCACCTTCACACGTTGTGTGTATGAAATGAACATCAAAGCAGTATACTTTGTAATTTACGAAAATAAAATAAAAGGAGACAGTGTGCTGCCCCTTTTTTCTTCTCACATTTATCTTTGTGGTATTTAAGAAAACATAGTAAGAAAAGTATATGCGTGTAATGTATGCACTCCCACAAGTGTAGTTTACTTTAGCGAAAATAGATGTACACATTAAACGGGTATTTACAGTAGTTCGAAAATTAATACAAAAAAAAATCTATGAAAACAGATTTAGAAATGTAAATAGAATCGGAATGAAAACAGGTAAATGTATAGTAATCTATGATTTAAACAGACGCGGTAATTGTATTTGAATCGGGATTAATATTGGAATCGCCCTATCACTAATATAAATATAAACGCAGAAGATATTCAATTCGATATGCCATTGTTTACACTCTAATTTGATAATCTACATTAACATTGAATTATTTGTTTTGTAAAAC
>OY744527.1:121694369-121866869 GCA_963556195.1 Sepiola atlantica
AATCGCTTAAGACAAGGCATAACACCACTTGCTGTAAGGAGCTAACGAGAGCGAAAGATGATTATCGCAGACTGGAGATGCCTATTGACTTTAGTCTTAAAAAGACAAAGTTAATAAGTAGGACAGAAAACAGTCAGCAGGAAGAGAGTTCCACAAGCCTGCAATTTGTGAAAAGAGGCTCATGGAATAGGCAGTTAGATTACAATGAGGTATCAAAACAGCGGAATATCAATATAACATACGAATTGCAATTATTTGCGGTTCAACATATAAATATATCTTATATAACTATTGAAAAATCAGAGCGGCCTAAGAAGTATCACACTTCTCAGAGTTTTAGAAAAAACATATTATATGTAAAGATGAAAGTCGATTGAATGACCGCTCAATCGCCATAAACCTCCGTATTCTACTTTCCAATGTAAACCGAGTGACTGTCTGATTCATTATCGATGGAAAATAATAAATATGATCTTTCGTTGTTCCATAAGGATTTTCTGACAGTAGTATTCATCAATAATGATATTAAGGATGGCTATTTACTTATTTCATGCCAGCGTATATATGACAATCAACTGATCGACACAGCCGTTCATACAAATGCTTGATTGCATCCAAAATAAAATAATCCCATTCAATCTTCGCGTTCACCGATGCCAATGATCAAGTCTCACACACACGCGAACATCTCAAAGATGTGATTGAACACATCTAAAAATAATTCTTCTAATTCTTGCGCTTGAAAGTGAAATTCAGTTTGTGTATTTTTTTACCGTCTGTAAAATCCATATTTGTTGAAGTCTTTCTCGATTTTTTTTATAGATGTGTATGCTCTGACGAGTAAAGTGACGTTCAATGTCCAGGAAATAAAACAACTTTGTCATAGTTTATAGGAAAATCTATTTTTACTGACATATGTCAGTTTCAATTTTTTATAGCTGAAATAAATATTGACATTCCGGCCAACGTGCCTCGTAGAATTGGCCGATCAATAACATAATTCACAAACCAATTCATTCAATATTTACAAAGCAATTCATATCAAATTTAAAATAATTTCAACTTGAAAGTTTTCCATGATGGTATTCATTGTCGTTTAAATGAAAGGTGAACGTTATTTTTCTTCTCATTGTTTTCCTAGACAAAAACGTGCCTCATAAAGATAATGTCAAATAAATGTTAGCTACAAGAATTCTGATTTTTTGAGTTACGGATGGCCTAACTAAACCCTAATTATTCTCTACTTTTTTCAGAAATGAAACCGGGTCTAATTATGTTAAATTTGCAGTAACAATAACATATAATTATATTCGTTCATGTTAAATGATAACATTTCTCACTTGTTCTTTATTGCAAGTTTTGTATATTCGTTACTTTTTGTGCGTTTCTTCTCAACACTAACGTACATTCTATCGACGTCACAGGTGCATTATATTCCGCGACCCATTTTCACTCTGGCTGTATTTTTATTGAATTAGACTAGTATTTCTGGAAAGCCTTCGACTCCATCAATCGTAGCAAACTCGTAAAAATCATGTTGGCGTATGTTATTCCGCAAGATACGGTATCAACAATCATTATGCTGTATAACAGCGTTCTCTTAAAACCCCGATCTTTCACAGAAGATTTGATGCTGTTGCGAAAGTCTTGAATGAAGATACACTTGCTTCTTTTATTTTTAATTCTCTGCCTAAATTACGCCTTGCTGCCATCAGAAGTTGAACTAATTCTATTTATCTTCCTCCCAAGCGAAAACTAACGTGAATTACGCACATGAAGTTGACATGTTGTCAAGCACGAGTGATGAGCTCGGAAACTTCTCTAGACTATCAAAAGGGTCAAGTAAGATTTGACTCTACATTAATTTTGTTTTTGCCACGTCGAGAATAGAAGGTGTGTCATCAGTAAATATATCCATTTCAGACATGATTTCATCAGAAATGTCGTTTATAAAAATCAGGAGGAAAAAGTCTAATTATCAACCGCTGGAGTATACCCGCATTAATGTCATGTTGTTCGGATGTACGACTAGCAAGGGCACTCTTCAGCTTTCTTTTAGTTGGAAAGGATCTAATTATATAAAACATTCGTCCTATAATACATTAGAATGTTATTTTCATTAGAAGTTATGTATGCCAGACCTTTTTGAAAGCTTTAGATATATCCAGCGCTACCACCCAGGCTAAATTTGCCTTGTCAAATGTATAGTATATCCGTTTATAGATGACCGTTGCGTTATCCGCAGTAAAACTTGCACATCCTCTAAATCCATACTCATTCTAAGAAATAACTTCTGCATTAACGAAGTGACGGACAATCGCTAGATTTATTAAAGATTCAACATATGTTGCGATGATTGGAGAAGACTTATGGCGCAATAATTGTGTGGGTCAGTTTTTTTCACCAGAATGTTTGAACACTAGTACAACAGAGGCAATTTCCTAGCTATCAAAAAGGAAATATTCGGGAAGGCATTTGTTATAGGGTTTTGAGAAGATAAGGGCCACCTTAGCAGAAACATTATTGTTATCATAACAAGAATAAATAACTTTTAGATTCCCTTATTTCGACTTGTAACACGTGTTTCAATGGGAAAAATGGCTTGTAACTGTAAATCATCAAACGTGAAGATTACCCCATTGACCGCCAACGTTCGAATCCTCAATCGACCTCAGAAGATATGAATGTTTTATTTCGTTATTTGATGAGATCATACTACTGATATCCAGCCAATATTTATAATGGAAGACATATAAAAACTGTTTCTTATATCATTGAAAACTGTTGGGTTATTTTATCGTCCCATGAAATACCTTACCCCTGATGCACTTCTCTATCTGTATAAAAGCTAAATACGTCTTAAGATGTAGCACTGCTGCCACATTTAGTTTTCTGCATTAGTAGAGTAATACATCGACGTAAGAATCTATACAAGGTTATATGTTTACTCGAACTATACCTTAATACATGTTATAACTATTTCCTTAGTAAACATATCTTTCAACAAACATTAATTGCAGTGGGTTTCAATCTTCTTTGTGATGACTTATCTACTCACATATAAAATCCTTTTTGTATGTCAAAAGTGTTCAATCTCTTAACGATGATTATAAGTAGGATCCCTGCAGTCATGGATAGTAGCGGATCGAAGCAGTCGGCAGAGCATTTTTTCACAAGCTTTCAGGCCATCCTCCAATTTGATTCCCTTTTATATATGGTGCCATATAAATTCTATAATTTTAGAAGTGATCTCCGTTTGAGTTGATTTAAACGAGATTCAACACATTTAGTATACGTGAAAAAACAAAATAAAATAAACAACATAAATTAAAGTTACAAGCAAACAATTAATAAGATTATCAAAGGAAGATTTTAAAAATTATTAAGTCGATAAGCTCCTGTCCCTGTCTCATCGCCGCAATGTTACATCCATGTGCATATTTTACAGGACATTTCACTGAATGTGCTACGCCGAACTTACTGTACTTGTATCTACAAACGTAAATACTAACGACTAACCCGAAAAGGAGCCAAATACACTCCTTTATTTCTGGTAACCAATTATCACCTTCATACTTACTTGTTTACCAACAATGCTTCAAGCAAACTATCATTTCCTTTTATCTCTTAGTCTAGGCCCGACAGAGGTTACATACACAAAAATGATGTTCCGGCCGTCGGGGAAGCGAGCGAGGACAAGCTGTCAACTCAACATTGCATTGCTCCTGCCTCGGAATTCTTACCTTCATGCTTACTTGTTAACAAAGAACCTTTTTATGAAAGTATTCGTTAATTGTAATCGCTCCACAATCAATTAAAAGTAATTATCGAATGCAAAATGCAATTTTAGCTCACCCTAAGTTAATTGAAATAAAATGCGAAAATGTGTACGGATACATGATCAGTCACGCTCAATGGCTCTTTAAAAATCATGTTGCACCCGTGGTGAATACTCCCTACGTTGGCAACCACTCAATTAAAGGGATTTTATGTGACAGACATCGCTATGCAGAAAACATATTTTGTGTATTCTTTGAGTCTTGTACTGACATTATAAATATTTTACTCGATACATTTTTGGCGGAACGATTAGTTTGGTTTCGAAAAATTGGTAATGTTTTTTTTTAATTTTATGTCTATTATTATCATAATATAAAATCTTGTGTGAAAGCGTCTTAATCAAATCCAGAGAGTTTGCGTAAGAGTTAAGCATACTATCAAGTTGTATATTCGTTCCTCTCGTGAGATTTCCTTTGTTTATATAACATTACATATACACATTTTTGTTAACTTAATAAAACACTTTTTAACCCATGAAGTGTATACAATCAAATGTATATAAATTGTTTTGTCATCTATTACTTGAAGGAAATATTGGATTGATAAGTTTACGAACATACCTGGTGCACACATTTGAGGTTCCAATTAACTACATACACATGAGATATGATTCCGGACAGACACAGAACAAAGAATAAACTACCTCATGTTCATGGACGACCTGAAGCTATTTGCAAAAAACAAACTGAAACAGCTGATATTTCGACCAGAATATTCAGCCAGGTCATTCAAATGAGATTTAGAATGGAAACGATTGCACTGCTCGAGATTAAAGGGGACACACTGGATACAACAGAGGCCATGAAACTGCCAAACCAAAAGTGATAAGGACGCTAAGCGAACAAAATAGCTAGAAATATTTGGAAGTTCTGGAAGCAGACACCATCTCATCTATATTGAAAATAAACACGGGTACTCTTAGAAACGATATTATATAGAAGAAACGTAGTAAAATGAATACACACATAAACAGTATAACTAATAAGCAACCTTGAAACATTTATAGGCTGGACTAAAGAAGAACTCAGGCACCTTGACTAGAAAACTAAAAAAGCAATAGACATGCAAAACGCACTACACTCAAAGGCAATACGGACAGCCTCTACGTAAAAATAAACGAAGAGGGAAGATGGTTGGCAAGTATAGAAGACTGTGTAGAAAACACAAAAATAGCTGGAGAACTACATAACTCAGAACCCAAAAAGGTCAATCACTGGAGAAAGAGACATCGTCCCAATAAACAACTCGGGAAGCACTTAAACCAGAAATAAAAATACAGGAAAAGATAAGTGGGAAGAAAAACAGTTTTATAAGAATGACTAGAGAAGATAGCAACCAAAATTCCTGGGAATGGCTAAAAAATGAAAATCCTAACAGATAAACGGAATCTCTACCGACAGCCGCACAGAACAATGTAAGAGTAGGACTAACTACATCGAAGCTAAAATAGATAAAACCAAGGAAAACAGTAAATATTCCGTCTAGAATTTGATGCCGTTTATAGATGAGAAAACTAGTCGAAATAATACATACACGTTTTGGTTTATTTAATTTAAAAATAATTATATGTGTCTGTAACAAATTTATTGAATAAATAAAGTGCTTACAAGCTTATATATGTGCCTGTCTCCCCACGAGGGCAGAGTTAGACACAAGTAGAGTTTTGTTTATATGAAGATTGTTTATCACTCGAAAAGGGGCACTCAGGACTGCCACAAAAAATAGCCTCAGTTTAGAAGAGCATCTCTTTCACTTACCGAGGACAGCAAATAATAAGTGCAGCATAAGAATACATACTACACTTTGCTCCTTGCAAAATGGGCACGGATCCATCGCTACAGGAAAGTTTCTCAGCTTCTAATGATCATACTGCAGAAATTAACAGGATGGATCCAATCGTATTCGTCGTAGCATTACTGATTTCGTAGTCTGAGAGGATAATCATTAGGCCAGCCAAGCACTCTTGAATGAATGTATCATCACTGTGAGAGTATGTTAAGGTAAAAAAGAAATTCATCGTATTCTATATTGGGCAGGTTCGAAAAGATATGAAATAAGTCAATTGCATTTAGTTTTACATTTGCCTTTTAAAGTGAAAGTAAATAAAAATGATGTGCCGTTGAAATATCGTGAGGACTGACAACCGTTATCAACGAGGAAGATTTAATATGCAACGTGGATTCCGTTTCTTTCTTCCTGTGATAACAAGCACGAATATAAGGAGCCGAAAGCCAGACAGATTTGTTAAAGCGTCAGCGGAAATGTTATTTTCTAAGATAAAATGGCGCTGGACGGGTGATTACCTTGGAAAGATAAGGCATGACTTATAACTCACGAACCAGAAAAGGGTTGACTGATACAATTATTTAATATTTTTTATGGAAGAAATCGTCTGATTCTAACTCATCATTTGATAAAACCAGCACAAATGTAAGAAGTAGGAAAGATCAGCATAAAATTATGAGCGAAAGAGCGAAAAGCAAAAGATCAAAGTACATTATTTTATAGCGTAGAATATATCCTAATACATATATATATATATATATATATATATATATATATATATATATATATATATATATATGTGTGTGTGTGTGTGTGTATCTATAATGCATATGTATAGTAGTATAAATGTATACCTAGGACAAAAAAGCTACAGAGAAACGCCTGTCAATTTCCCGAACGATATCAGCAGACTAAAAAAGTATATATATATATATATATATATATATATATATATATATATATATATATATATATATATATAATAGTAATAAATATCCACAGGGTGTTAATCCAGTGAATGTTAACCGGGTTTATAAAAAGTGCTCAATATCAAAATAGAGCTTTATATATGATAATTTTATTTACACAGACATGTACAAAATCTGCGACACTGGCATGTCGATTTTATCAATCAACAGTTACTATAAACTGAGATCTCATCAGGCAGTTAGGATCCGATCTTAACCTCAGATCATATTTGGAGAGAACGTGTAGGTGTGTGTGCGTGCGTGCATGTGTGTGAACAAATACAGGGGAAAAACAAGAAACGAGAGATTTGACCGTTTTTTTTTCGTATCAACGAACGTCGTTTTCTGAAGACGTTCGTTGATACAAACTAATGTCTCGTTTCTTGTCTTTCTCCTGTATCTAAATCTGTTGTTTGTTTGTCTTTTTTCACAAATTTGATAGATATCTTAATATTCCCGGATTTCAAGACAAGAATCCATCTAGTATGGTTGAGTCAAGCTAAGTGCAGTTCCTTGAGATAACATTACTTGAAAATGTGCACCATTCCTCTATGAGCCAGTGTATAGCCGTGTCTAGGGGATCTTATTTGGGCTTCGAATACTATGTTATTTTGAATATTTGGTCAGGGTTTACTTGAAGGAGAATATTCTTATGCCAGGTTATCCTGAGAAACCCTTGTTCAGAAAGACCAATAACACGCGAGGATGATGTTTTGTAGGTAATTCAAACCCCCAGTAGGTAATTCAGTGTATATATGTGTGTATATAAGTGTTATAGAATTGAAATAGCATAGGAACCAGATGTCATACGTTCCTCTATCATTGTCACAGTTCTCTATATCTCTTTATCTCTTTCTTTCTTTCTCTCTTTCTCTCTCCCTCGCGTTCTCTCTCCCTCGCTTTCTCTCTCCCTCGCTTTCTCTCTCCCTCTCCGTATCAATTTATCTTCATATTTTTCCGAAAGTCGAGGCTACTTCATCTGCACGGATGTGAAATCTTACAGTCTCTATATACAATATCAAAAAGTGTGTTTTCTTTTTCGAAGAGACTCGCACCAACACTAATGACAGCCAGCGATTTAACTTACCACAGTTTCTAGCAACAGTACGGATAGGGGTATACATATAAATATATATAAATATATATATATATATATATATATATATATATATATAATCATGTGCTTTTTAGTCATTTTGATAACGTATCTAAGCATGAAAAGTTACAGAAAAGCAAGAAAATAATTTAAATTTACGATCCTCAGGCTTGATCCCAAAGTACCTAAGAAACTCCCAAAAATCACTTCCGCATTTACTTATTTACTTTCCTGCCAACTTACGATGTTGAATTAATATATGGTAGTTTACTACTTGCTTTGTTAGGCGGCCTATTCGTAAAATATATTTTTCCTTCAATCTGGTTGTCATTTCTCATTAGAAATCTTCTCTCCGAGCTTTACTTTAAATTGGTCCCTGAAATACATATTATATTGTATATTTTCACGGTAACATTCTCGTTGGCTGGGCAATGTATTTTTGTGTGTCTCTGCCGTGGGGAGATCATCTGAAAGTGCTCTCATCTTCCTGGCACTGACGCAACCTCTTTATACGATTTATAAAAAAATAAGAAACCATGTAACGGCAATATAATAAATAGAGGATAACTGTTTTTGTTAAATTAAAACAGAAAAAATGTATATCAGTAAGCGAAGGGTGTATATATATATGTATATATATATATATATATATATATATATATATACAGGGTGTCTCAGAAAAATGTACTCACTCGTAGAATGACGAGAAAACTTTTATTTATGAACATAGAGTGAAATGAAATAGCATCGGATACATGAGACAGATGTATTTGAAGCTATTTCATTTCTCTCTATGTTCATAAATAAAGGTTTTCTCGTCATTCTAAGAGTGAGTACATTTTTTGAGACCCCCTGTATATACCCTCCGCTTACTAATATACATTTTATTTGTTTTAATTTTTAAAAAAGCAGTTATACTCTATTTATTTGATTTCTGCTTCATGGTTTCATATATATATATATATATATATATATATAAATGAAAAGATGCGAAATATTGTTCATTTATCACTCATATATATACCACAGGTGAGAGTTGTTCACACTAGTAATACAGCGCTATTTACTTCCATCCCACCGCAGGAACATGTGACACACGGTTGGAAAGTGGGGGAAGAGTCAAGCCAGCACCCCTAAAGAAGGAGCACTCTGGCCTAGGAAAAATAGCCTGGGCAGCCCCGTCGGCAATCCTCGGCCAGGGCGCCTCAGGCAGTAAGCGGTGAACTTATTCCACCCCAAAGAGGGGAGGCAAGGCCTGGGAGAGTGCACCTCCTAGGACAATTCAGGACAGTATACCTCAGCCCGGCAGGTAAAAGACCACCGAAATGGCCCAGTTCCTGCCGGACTGCTTGTCGAGAATGAATCCTCGACTGGTATTCCCTTATCCCTCAATCAACTCAAGTTAATGAGACACTGATTGAGCTGGGTTGGGCTACAACATTAAATCTTGATATTCTGTATATATAATGAAGATAACAGATCAAGAGAGAACCTTGTTTGCTGCCTAATTAGTATAACTATTTTTTAAAACGTTCATAAGAAATTAATGCTTATAATTAATATGTTGGAATAGCATTGGCTTATGTGTGTTATCTATATGCAATAGATTCGTCTATATTAACAATAATCATAGTTATTTAATAAATAAATCAGATACATGTAAAACACAGCTTAAGTTTTAACTCTATGCGCTTACCGACGACTTTACCGGCGTGGCATAAGCGAGAAGCGAAAAGGGGTGGGAGGGAGAGTGTAGTTGTCTCGCTCGATATTCTGCTAAATCCCCCCCCCCCAAAAAAAAAACAAAAACAAAAACACGTTCTACCTTTTTAACTTGATGGAATGAAGAAAAGAAAAAAAACGAACAGTTATTTCCTCATTTAAAGTGGGGGAAAATATCGTATATAAATTCAATATTTCGGGCCAGTTTTCGGTCAGTTTAGTCAAACTTAGGGTTAGTTTTAAAATCAACCTAACAATCTAGAGCCTAAAAAGACGAATCTCATTTTTAAGCTGATGATGTTAATCTACAAATTTACCAAGTTTATCAAAATTATGAAATTTTCTGAGTAAAAAACATTTTTTCAATTAATGCTTTCCTCCTAATTAATAGCTGTCCGTAGATATTTGAATATTAAATTAAAGTAAGCTTTACCTGTCAAACGTAAATAATTTAAGAATATTAATTTTGCTCTTCCCAATTGACCAGTTAACAATGTTACTTGTAGTCTCTTGGTCTTACCGGATTCCAGGACAAGACTTATGCTAGTCTGGTGGGGTATCTAGCTAAGTGATGTTTCTTGAAGAATGGCCACCATTCTTCCTATAAGCCAGTGTTGGTAACCATACCAAGGAGATATATTCAAATACTATGTTATATAGTTATTTTGCCAGGGTTAACTTGTAGGAGAAACTATAATCATGCAAGAATGGCCTAACACACCCCTGTACAGAGATACCTAAGAAACTCGAGGACAGGATCTAGTAGCCATTCAAGTTCTCTCCAGTCGGAATTCAACTATTAAAATGTGTTGCTATCTTAGTGGGAACTGCCTAATATCGGTGATAAATGTTGGTAGATTTTAATTCTGCGAATTTAAATTTATATGAAGTGAACTTACTCCCATGCATTTTAAAACTAATATTTCACCGATTGCTTAACTTCGCTGACAGTCTTTTGTGATGACTCACCCCATGATAGTCATAACAATAATTATAATACACTATAATGTAATAGCCTTCCTGATTTTTTTATCTGTTTTAATCTTATTATATGTGTTATTCTCCTGATACATTTGTATTCGTTTATCGTTTTCTTCTTACTTATTTAACCAACTATAATAAGCATAGACAGTCAACTTTAAACTGTTTTTTTTTTCAGTATTACATTTCTGAAATTAAAAAAAAAGAAGAAACAAAAAATAGTTCTTTATATATGAAGAAAAAAGCACTGGGTTTGCGAAATATACAAACATGAAGTTAGGTACAAACGTAGGAGAAAATGTTAGATTTCTAAGGAAATGTTGATCATGATAAACCTTGTAAACTTAATATAAATAATGCCTCACCAGGGGTAGAATTCGCTTCACTAAAACTATTATTGACTAGATGGCTTTGCCCGCTCGCTATCGCTTCGCAAATCCATTCCTATTTACAATTCAGAATCACTTAAATAAAACAGTTGGTATGAAAACGATGGAGGGATGGGAAAGAACAAATAAGTGGGCACGCAAAAAGAGTAAGAAAGGAACAAATAGAAATACAAATAGTATCCCTTTTTCTCTTGGTTGCTCTCAGTCTCTTTTGTCTCATTAACTTACTCACACTGTTAAATAAATGTTACAATTTTAGAGCAGTGAAACAAACATTTATTTTACGAACAAAATAAAATCTTCATCATAAATTTTAAATGGTAAATAAAATATCAATTTATGTAAAAATGTTATTGCTATTTTAAACGTAAACGCTCTTTTTTTATTTTTCTCTCTATTTCGTTCTTTCGTTCTCTCTCCCGCTATGTTTTTCTATCTCTCTTCTCACATTTCTTCAAATTAACACTTTTAATGAGGAAAAAAAGAGATATGATGTTCCATTCTAATTTTAGCAGGAGGGTATTATTCAATTGTTGATTGACTCCCAGTTGTGCTTGTATTGAAAAATTAAGAACCCCCTATGTGTCTCGATATTTTTTGTTTTTATATTATTGATTGAAAACTGGGCTTGCTCTCGCTAAGAAACTCGAATATTCAGTTTTCAAAAGTTACCAAAATAAAAAGGTTTACAGTTTTGTTTCTATAAAAACAGTAAAGCAAACGAGATAATATTTGATATTTTTTAAATTGTCGTTTATGTTTTGAATAAGAAATAATTAATTATTTTGAACGTATTAATTTAAAACAAAAAAGTGTTGCCCTTAATTTAAGAAACATTTGAATCGATTGATTCTCTTTTTAATTGTGATTGATTTGTTGTTTTTTAATGAATGTTGTATTTTGTATTTTCATTCGTCAGCTGTAGATGACTAATTTTCAGTTGTGTCCACTAGTTCTTACATCAAATGAACATATAATTCAATTAATCCCTATTTCTATTCACGTAAATGATTTTGGGTGAAATATGTTCATAATCGCTTCCAAACAACTGATTTTTACTTACTTTTACTTAATTTCGTTTTAGTAAATAACGAAAAAAAACATATCAAACACAGTTAGTTGTTGTAAGTTTCATCGTACACGTGAAACGCTGAAATTAAAACAAGGCAGATTAATATAATCGCCATTTCATAACCAATCAAAAATAAACTAAAGATACGTAACACAGGTTCAACCATAGTAGGCGTTTTAGCTAGGAGCAAAGTGTAGTATATGTTTTGTATTTTGATACTACACTCTTCATCTGTTCTGATCTCGGGCACGGGCAGCGATAGGAGATCTTTCTAGACTGAGGCATTTTTTTTTACTTTTGTTCAAATCTGGAGTGTACCCCTTTTAAAAGAGCTGAAGTTTACGTTAAATTTATAAAGTAAAGTTAAAAATCTGTAACATCTTTTCAAATTGCTTGAAACGCTAATACGTTGTGAAAAGCAAACAAATATTTTAAAAAATAAGTAAGGATGTATATTTCATAAAAGAATCACATACATTTCGTCAAATTGGATGAAAGAAATATTTATTATTTTAACGAATCAACAAATCAAATATGTTTTACACTTACAAAAATATTCTAATTAAATAGATACAGCTACTTACAAGAACAACAATATTCTTCAGTAAAAAAAAACATTTTCGTGTTCTCTGTTAAAAAATATTCATTTCATTGAATTTGATGAAATGCATTTTTTTGCTATAAATTACCGACGCATAATCGATTTCAGCGTGTGCGTCACGTGATCCTAGTTTAAGCGCGTATCAGTAAAAATTTGAATCCGTTTAAAAATGAATTCATACTAATTTCAATTATCACTGAGTTCTTTTACCTAAATGTGATATGGGAATTTAAAAAATTATCATTAAACAAATGGCAAGTTTGATTTCTAAAATGTAAATCCTATTTACCTCTTTCTAAATGTGAAGCGGTTTTTGCATAGTGCGTTAATTTGATTTTGTTTTTCATAATTTCTCTCCGTAGCTCAACAAATAGGGACAAAGGCGGAGCACCTCAAGTTGCCGGTTTCGATTACTAGTCTCGGCGTTAAATTTGTTTTATTATGTATTATTTACTCTAAAATAAGTAGGCAATATGTGCGTCAATGGCAAACCATATAGAAATTAACCAGTCATCTCCCGCAATGCATTTCTGACGTTAACAAAAATTTTGACCAACAGGCAGACAGACTGATAGACAGACATATAGAGAATGTCTTCGTTATATTATGAGTAGATATGTAGTAGTTGTCCCTTTTGAACTAAAAGTTGAGTATCAATTCAAGGGAAGATTGGTGACTGTTTTAGTTTTTAGAATGATGCAAATTCAAAAATAAAGAATGAAGTCAGATTATCTCTGACGACAATTGTAAAACAATCATGGTACACGTACTTTACAATCAAACGTTATTAAAATAACAATGGATTGTCAATATAATTCAAATTACACCCGTGGAAAATAGTAAATTACTACCGGAGAGCAAGACGTAGTTTACAGCACAGGAGGAATGTAGACAATTTAATCTGAATTATCATATTTTAGTATTTTTAAGGGGCAATACACTTATACCTACAAACAACTCTAACGAATCATACACCCATGATATTCGTTACAAAAATCCATCAGCCAGACGAAATGTCTAAATATAAGAAATAGAAAGAGTTCACATTAAGATAGGTGTGTTACTTCAAACCACTGTGCAAAAACAGATACATTGTTTGAATTTTCCGGCGAGAGAGACGGCTGAATTATGTGTTACATCTAGACGATATTGCACGACAGCTTGATACCCAATGAATTCCCTTGCAGAATTCATTCGGCCTAAGAGCTTACCAGAAACGGATATAATTCCTAAGATATGATCATTGACTGTAGCGTATATATGAAAGCCCTGGTATAATGATCGAAATGAAGAAGCATAAAACTCTCCATAATGGCCAGTCCTTTGATATTACTTCGAGAGAATTGAGAGTATGACACAAAAAACACAAATACAGAAATATATCAAAGAAAGACCAACATGAAATAAAGCAAAAAGAAATACATAGCAGAACGAGAGAAAATAATTTAAGAGTCGAGGAAAGAAAAGAAATAATAAAATGATCAACGAAAAGCAGTAAAAGAAGTGAAACATAACGAACGAATGTGAGACGGAAATAAACAATAAATTTTCAGAATACATGAACATCGTGATAATTAATAACGAAACAGTTAATCGTGATCAGAGGAGGTTTATGTGAGCTGAAATATTTATTATACACAAACATGGAAATGGAAACGAAGAGAATATGAGTACGAGCAAAGGTAGCGAACACGATATAGAAGACGAGATTAGGGCAAGGAAATGTGTGTGGGGGTAAGGAGTAAATAGAATGAAGTACAATTCGATTGATGACGTCAAAGAAACAAATTGCACCAGCGCGTAAAAGCTCGTCTGTCTGATAATGTACAAACAGCAAGAATTCTGAACGATGTTTATGCGTGTGAATGGCGTGGTATCCTATTTTATCTACCTGCAATATATAAATAAAAAAATGTAAATGGTTGTTTGATTTGAAATAAAATGTTATTCATATCAGAGGTTTATAGAAGATTCAAGTCAAACAACATTAAAAATAAGGAAATTTTGATAACATTTATTCATGGAATTGGAACTCCACGTTCTTAACTTTAGAAGACTTCAGAGATTCCCGTCCCGGGAAAAGACTCAATTGAAAATCTACAACCGTCGATTTCGAAACACAGTTAAAAAAGACATGTGTTAACAATTACATGATGTGCTTATCTCAAGTTTCAACACAACCGCAACTTTATAAACGATACCCGATGTCCTGTGTCCTGCAGTCGAACGAATACATTGTTATATATAGTGTGCACAATTAGGACGGCTAATACAGGCAGGCACATATAAATGTCACCGTTTTCACAAAGACATGTTCAACAATTCATCGATTGCAAACCATGCACTACATTGTGTAATAAAGTATATGATATTTTATTTGTTTATAAAGTAGTATGACATTTTCCTATACATTTGACTGGTACACATTCTAAAAACAAGCTACATATAAAACCTGCTTTGGCAGCGATTTAGGCCAATTAATGTTATATGTTCTCAGAAACTATAAGTGATGTTTCATTCAAATTCATGGAGTTTTATATTCAAGCTTGCTTGATATTTTTAGAAAGTCATATATCTGGTGAGCTGTAGTTCACTGACACACTCAGGTCTATTATTGCCACCCAGGTTCATTAGTAATTTTTTTGTGAGACACATACATGTATAACACTGTAATTATGTTGTATTTTAATCTTGCAATTGTATGTTAGCTACACTATATTTTAAAATTGATAACTCTTATTTTATATTCTTGCTTATCAGGATAGACGAATCACAAATTTACTTTTTTCGAACACATTTTGCCTACATTACAAAATGAAAGTATCTTTCTTTGATATTCTTTCCGCATTTTTCTTCTTTTTATAATAAAGGTGAAAAGTACGAAGTACCCATTTCGGATTGCTCAGTAACATAAAAACGATTATTTTGCCAATCCACGTTCCAGCCTTATGTTGTTTTTTTTCATTTCATTATATAACCAGTTTTAATAGGGAACTAATTTTGATTTATATGGTGTAACAAACTAAAATTGACCTTGTTTTTTTTTTACTAAAAAAGCAAAGTCTGGCGATGTTACTGCACAGTATATTTCCCCCATATTGGAATATATCAAATAACACTACGACAATCTTCATTTTTTTTAAATTTCCTCTAAATAACTAACATGTGAAATGAAAATTACTTCTTTGATTTCTGTAAAGAAAATCACAGCCTCAGTAATTAACGCCCGGAGGGTGGGTAGTTTTTGCTATTAATATATGAATAAATATGCTAAAATATGTGTGTCTCTCTCTGTCCGGTGCTACTTTTACTATCAGGCGCTTAATGCCTAAACATCAATTATTACCTTTAACAGCAATGGTTATATCAATATTTCCATATAGTTTTACTAATAGTGATCTGTACTAAACATTGAGCTATCTAATGAGATCAACCATTCAAAGAACTGATATATCCAATAAAACATTGATGTACCAATTTCACTCATATAAGTACACACACACACACATGTATATATATATATATATATATATATATATATATGTATATATATATATATATATATATATATATATATATATATATATATATAAATATATATATATATTCAAAAATGTAATTCGCCTCGTCGGATGCTTGAATAAGACATTAGGTTCGAAATAAATTATTGCACCTGGGTATTATCTGATTCCGTGTCACTTTACTTTATTTTGTAATTGCTCTGTTTATTACAATGAACGCTTATACTCAGATTTCCTTCTGGAATTAAATTCACTCTAACACTATATATATATATATATATATATATATATATATATATATATATATATATATATATATATATATATAAATATAGAAAGCTATGAAAATATATTTATGGCAATTAAGTTACACAGAGGATCCCGAGTTTCATAGCCGGGGGGAATCTTCAGGCTTAAATGCATGGAGTTATTTTTGCCGTGTGTTTTCATATACACGGCTAGCTAGTTAACCAATCAGATTCTTTGTTGTTCTCTCAGCCAATCGTTGGGCTTCCCGCGAACAAATGTCGTGTTGGTGTTACTTCTTATATCCTGTTATATTGTTCTGTTTTCTATAGATTTGCCTATATAATGTTTCCTTTGTTGTGTCAATATAATTGGTGAATTTATTTTAACACGTGGGTACTTGTATTTCTATTTTAGGTTTTAGTTTTTAAATTGTTAAGTTTTTGTTTAGTTTTGTTTTTTACTTACTTGTTTATTTATTTATTTATTTATCGTTAGCCTAGGGTAAATTTATTTCTGTGTATGCAGCTGTTTGCTATCTCACTTCTACAGTTTAATAGATTTCGGGGATCTGTAAAATTTAGGATTTCAAAATTTTCATTCAGGCAAAATCTACACGAGTCATCTAAATTACTACATGTACTGGTCTGTCGTATTATTTTCCATTCAATTATTGGTGAGCGTCCATTTTCTTTGAGCTCCTAATAATGGTTTGCTAGTGTTGTTTTAATTCGACGTTCTCTGTTTTTAAATGTGCTTTTGTGGTCATAATATCTGATTTTAAAATCTAGGGAGATCATACCCACGTAGTATTTCTTGTTATTTGGTCTTTCCTTGGCAAATATTGTTGCTTGGTAAACAATACTTTTGGTTAAGCATTTATTTTGTCGTGGACAAAGTGTACGATTTATGCAGTTACATATTTTCTCTTCATTGTTAACTTCTTCATTTCAATTCGGGTGGATTTTGTTAGTGTTTTGTTTATTTATATGAGTATTGTTTATATTTTTGTCTTTCTTAGTGTTATTTTTGTTATATTTCCCACTTTTTTATGTAATTTGTTATTTTTTCTTCTCTGTTGTTAACTTTTAGTATTTTGTCATTGTGTGCCTTAATTATTATTTCTAGCTTTTCGCCGCAGCTGTAGAATAGTTTTAGGTTATTTTTATTGAATATTTTCTGCAGGGGATTGGTTACGGGGAAGTGTTTTTCAATAAGATTTAGGAATTTTTTTCCCAGTTTAGTTTTTAGCATCTGGTATAGTACATTATATTTCTTTTTCTTTTACTTTTGAATTTGCTGTAATCATTAGTGTCCTGTTTTTTTATATTTAATTTCGGTATTATGTTAACCACTATAGTTTAGAGCTGTATTGTAAATGTTGATTGATTTTTTAAAAACACTTTCGTTGCTAGAATTGTTGATAAGCCTACGTTCGATAGAATTCGGGATATGTTTTATGATTGATGGGGGTGATTAGACTTTGGGTTTACTTATATATGATTCGCGTTATTTTTTAGGTATGGTTCGTAAGTATTTTTTATTCAAGTTTAACGTGATGTCTAGAAAGTTAGTTGTTTTTATGTTAGCCAGTACTTCTACTTATAGGCCTAGTTTTTTCATTTCCATATGTATAATTTTCTTGAAGTTTTCTTCCTGGACTTTGTTGGAATCTCTTATTATCGCTAATGCATCATCTTTATAAAGGCCGATATGTCTTATCAATTATATTTGTGAGTGTATATAAAATGAATAACCCCACAAGATATGATGCCTCCGCAGAGTCAAGGGCACACATGGCCAGATCAAAGGAGTTCGTCATATTCGTGTTAATCCATTGGTCCTCGTTATTGAATAAAACTGATTTCTTACATTTTGTAATGATGTGAATTTCATTCTTGGATATATTGGTATACACCTCGGCAAATTCTAGGGCGATGTTGAAGAGTTCTTCTGATATAGGTAGAAGTCCACTATGTCGAATTGTAAGAAAATTACATTTGTCCTTATTTTTAATACTGTTAAACTAAGCGATTGCTTTGGCAGTATTCACCCATTGTGTAGCTGAATTGCCATAAATATATTTTCATAGCTTACTACCTAGCTCTACTTACATATCGAGCACTGTTGAAGTAAACACTGAAAATTGATACATAAAAAATGATGTCTCCATTTAAAATGTTATGTGGATACAGAAATACTAATATTTAGCTCCTCAAGCAGTTGAGCACTTTCACAAGAATTTATTTCACCACTGAAAAAGAATATGGAAAAAAAGAACTTAGAAACATCACTAAAAATATCCCAACACCTAGCAAGCATGGATACAATATTAAATTAATTAAAAAAACCGACGAACTAATACACCGAATGCGATGTCGAGCACACTTCTTCATTAACAATTAACAATAACAATAAACACACACACATACGTATATATATATATATATATATATATATATATATATATATATATATCTTCTGTAGCTCAGCGTTGGATAAAAATAAAAATATGAATTTAACTTAAATTAGGTCTTACATAAACCCTTCTAAGCCATCGACAAATCCTAAATTGCTATAGACATTCACCCCTAACCCCTCTCTACCCCTCTTCCCTTTCGTTTTCTTTTCCTTCGACCCCCCCCTACGCTAGCTCAGCGTTAGATAAAAATAAAAATACAAATAGCTGTAAATTTACCTTTTCTAACAGCCAATATATATTTTTTTCTTTTTCTTTTTCTTTTCCTCGCCCCCCCCCTCTACCCCATCTAAGTGTTGGATAACAAAAATTTTAAAAATGAAAATATGAATTTCTAACGGCAAATATATTTTTAAAATCGGTCACATGACTTGTATTTCTTTTTGCTCTTCTTTTTTGCTTGGCTCCATTCTGCGTTATGAGACCTCAGCTCTTGATAGCTGTAGATCGATAACATCGACATTCCAGTGTAGCAGACATTGTACATGTTTGAATAAATGCATTCACTATATATATATATATATATATGTATATATATATATATATATATATATATATATATATATATATATATATATATATATATATATACATGAAGATAAATTGAATATGTTTGTACAATTTTATAACACAGTTTGACACGTAACGTAAAACGGTTACGTTGAAGATAATCAGGCAGTAACTATGGAATGGTAATATAATAATTTACATGTTAAAAATCGAAGCATTAATTAGTTTCATTAATACATCTCTCTCTCTGAGAACTAAAAAAATAGAAAGCTAGTTCTGATTGACTAGACTTTATCGATTTATATTTCTTTAAATTTAATTTCAAGCTGTCATATTCAAAATCGCATAACTTTTAATTCTTAATTATATCATTGCTAGACGAAGGTATATATATATATATATATATATATATATATATATATATATATATATATATATAATCAGTTCCGAATATCTTATTAATATATATGCCCATATATTTCAAGCGATTCCAACTGTCAATTGAAAAGTTTCGAAAATAAATTATTAAACTTAATTGAAAATAACTTGAGTAGATTGTGTATTCATTAAACAGACGTTCATAATGGGTGAAGTGAAGAACCGGCTAAATGTATGCTTCTATTGCAGCCAAAGAATCGCTGATTGATGCCAACTAACGGGTAAACAATATTAAAACAATGTGTTGCCTTTTAACGATACACTAATTTTCCCCCAACTCCTATAATAATCATCGTAATTTCATGTGGTTTACACATTATGATGTGTAAATGTATTTGTGAGTATGTCTAATCGTTTTCAGTTCTTGAGAATGCATCGAACAGTATGAGGTGTTTGCGTGACATATATTGACACTGTACATAGTTAGAGAGTCCCGAGTACAACACTAGAATACCACTACTTTTGTATACGTTGTCAACCTAAAAAATAGAGAATTCAAAACAAAATCATGAATAAACACTACAGAGGTTTAACTACAACAACATTTTCCCGGAGACTTTCCATGCATCTCTCCGATACTAGATAGGTTTGCCACAAACATGACTTCTCCCTTCTCAATGTAGCCCAATGGTAATATATAACACAAAAAAGCATAACGATAGTAACATTAAAAGATTAATAATTTTTTGAAGCCGTTTATTAATATCCCCACAATTAATAACATTTGGTAGGAAATTAGTCATCTTTACATGCTTAGCATAGTAATTAACATAGATGTATGCTTAAATGTTAGACAACATCCTATTGAGTGTTGTTTGCACATTGCACGTAATCATGTTCGAAGCGACATCGCATCACTATCGACCCTGTTTTTACACCTGTTATTAATAATCGTTAAAAACTAAACAATAAATGATATATATGGAAACACGGTAAAACTAACTCCGCCTAATGATTATATGCTGACGCGATCAAAAGTACTCCTGAAAAAAAAGATTAAATTGAACATGAACTCATGGAATTTACATAAACCAAGTCGACTCAAATACTGCATGCACTATTCGGAAAATCGAGAAAATAAAATTGTCTCATCAAACAAATAACTCCGTGTTATTTAATAACATTTGCTTGAATTAAACCATTCTGCATTAATACACACATATACGCACATACGTATATAAACATATGGATGGAACACTCTGGTTGTGGGAATGATGGTTTTCACTGAAGCGTAAAATAGATCATTCCGTAAATAATATATTCTAGGTTATCCATATCGTAACAAGGTAAATGAATAAATAGAACATTAATTTAAAAGCGTAGCGTATTTGTTCAAGTAAGAGCAACGAGTTTGTTACCGCAGACTCTAACAATATTCGAGTTTCGAATCTAATCATTGATGCGCTAACTGCATCTAACACATTTATGAATGTCTAATAGACGACAGCTGTCTGCGTATGACTATTTTATATATATATATATATATATATATATATATATATATATATATATATATGAATTATACAAGTAAAACTATTTTCATGATCTGAATTTAAAACCAATACATTTTTTAAAAATGCTCAACACTAGGTAGATCTTTGTATATTTTATATATAAATATTCATCAGCTCCCTTATAAGTTGAGTATTCTGGTGAAAGAAAGTGTGGTCTCAAGTTCAGCGTAAACAATATTCTTCAGTAAAAAGGAAAGTTAATCCTCTATGTTCTCAATATCGTAAATATATTAAAATATATATTAATACAAAATGTATTTGAAGCAATATCTAATAGAAACACGCTTGTAACCCTACAAGATATACATCGGACTGTTGGGATCTGTTGTGACTGATGATTGAGGTCCGAGTCAGACAGTTTATGCGCTCGCTATGTCTATTCATTTTGATGAAACTTTAAACACGAAACTGATCTGTGTGGATGATTATATATATATATATATATATATATATATATATATATATATATATATATAAACCATTGTTTTGTAATAGTATTATATTTTTGGGAAATAACATAATAATGTATTGTGTTCAAATAAAACAAAATATTCTAATCTGATATTTCGTGAAATAACATTGTCCTTGTCAAAGTAGTGTTTGTATTTCTTTTTTCTCTTTTCATCGCTTGATGGCAATGGACTTTATCGTCAGAAAATCACTTTATGTATGTATAAGTGCGGCTACGCCAGTTTGTAATCAGTAAGGGGAGGGGGTGTACACTTTTTTAAAAACCATTGTTTGTCATAGTATTATATTTTTTTGAAAGAATAATAACAATGTGTAGCGTTAAAATAAAGGAAAATTATTTTAATCTGAGTTTTCGAGTACCGAAACAATTGTTTAAACAAAATTGAAACATTAAGAGACAATATGTGTTAGCATAGAGATGTGCCCTGTCTCTTACCTCGGTTACTGAACTATCTAGACACATTAATGAACCGTAAAACACAGAAAGGCGTTTTGTGGATAACTTTAATATATAGATAGAAAGAAGGAATAAGATATAGAAAGAGGAGGGGAGGATGTAAAGAAAGAGGCATGAGTTTTAGATAGGCAATTTTATTTGATACAGCCATTATGTTATGTAGCAAAGTTGGTCAGCGTGAGGATTTCTAACTGTTGCAAGGATCTCGCATGGTTGCGTCATCACGAAAATAAAAAAATAAAAATATATTTCTTCTATTCTTATTTTGAATGTGATAAACGGGTAAATCGAGATCACTTCATACTCTTCGAAAAGTGAGGAGTCGACCTATAAAAGATTAACAAGAGTACCACCCTAATATTCACCTGTAGAATCAATCGGTAAGAAACAGACCAATAAAATATCGACTTATTGTATTACATTGGATATTCAATCTTGTAAAAATGTACTCAATAGAAAAGTGGTGTTTGCTGGTGAGAACCAGTTATGTATAATGTCGAATGTGCCCAAATAACAATTTTATTGTCGGTGTCGCTAACAGAGTGTATAGAGAGTAGGAAACACAGAATTTATACAATCGGTCACCTTAAATTCCAATGAAAGTTTACTTACACCCCTATTAAATGACCTCCTACGAGGACAGAGATGGACGTCAGTTTGTTTTTATGTTGTAAGAACCAGCTCCAACGAAAGGGAAATTTTGGATTAGAACAAAAATAAAAATTGTCCCAATCAAGAAGGATGTCTTCATTATCTGAATGTTGAAAGGACATATATTACACTTTGATCCAAGCTCGAATAATGAATTGCAGTCAAATGAAACAAGTGTATGTAGGCCAGAGAAAGGGTTTGATTCTTTAGTCTTCAGTCTGACTGTACAAGTGTTTGTCAAGACAACCTTACATAAGGATACTTCATCCTACAAGTGATACAATAACAAATAGTCATATAACATAATATCTGAAGCTCGAATAAAATCCTCTCGGCACGACTATACACTGGCTCATAAGTGGAATATTGCGCCTTGTGATGCTACCTCAAGTAACAGCACTAAGCCGGATACTCCATCACAATAAATATATTATTGGCAGGGACCCTGCTAAGAGCGAGAGATCACAAGAAACATGTAATATAGCATAGTTAACTAGTCAATTAGCGACAAGAAACATTATTTTCTAAACTTCTTTAATAACTCATCGTTTTGGGAGGGAAAGGAGAACATTTAAAAGAAGACTCAAATATCTATGTATCTCATATAGAGATCGATTGTTCGTCCCAAGAAGTGACCTTTTGATTTCTGAGAGATTTGACTGAAATAAAATGAAACACAAGTGAGAAACATTAATATATTTCAGAACGGAGTAAACAATGAAAAGACTAAACATGTTCTGAATTCATGACTTAAGTCGTGTTATCTTAATTTTACTAACGTTTCCATTATACAAGTTTGTTTAAATTTCTTTGATGTTATTATATTTGACTTGAAATGGTCTATCATATTAGACCTCTATGTTACACGCAGAAGATCATTTCAAAATAAAAACTGATTTTCTCTTATATTCAATAAAATGAAAGGGATACTTTTTCTGATTGTATATATTACTCTCTATGTAGACAGGTTGTAAATTATTTCATTAGTATTTACAAAAGTGTCAACATATTTTGTTAGTTACGATTTTTTAGTATGATTTACAAGTATTTACAAAAGAAGCTGATAGAGTTCTATTAAATAAGAGCGACAAACTATTCGTCAACCAAATACTGTTTTAATATTGTTTGTCTTCTGTATTTTATGATTATTAAGCTTCCATTTATTTCCTACCACGAAACGTCTAGTGCATTTTATTAGACTTTACAAACTTATAGAATATCACTATATTATTTCTAAACATTTTTATATGACATAAACAAATGCAGAATCTAATAAAAAATCAGCGCGGTAAAAACGACATTTTAGAGTACGTGTTTAGATTCTTGTAATTTAGAAGCGTGTACCAACCACGCACTATACGGATTAGGCTATTACATAACAGCATGCTTTTCCTTTCATTTTTTTCAAATACTAAAACTAATTGATTGGCTAAAGTAAAATGGTATTTTAAAGAATTCAAATCATTACAATGAATACTCATGCTAAACGAAGAGGTAGACTCACTTGCGTGTTCAACAATCGATTTTAATTGGCTCTTTCAAATTTTAGTACCACATGTGGACGTGATTCTCTTTCAAATCTTGATTAGTTGAATGGATTGATTTCTCAATAAACAGCTGACTAATTTCTTGCGAAAGTACGGATATTATTTAAACACATGTCTGCATTGACTTGACTGATTGCTCGCCTTCTGTGTATATATAGAATCTTATTCTCAAAGTTTGAGAAGAGTTTGATCATTGTAAGAGCCTCTATTGGTTAGTGAAGACAGCTTAGAATTTGACCTGGGACAAAATGATAAATTGCTTATTAGGTTATCAGAACGGTTTCATTTACGTAATGAAGAATGTTATAATAAAACTTACAAAGTGTCAACCTTGAATTTATCCAATATAATTTGAGGAATAATAAACAATGGTTCAGAAATAAATTTACGAATATATAGTGAAAACTAAATTAGTATACCTTTCTGGGGGAGGGTACGAGCTTTACTATATAATTACACACGCTTGATACAACCGATTAAGCTTTTACAATTATGCTTAAAATTGATTATAAACCAGTGATGATTATTTAAAATTATTGTGAAATAATTTGGGTATTCATGTATGCTACCGTTAACTCGCAATATTTTTCGGACAACTTTTTATATGGTATCATATAAAATACGATTAAATTCCCCGGATAAGCTATGATAATTAGCTTTCTTGTCATCGGCACTTCGACACATGTTGTGAACATCATCTACTATATCTTGGTAATCTCGTGGTATACATTATTAGAATGTTAATGAGATCACAAGAAACATGTAATATAGCATAGTTAACTAGTCAATTAGCGACAACAAACATTATTTTCTTAACTTCTTTAATAACTCATCGTTTTGGGAGGGAAAGGAGAACATTTAAAAGAAGACTCAAATATCTATGTATCTCATATAGAGATCGATTGTTTGTCCCAAGAAGTGACCTTTTGATTTCTGAGAGAGTGGACTGAAATAAAATTAAACACAAGTGAGAAACATTAATATATTTCAGAACGGAGTAAACAATGAAAAGACTAAACATGTTCTGAAAAACGACTATTTTGAGAGACAATTCATTTTTTATGATATATGCTCGTGTTTACGTCTCTCTCACTTAATCATAGTTACCAGTGGACTTACCCCCGCATAATTTTTTATATTTTCACTTACCGATTCGTGTATAAACTATTATATACCCGCTTCGTTGTAGAACCAAGGTTTGCGCTTGTCTGTGTGTACAAAGCAACTGGAGCGGCATTGTATATATAAAATAGTTTATTTAAAAAACGAACTGACATAAAATTCAGAGAGCCGTGTCACATTCGTACGCGGATGATAAAGACAGATATGTAGATACGCATATGACTCAGCTTTATTTACCAGCCACACTTTCTCCATTAGGGGCTGCACCCTAGGCACGTCTTTTCTGTTTGATGTGTCGCAAGACAAAGATACATATAATTTGCAGCAGGAAGTCATGTGGTTTGTGACTTCTGTTTAGGTTGATCTCTAACTGTTAAAAATGTAACTCAAATTGTTCCATTCAAACACAGTCCATGTTCTGTAACATAATTATCAATTGTCTAAGCTTTAGCCATGGAACAGTTTACATAGCTGAATATAGGACTTACACCGCTTATTATATAATTATATATTAAGAGGAAAAGAATGTTGGGTCATAAGAGTGTACACAATAAAATAAAGGTAACAGAATATCGTACAATACACTTATTGACGATATATTTCTTTAATTTAATGGTGGACAAAGATGGAAAGTAATATTTCTACTAGAATAGTTGGCATATCAAGTTTTCTGTTTCAGTCATTTCTACACTACAATGTCGCCAATAAGTCAAAGAGAGAATATGGATACATATGATTCCAATGACTATTAAACTTATTTGAGAGACACGTCAAAACTTCTGAAACGTCATATTTCTAAACCATCAATTATATAAGAACTATCCAAGATCAGGGCTGCTTAACTGCTGTTATCAGACGAGACTTAATGTTTAAGCAAGATATAGATCTAACATTTTTTAATTTAACTGATTAGAAAATACAGATTGTTGCAAAAATCAGAAAGACTTGGATTCATTGATATTCATAAAACTATGTGTACTAAATTGAATGTAACATTATCGGAGAGAGGACGTTTTACTTAGTAATTTATTTGACTGATAAAACGCGAAAGGATTTGTAACTTGAAATAATAGAGAAATTTACAAAGTAACGCAACAGTTGAACAATAGAAGTGAAGATCAATACTGTTGTTAAAAAATATGGAGCATTCTTAGGAAAGTTGATGACAAACAGCGGAGAGAATAGTATATTAGAATTTGAAAACAAATAAATGCCAAACTATATCCCTATGAAAAATATCCGAAAGTCTGGTTAGAAATAAATAGTGTTGCAAACAATGAATAATGGCACCATGGTGTAAGGATATGTAAGAAGTTAATCGTTCATCAATATAAAACGGTCACAATAAGGACGCGTCCAGCTACAACCATTGCAAATAAGTATCCTCGCTTCCACTTTATACACGAAGTAAAACCGAAAGTCAAGGAATAGGGTGTCTTTCCAGAAATGTCCAATCTCTGGAAAGCAAAATTGTAGGGATTCTTCCACAATTACTACAGCATAGAATATTTCAAGTCCAATGCAAACGGGTAATTGTCGAGCCATTTCTTGAAGTATTAAAATCCTGTCCATTCAACTTATCGTTTCCAATCGGTTCAGATTATTGTTCAAAATCCAACTGACAAGCTCATTAACGCTCATCGTCGGTTAGCCTTTCGCCTTAGTGATTACTCCTTAGTATTAAACGAGAAACATCGAGATAAATCGATAGACGGGGAGAACGCACATACACACACGTCTACATGCTAAAATATATCGATAGTGACAGCATACGATGGACTTTCATACTATAGCGAAAAACAACATCAAAGATCAAACAAGAGCTTTTCGATTAGATTTCTGAAGTTTAATTTACAAGAATACATTTATTTAAACCAAGATAACTATTTTACGTGTTTTCTTTGGGTCCTATGTTTTACTAATAAAATGAAATCGCCCAATTAGTGTACGAAAAAAAACAAAAAAACTTATAACGCTACAACTAATTTTCCTGATTAATTTAGACTAGGGATTTATACAAAGAAAAAATATTTTTTTAAATGTGTGATGGTCAAAATGTTGGTAATTAGTTTACGTTAAATTCATATAAGAAAACTGAAAACCTTCTTAAAATCGAAAATATTTAGAAAACATTTCCCAAAACACAGAATTCTCTAGCAGAATGATAGGTAATTGTACACAAAAAAATTCGTCTGTAAATAAGTTTACAAAAAGGCTGGTGGAGTATTACGAACAAGCGCTGGAAAATTAAATTTAAAAAGAAAAATAAATTAATATGGAGCATGTACGAATATTTAAGTAAATTTTCAGGGTATAACTATGAGAATTAAACATGCAGCGTATGAGGTTTCAAAGTCGTTTACGACAAACGTAAATTACATAAAAGTAAGATGATTATGACATGATAATGATTACCAGTATTAGGTCTGGATTGAATAAATAAAAAATGTTTTAGTTAACAAAAACTAAGTTATATCGGTCCACCAAACTCAATTTACTATGAGCTCTATGGTAGACTTATCACGTCGTAGGTGAGACTAGAGCCGGTGTCCTGGTAGTCAACATATATAAGGGTATGTACTGATAAACCTCATTATTGATAAAATAAGATAGCTTTACAAACAGCAAATGGGTCCTATCTAAAATAGATGTTTAGATTAAAATAGAAGAAACCCTTATAAAAGTACAGCCGTGTACGATTTACATTGTAGTTAAACATGTACCTAAAATAGTACCTGAATAGTTAGAATTAACACCTAGTTCGTGTTTATTTTTTATTTAAATGTTATTAAGTTCGGCACTTTCACTCGTTAGAAAACAGTTTAATGAAGCCGCAGCATCCGTATACGTGACGAAGACGTACACGAATAAGGAACGCATTTAGCGATAGTCGTCAAGTAAAGGAAATGTCGGGGTTTATAATCGAAGTGGGTTGCATATCCATAGCCATTGTAGTTGTTACAGCAAATGACGCCCGTTTATCTAAACGTTAAACTTATACGAGATGGTCCGATTACTAATCGTAGTAGTGCTGGTTCCATAAATGCAATGTTAACAAGTTCGGACACAAAGACACATGTTGATCATATTCGTGCTGCTAATATTAATAAAGTAACACTCCTGTTTGTACTTAACAGACGTGTAGCAACATTAACTGACCTTGTAACATCATATTTATATAAAGGAGAGACAAATGACGATAATGGGGCAGTCGGCAACATGATCTACAGGTGTGAGCATGCGTACTCCCATAATGAATCAAATATAGCAATTATAGAGTGCCACGTAGCCAACAAAGATGAAGAAAGTGCGGCTGAAAGCGACGTGATTATTAGAAAACTATTTAAAATACAGGGTAGATAAAATCGGAATAGTAAGAAAACAAGCACGGTGCACGATTTAGACAAAACGGAAGACACTTAAACTGGTTATACTAGGGTTAAACTTTAGTCCATAAAAAGATGAAATAGAATCGATGTTTAATCCGTTGACTTTGGATCTGATTAAGAAAAGTTATATTACTTTCCGTTGCCCCTAAATTAACTAATAGGTAGTCCCTGCGAGGAGAATCTAATGAAAACAGAACATATACTACATTAAAACATATATCAAATGAGGTTGTAATACCTAGGAAAATAAACACCATGATCTTATAAAAACCTAAACCCTGTGAAAACTGACTTATGAAAGCATAACCGATACAACAATATTCACCCTCAGTATGGGGGTAGGTAGTGTAGTATCGGTATATATACAAAAATAGATTCGATCAGTTTATTTTTCATTCAGAATGTATAGTTATCTTTATAGTTCTCAGTTTTCTAATGTTATCTAAGTCTAGTATATGTTCTCCGAATCTCACTTACATCAGACGTTTACTACTGACGAATATTGCGTATATATGACAATAAAAACTACACATTTATTTGAAAATTATTTATTCATGAGTAATACAATAAGTAAATTAATAATAAGAGAAAATTAGGAATACTTAAAGTTTTCTGTGAGTATTTGCAGATTATTATAAATACGATATTACAAAATGTTATGTTGTATCACATACCTAAATGTGAATAACACACAATGATGTTAATAAGTTAGGACAACTAAAAAAACTTTCGCATTTATTTATTCATATATATATATATATATATATATATATATATATATATATATATATATATAATATTTAAAAACAGATTTCTAATATATATACATATATATATATATATATATATATATATTTATATATATATACAGGGTGACTAAAAAAAAACGGGCCCCGTGTACACTTTATGTGATATCTCCTTTATTTATTCACCGATTGCCCTTATTTTACAGGACATGGCAGAATAAACGACCGTGCGTACACCAGGACCTCAGTGGGAGCTGGGACAAAGAATACACTGTGTTAAAATTTACTACAAGACAGGCTCGTTTAAGAAAACCCAGGACAGTTTCATGCATCAGTTCGGATGTGAAAAGGCTCAACCCAAAAGCAGAATTCAGAACTGGGTGGACCACTTCGAAGAATTATGAGACCAGTGAGAACTTCAACACTGCCAGTGAGAACCGTCCAAGCCACTCGGCACATCCCAAGAAGCGGACAGCCGAGCTGGTCGAAAGTGTGAGAGAGTCTCTCCAGGAGAGTCCGAAACGCTCTGTGCGTAAGCGAACTCAGTCCCCCGGTATCTCCCGTGAGACTTGCAGGAGAGTGCTGGTGAATGATATCAGGGCTTACCCATACAGAATACAGCCGTTGCAGACCCTTAAAGCATCAGGCAAGAAGCAGAGGAGCGCTATGGCAGTCAAGATGCTCGATAAGATCGAGGAGACACCAGGCTTTCTTTACCTCCTTTGGACCTCAGAATCCCACTTCCATCTTGACGAATAGGCAAACTCCAAGACAAATGTCTTCTGGGGGTCCTCCAGACCCAATGAAGTAGCCACCAAGCCCTTGCACTCTCCTAATTGCACGGTGTGGGCTGCAATCTCGGTCAGAAGCATCATCGGACCAATCTTCATCGAAGAATCTGGCGCAGCAGTGACAGTCCCCAAGAAGCGGTATGTGGAGGTCCTCAAAACCTTCAAGAGTTAGCTCCAGACCCTCTACCCTTCGCTCATGAGCAAGTTATGGTTCCAGCAAGACGGAGCAAGTTCTCACTCCTCAAACCTGTCCTGAGATTGGCTGAGAGAGAACTTTGGAGGCCTAGTGATCAGTCTCAAGACTAATTTTGAGTGGCCACCCCATGGCCCGGACCTAAGTCCGCCAGATTATTTCCTTTGGGTTTATCTTAAGGGCAGAATGTACGCATGGAAACCCATAACCATCACGGAACTCAAGGAAGCCATCAGGGAAGAGATGAGAGCCATTCCCAATTCAGTCTGTAAGAACGTCATGGACAACTTCGTTCTGTGCCTCAAGAAATGCACGGAGCTAAAAGAAGTCCATCTAGAACACATGCTGTAGAACGGAGGGAAAAAAGGCCAAAGGCCCTAGTAGTTTAATATGATTTTATGAATATAATAAACTAGTGATGCCTCAAAATTCATTTCATTCGGACGAAACACTAAGAAACGCGGCCTAATAAGATTTTGGGCCCGTTTTTTTGGGGTCACCCTGTATTAGCAAATATATGCTACCTCAGGTCGTAGATGTTTGCTAGGCTGCGATGTTTATATCATGATAAACAAACTACATCTATTCAACCCGTATATGAGAACATAATGACTGAGAGAGACGTGTCATGAGGAACGACCACTACCTCTTCATCCGAAAAAACAAGAGTTTAGGACTGTGACTATATTATTATGCCAACAGAATAGATAGTACCCTACCCGGACCCCATCAATGAGGAGACAGTAATCCCCAGACGATTACATTGTGAGAGGCGAACATATACCATACTGCACCCCTAAAAAAGAGAGCGTTATGATTGGGAGGAATGTATCATGGCGAATAAAAATATACTATACAACCCCCAACCAAAAAATGAGGTAAATCTCGGAGGATCCCAGCCTACAAAAAAGGATGTGATTATGTCTGGTTGGATTGTATCATAACAACATAACATAATAGAGGAGGTAATACCTGGGAGTATGCCCTAAGAAAAAAAGAGGGTAATTCCTGCGAGTATGGTATCATGGCAACTGGAAATATACTACAATATCGTTTTCTCCTCCCCTCCAAAAAAGAAAAGATGTCTCTGGGAAGATGGTCTGATGTCAACTGTACATATACAACACTACACCCTGGGAGGATTACCCCGAAGGAGATAATTCCTGGGAGATCGGTCTCATGATAACAAAACCGACACTAAACTAACCACATCCATTAAAAATAATACAATAATTTAATCGTTTTTTTGTAATAAAAATGCCTCGTTATAAAAACATTTTCATAGTTATCTGGCCTTTTGATTAAATCAACGTTTAGTAGGTATTCTCAACAATCGAGCGACATCACATGTTTTATTGTCGACGAAACTTGTATAGTTAGTCAAGAAAATGTATGTATGGCAATTAAGCTACACAGAGTCCTCCGCGTTTTAACCTAGTAATGCATAGAGTTTGTGTTGCCGGGTGTTTATATATATATATATATATATATATATATATATATATATATATATATACACATTGTGTTAGTCTAGTTTGATAACCAATCAGATTCTTTCTTATCCCCCCAACGGGTTCATGTTTCCACAAACATATGTTCGATTGATTTTACTTCCTATTCTTTTCATATGTTTTGTATAAGAGTGATTCCCCCCCTGTGTCTTAGTTGTGTAAAATTACAGGTGACCTTATTTTTACAGGTGCGTACTTGTATTACTATTTTTTTGGTACTTAGTTATTTTATTTGTTCATTTACTTGCTTTTTTTAATTAAATATGTATTGTAAAATTTAAGTACATTTTATTTGTGTAGTCAATTGTTTACGTTTTCACTTTGTTACAGTTTAGTAGGTTTTGACGGGTGTTTACAGTTTAGGATTTAAAATCTCTCATTCAGACATAATCTACACGTGTTTGCCTGAATGTCTGCATGTTCTGACCTGTCGTATTATGTTCTCTTCGATTATTGGTGAGTGTCTGCTTTCTTTGAGCTCCTAGTAATTGTTCTCTAGTGCTGTTTACACACACACACACACACACACACATAAGTATATATATATATATATATATACATATATATATATATATATATATATATAAATTAAATATGACAATGCTGATTACAAATAACAGAATATTAATTTATTAGATGGTGTATAAAGTGTCGATGAAGTATAAAGATTAAACCATTTTCATGTCAATATAGTTTAGATGGGTTGCACACACTTTCGCATATATTCATTTACATCTGAGTGTGCACGTGAAATGCCGAAAATGTGGGCTGACAGATATAGTCGCCATATTTATAAACTAAGAGAAATATACTAACTTTCTCTCATAATTTTCAGGTCAAAAAATACATGTTTATCACATAGTCCTCGGCAAGCCTCTTACTCGACTTCTTCAGAACTTATTTTTATTTCGGTGTTATACGTGTACGATGAAATGTTTATTTTGTTGTCTTTTTTACTAAAACAGGGTTTAAGTAAAACACATATATTAGTCTATCATGAGTAATGCCAACATTTTTTCACTGTAAATATTTTACGTGATTGAAATAGGAATTAATTTAAATAAATGGAAACTACTCCTTTTCCTCAAGTCTAGATTTTATTAGAAAAGCCAGCATGCTTTTTTACAAAATATTAGTGAGGGGAGAAATGTTCATAACAGGAGTTATTAAGAAGAGAAAAAACCTTTAAATTGAAAAGAAACTTACAATTTAAACAGAAAATTCAAATTTATTAGTTACAATTAAAATAAAAATGTTTTTATTTAAAATATTTTTTTTTTGCTCTTTTACTTCGAAAATAAAAACATGTCCTTTAAAAACGATAAAATAAAAACAATCTATCGGCTCAAGAAAAGGAGAAAGAAGAAGAGGTGGAAATGACGACGTCAACTTTTATTTTTTATTGTTTTGGACCCCCCCCCCCCCTACTCCCGAAGAAAAAAAAGTAGAGAGAGAGAGAGAGTAGTTACCTAACCCTCTCTATGTACTTTTATGGCGCATTTATTAATTTTGATATATACACATCCCTTTAGTGTAACTAGACGTTAAGACTGATTATTACACTTCGATATGCGATCTAGTACTTTACTTGTACTTTATTACGTTGTTACGGTAAATTATATGATGTATCTTTGTTGTTTTAGTGTGGCGCTAATGGGTACCTAAAGAAATAATACGGAGAGTAATACTTTACACAAATTATAAATCGTTATTTTCTTTATCAATAAATTAAATCCACCTATGGGAATGATACTTGTACACGTCAGTGTTAAAAAAATATTTCATAGAAAGTATTGTGTATTCAATGTACAAAACTAAAAACACTTTCATTTACCTTAGTAGAGACATATAATATAGTAAACCTTAGGAAAATAGCACAATGTTTGCCAACGAAAAATGTATTTGTCATGTCGCGATTTACTGTATTCGTGTGTATTCTATGTTCGCCGAAAAGGAAAAAAAAATACAAAGTTGTTCAAAGATGCAACTGAATTTATCGTCACTGGTTTCATAGTTTTGCATCCTAATGTCTCATGACAGTAAGTCTGGCAAACAAAGGCAGGCGAGAAGGTAAATCATTCAGTCATGTTACGCTCAAGATATTCTCGTAGGATTTGAAGAACGGGTAAGTCAAATTTACTGATGCCATAACTGGAATGTTCACCTTTGCGCGTGAACACATTACTCTTGGAATTAAGTAACGAGACATAAGCCAAACGCCATTTTCTTACAAACTGAGATCTTTCAAAAAAATAAATAAACGAATTTGCTTTTCTATTTTGGTACATGGAAATAGTTAGACATTAGTGACAGCCGCACGGGGACACAGGTGTGATTTAGAAATATATGTCCAAGATTTTAGAAGAATATGGTAGATAGATATGAGGAAATAAACACGTTTGATTTCGAAACCAATATAAATCTAAATATATGTGGAAAGTAAGTAGTATGCACACGCAGATATTCCTGTGTCCCATATTTATGATCGTGATCTTCCTAGTTGACCTATCAATATGTCATGCTAGTATTCTCTTAGGAATTATTGTAGTTGAATATTATGTTCACTTCTAACTGGTTGTTTTTGTTTGGTTGTTTTGTTTTGTTTTACGGCATATCAACCCTGTTCGGGTTATTTAATGCCGAATCCAGTCAATTTTGTAAAACTATGCTTCAAGTTTAAAAAAAAAAAAAAAAAAAAAGTATATTTGTTTTCTTCACTTGTTTGTTTCTTTCCCCTTTTAATATCTGTTTCTATTTAACCCATAGTTGGGACCCTAACAGGTACTACCACTCCGGGTCAGGGTGGACCTGGGAGCAATGGTAATTAAGAGGAGGCTCCACACCCCCCAAAGTCTGTAAGCCGGATCTCACCATCGGATGTAGTTTAAGGTCATATCCATGACCGGCAGTAGGGTAGGAAAAATAAAATAAAAAGGGGAGGGAAAAAGGGAGAGGGGCTGTTGTTTTTGTTTTTGGTTTTGTAGAACATAATTAAGTTTTACAAAAAAAAAAAAAAAAAAAAAAAAAACGTCAATGTAGGTGAACTTCGTCTCAGGGAGCCACAGGGCAGCCTGATCTGGTATCACCAGGACTTCTAACTGGTACTGGCATACATTAGTATAGTGGTTATCACTTAGTTGTGTATATTTCATTTTGATGTGTTTATTTACGTACAAAATATACATGAAGTCTCCACCATTCTCCCTTCTGCTATAATGAATACATTTTATGAACCATAAAGAGAAACGATATAGAGCAATACATCAGAACTCGAACGTCGCTGAATCACATTTCTTGAAACATAAACAAAACCAAATGTGGCCGTTCAGAACGATATGATCTTGGTTTACATCATTTATTTTCTTAAGGAAATCGCGTTTTCCGGGTGCTTAAGGAGTATTAACAAAATCAATAAAAATGTGATGTATTTGTAATTTTCAAATGGAAAAGTGTGCGCATGTTATGAACCTAAAACCACTTAAAAATGATCTAAATAAATTGAAATTTGGGGAATAATTATGAAGCGATAACTTAGTACCTGTTGTAAAAAGAAATAAAAACCGGAGATATCTAAATCAACACGAAGAGCTTCCACACCTGTTTCACGCTTTTTGCATAAAGCTAAATCGAATTCAGCTACCCTACATTTAGAACAATTTCGCCTGTACTTAAATTATATAAGTTAATTAGTCTAATGTATATATACTGGCTTGTCGTTATATGTATATATATATATATATATATATATATATATATATATATATATATATATATATATATATATATATATGTGTGTGTGTGTTTATCTACATACGGATACGTTTTAACATCTCAGAATCGTCAGTGTAGAGATAATTTTTCAAGCCAGCAGCAGGATTCGAACCCCCTGAAAGATTCATATTTATGACTCATATCCCGACGTATCAACCATTACGGCCATCATGAACATCTACATAAACGGTGAGAATGTTAAACAAATTGTAGGTATATATATATATATATATATATATATATATATATATATATATATATATATATATATATAAAATATAATAACACGAAATCACATAATTGTCGATGCAATAATTTATTTCAACCGTTCGGTTTTTTCAAGCATCACTCAGACAATTACATTTTTGAGACTGATAGAAAATTGAATTTCCCTACTACAGTTCCAATACAATCATAGATGGTGGTAGTAGCAACAAATTTGATACATCTTTTATAGAGAGGGGGAAAATTTAAAACTTATATTTAACTATGGCGGGCGAAGGGGAGGGATCTTTAAGTTAATCAACTAAAAACTGCCATGTCAAAATTATGACACATACGACTTGGCGATATCAACCATATAGGCAATTTTACTCACGCGCATACACAAAACTAAATACGCAGACATCATATGCGCACTCACATACATAATCTCACTCGCACATTATCATAATCACATACGCAACTTTTATTCATCTCTAGCCAGAATGCGTCCGGCGAAACTCGTGTTCTCAAAATCGGTTAGAGAAAAGAAAGAAAAAAAGAGAAAGAAAGAAACAATTAACAGGCACAGAGAAGATATAGACAGACCGCGTGTCATAAATTCTCAGTCTGGGTTCCAAGAAAGGGAATCTAATTGAAATAAGATTACACGCACATACATATATGTATACATACAAATCCATACGCACATACACACACATATATACACATACACACCCACACATATACATATCTATACACATATACATATACACACATATATACATATATATATATATATATATACATATATATACATACATGAATACACCCATATATATCTCTGAATCTATTTGAAATATTGACTAAATGCATACGCATGTAGTTGTTCACACATGTAAACATACATACACATACATACATACACACATATATACATATACGCACATATACACACATATACATACGCACACATACATATATATCCACACACCTACATACAATATTTACATAACACTCTATATTCTTACTGATGTAATATGAGTTCTAAAAATTAGTCTTACCTTATTTATATTTTAGATTAATTTGATAATCTATTATTATAAATATCATGCGGGGGGGGGGGGTTATCGTACCTAATGTTATTCAATTTGGTATCTTCACCGTTGTAATTCTAGAGGCCCATCGGATTACTAATTCAAGTCTAATAATGTCTATTGGTAATATTTGACATTTATACTTATATTAATTCAAAAACTAGTGTATTACCTGCAGAAAAAATTTTCATACCACTATCTTATTTTAAGTAAATAATAAATATCCGCGTACACACAAATACTATATATCACCAAGTCAGTAAATCTGTGTCTATCATAGATATTATTATAAATATTATGGGGGGGGGGGGTTACCGTAAGTAATGTTATTCAATTTGGTATCTTCACCGTTATAAGTCTAGAGGTCCATCGGATTACTAATTCAAGTCTAATAATGTCTAGTGGTAATATTTGGCATTTATACCTATATTAATTCAATAACCGCAGAATTTTTTTTTTTAAAAAACACTATCTTATTTTAAGTAAATAATCTGAATAAATAAATATTTCAAAATACCATTATATACGCACAAATACTATATATCACCAAGTCGGCAATTCTGTGTCTATAGCAGATATTATTATAATGTTGGTGGTGGTGGGGGGGGGGTTACCTTAAATAATGTTATTTAATTTGGTATCTTCACCGTTATAAGTCTAGAGGTCCATCGGATTACTAGTCGTTGATTATTTTAAATTTATATTTATGTCTGCACTTAGCCATAAGTTCATCTCGTTTATTTAAGAGGTTATTTCGATCATATTTTAGGATTCTTATTTTTTCTTCTAGACATAAGTTGCATCTTTGTCTAAATCCATCTGGAATATTCGAAAAACATAAGATTGACCACGAAACCACCGGGGACCTGTTCTCATTTTTCAGATGCCACCATTGTTTAGCTAACTCCGTTTTGCTCTTGAGTTCTGGGTTATTGAAAGAGTGTTTGTGGTCATAAAAACGTTGTTTCCAGTTTCCCGCGGAGATGCCGATGTAAACCTTTTTATCCCTGTTGTTATCTTCCGGATGAATAGTGGCCTTATAAACCACACACTCAACTTTACAGTTACCGTCCAGTGGGCAGTTATTTTTCACTTGACAATTACATTTATTTACTGTGACCTTATTCTTACTAGGATTGTTAAGTAATTTACGATTATGGGTGCTGATAATTCTGTCCATGTTCTTGGTGCAAGAGTAGCTGATTTTAATGGTTTTTCTATTAAATATCTTCCTAAGTGGATTATTTATGCTAAAATGTTTATCTACCAGGTTCAAGAATACTCTCCCGATGTTGATGTTAGATAGTTGTCAGTAGGGAGGATTGAACCATATTATTTTTCGGCCTCTATTCCTGGATTTATTTTTATTTTCTTTCTTGGTATATTTGAGTTTTTCATTATATCCGCTTTTCTCTAGCGCTCCATTGTATAAATGCTTATTTGCTTCAAAAATGTCTCTGTTAGCCGAAAGCTTATTTATTCTAGTATTAATTGTTTTAGGTATTTGTTTAATTATGCAGTTCGGGTGGTTAGATCTAGTGTTGATATAAGATGGTGTGTGATTATCTTTATTGAAGGGTTTGTATGTCCCCTTTCCTAAGTCTAAGGTAATATCTAGATAGTTTACTTCTTTACAATTTGGGGTTATATCTATTTTAAATCCAAGGTATTTGAATGCTCTTATTAATTTTTTATGTATTTTGGATACCAGGGGGCCGTCACTATTGGGGATAACAATTAGTCCATCATCCCTATATAACCCCACTAAATTAGGCTCTACAATTCTGCTAATAGTGTACATTATAAAAATGCCCACCAGATCGGCAATCTGGGCTGAGTCAAAAGCACCCATCGGGACATCAAATTTGTTGTTGTTCAATTTAATCCATGTTTCTCGATTGTTTATAAGGATGGATTTGCGACAGGCCATAATTAATCTTACCTGCTCATCGGAAATATCCACGAAATTCCCAGCATAGTTAATGCTGTTCGTAAGTAATTCCTTGGAAATCGAGGGGTAAAAATCCATAATATCGAATTGTATAAAGCAGGCATTCCTCTTATTTTCAATTGATTTAAACCATTCGATAGTATCCGCCGAGTCCTTCCAAAGATTAAATTTGGTAGCATCTAGAGTTACATTAATAATATTTCGTAGAATCTCCCTAGATACATGGCCGAGTTCCGATTTCGTAGAGTTGATTATTCTCGCTTGTTTCTTGATGTGGAAATTTTTCTTATGGTCCTTGATGAGTATGTATGCGTTTCTCTTATCAATTTTTCCCACTCTATCCTCGATGTTCAGTTTGGATGCAAATTCCTTGGTATCCTCATTGATTATTTTTTCAGTGTCGTGGGTATCCTTTCTGTAATTATTACAGATTTTTTCCAGAATAGTTTTCCTATATTCGGATGGGCACATCTTGTAAATATTCGCTGACTTATCAGCCTTCACCCAAACTTTGTTCGACTTCTTTATCTCTGCGATGTCATTCTTCAGAGTGGACTGAAATTGATTTGAATACCTTCGGAACTTAATTCTTTTGACTATGTCAAACAAATCATTCTCGAACGGCCTTAACGCCTCAATGGGTTTGCAGGTATTCTGTGATCTGAAGTTAAAGGTTTCTTTGTGATCAGATTCCTCGTCCTTCAAATAAAAATACGCTTTCCATCTCAGTCTGTTGGTAAAGTCCGTTATTCTGTCCATAAGATCCAAAGTGAAGCTATGCAAGCTGGGATAAGGTATATTTTTCAGCGAATACAATGGTGTGAATTTTTCCATCCTCAGTTCAAAATTGAAGTAATTCCGATACTAGAAATCCTGAGAGAGCTCAACACGGAGTGGAGCCAATTATTTGTGTTATAGTGGAATAATTCCAGGAGGAAATCCGGGTATGAGAGCTCAATGTAGTAAACAGAGCAATAATAAAATATAATAACACGAAATCACATAATTGTCGATGCAATAATTTATTTCAACCGTTCGGTTTTTTCAAGCATCACTCAGACAATTACATTTTTGAGACTGATAGAAAATTGAATTTCCCTACTACAGTTCCAATACAATCATAGATGGTGGTAGTAGCAACAAATTTGATACATCTTTTATAGAGAGGGGGAAAATTTAAAACTTATATTTAACTATGGCGGGCGAAGGGGAGGGATCTTTAAGTTAATCAACTAAAAACTGCCATGTCAAAATTATGACACATACGACTTGGCGATATCAACCATATAGGCAATTTTACTCACGCGCATACACAAAACTAAATACGCAGACATCATATGCGCACTCACATACATAATCTCACTCGCACATTATCATAATCACATACGCAACTTTTATTCATCTCTAGCCAGAATGCGTCCGGCGAAACTCGTGTTCTCAAAATCGGTTAGAGAAAAGAAAGAAAAAAAGAGAAAGAAAGAAACAATTAACAGGCACAGAGAAGATATAGACAGACCGCGTGTCATAAATTCTCAGTCTGGGTTCCAAGAAAGGGAATCTAATTGAAATAAGATTACACGCACATACATATATGTATACATACAAATCCATACGCACATACACACACATATATACACATACACACCCACACATATACATATCTATACACATATACATATACACACATATATACATATATATATATATATATATATACATATATATACATACATGAATACACCCATATATATCTCTGAATCTATTTGAAATATTGACTAAATGCATACGCATGTAGTTGTTCACACATGTAAACATACATACACATACATACATACACACATATATACATATACGCACATATACACACATATACATACGCACACATACATATATATCCACACACCTACACACAATATTTACATAACACTCTATATTCTTACTGATGTAATATGAGTTCTAAAAATTAGTCTTACCTTATTTATATTTTAGATTAATTTGATAATCTATTATTATAAATATCATGCGGGGGGGGGGGGGGTTATCGTACCTAATGTTATTCAATTTGGTATCTTCACCGTTGTAATTCTAGAGGCCCATCGGATTACTAATTCAAGTCTAATAATGTCTATTGGTAATATTTGACATTTATACTTATATTAATTCAAAAACTAGTGTATTACCTGCAGAAAAAATTTTCATACCACTATCTTATTTTAAGTAAATAATAAATATCCGCGTACACACAAATACTATATATCACCAAGTCAGTAAATCTGTGTCTATCATAGATATTATTATAAATATTATGGGGGGGGGGGGGTTTACCGTAAGTAATGTTATTCAATTTGGTATCTTCACCGTTATAAGTCTAGAGGTCCATCGGATTACTAATTCAAGTCTAATAATGTCTAGTGGTAATATTTGGCATTTATACCTATATTAATTCAATAACCGCAGAATTTTTTTTTTTAAAAAACACTATCTTATTTTAAGTAAATAATCTGAATAAATAAATATTTCAAAATACCATTATATACGCACAAATACTATATATCACCAAGTCGGCAATTCTGTGTCTATAGCAGATATTATTATAATGTTGGTGGTGGTGGGGGGGGGGTTACCTTAAATAATGTTATTTAATTTGGTATCTTCACCGTTATAAGTCTAGAGGTCCATCGGATTACTAGTCGTTGATTATTTTAAATTTATATTTATGTCTGCACTTAGCCATAAGTTCATCTCGTTTATTTAAGAGGTTATTTCGATCATATTTTAGGATTCTTATTTTTTCTTCTAGACATAAGTTGCATCTTTGTCTAAATCCATCTGGAATATTCGAAAAACATAAGATTGACCACGAAACCACCGGGGACCTGTTCTCATTTTTCAGATGCCACCATTGTTTAGCTAACTCCGTTTTGCTCTTGAGTTCTGGGTTATTGAAAGAGTGTTTGTGGTCATAAAAACGTTGTTTCCGTTTCCCGCGGAGATGCCGATGTAAACCTTTTTATCCCTGTTGTTATCTTCCGGATGAATAGTGGCCTTATAAACCACACACTCAACTTTACAGTTACCGTCCAGTGGGCAGTTATTTTTCACTTGACAATTACATTTATTTACTGTGACCTTATTCTTACTAGGATTGTTAAGTAATTTACGATTATGGGTGCTGATAATTCTGTCCATGTTCTTGGTGCAAGAGTAGCTGATTTTAATGGTTTTTCTATTAAATATCTTCCTAAGTGGATTATTTATGCTAAAATGTTTATCTACCAGGTTCAAGAATACTCTGAGAGTATTCTTGAACCTGGTAGATAAACATTTTAGCATAAATAATCCACTTAGGAAGATATTTAATAGAAAAACCATTAAAATCAGCTACTCTTGCACCAAGAACATGGACAGAATTATCAGCACCCATAATCGTAAATTACTTAACAATCCTAGTAAGAATAAGGTCACAGTAAATAAATGTAATTGTCAAGTGAAAAATAACTGCCCACTGGACGGTAACTGTAAAGTTGAGTGTGTGGTTTATAAGGCCACTATTCATCCGGAAGATAACAACAGGGATAAAAAGGTTTACATCGGCATCTCCGCGGGAAACTGGAAACAACGTTTTTATGACCACAAACACTCTTTCAATAACCCAGAACTCAAGAGCAAAACGGAGTTAGCTAAACAATGGTGGCATCTGAAAAATGAGAACAGGTCCCCGGTGGTTTCGTGGTCAATCTTATGTTTTTCGAATATTCCAGATGGATTTAGACAAAGATGCAACTTATGTCTAGAAGAAAAAATAAGAATCCTAAAATATGATCGAAATAACCTCTTAAATAAACGAGATGAACTTATGGCTAAGTGCAGACATAAATATAAATTTAAAATAATCAACGACTAGTAATCCGATGGACCTCTAGACTTATAACGGTGAAGATACCAAATTAAATAACATTATTTAAGGTAACCCCCCCCCACCACCACCAACATTATAATAATATCTGCTATAGACACAGAATTGCCGACTTGGTGATATATAGTATTTGTGCGTATATAATGGTATTTTGAAATATTTATTTATTCAGATTATTTACTTAAAATAAGATAGTGTTTTTTAAAAAAAAAAAAAATTCTGCGGTTATTGAATTAATATAGGTATAAATGCCAAATATTACCACTAGACATTATTAGACTTGAATTAGTAATCCGATGGACCTCTAGACTTATAACGGTGAAGATACCAAATTGAATAACATTACTTACGGTAAACCCCCCCCCCCCCCCATAATATTTATAATAATATCTATGATAGACACAGATTTACTGACTTGGTGATATATAGTATTTGTGTGTACGCGGATATTTATTATTTACTTAAAATAAGATAGTGGTATGAAAATTTTTTCTGCAGGTAATACACTAGTTTTTGAATTAATATAAGTATAAATGTCAAATATTACCAATAGACATTATTAGACTTGAATTAGTAATCCGATGGGCCTCTAGAATTACAACGGTGAAGATACCAAATTGAATAACATTAGGTACGATAACCCCCCCCCCCGCATGATATTTATAATAATAGATTATCAAATTAATCTAAAATATAAATAAGGTAAGACTAATTTTTAGAACTCATATTACATCAGTAAGAATATAGAGTGTTATGTAAATATTGTGTGTAGGTGTGTGGATATATATGTATGTGTGCGTATGTATATGTGTGTATATGTGCGTATATGTATATATGTGTGTATGTATGTATGTGTATGTATGTTTACATGTGTGAACAACTACATGCGTATGCATTTAGTCAATATTTCAAATAGATTCAGAGATATATATGGGTGTATTCATGTATGTATATATATGTATATATATATATATATATATGTATATATGTGTGTATATGTATATGTGTATAGATATGTATATGTGTGGGTGTGTATGTGTATATATGTGTGTGTATGTGCGTATGGATTTGTATGTATACATATATGTATGTGCGTGTAATCTTATTTCAATTAGATTCCCTTTCTTGGAACCCAGACTGAGAATTTATGACACGCGGTCTGTCTATATCTTCTCTGTGCCTGTTAATTGTTTCTTTCTTTCTCTTTTTTTCTTTCTTTTCTCTAACCGATTTTGAGAACACGAGTTTCGCCGGACGCATTCTGGCTAGAGATGAATAAAAGTTGCGTATGTGATTATGATAATGTGCGAGTGAGATTATGTATGTGAGTGCGCATATGATGTCTGCGTATTTAGTTTTGTGTATGCGCGTGAGTAAAATTGCCTATATGGTTGATATCGCCAAGTCGTATGTGTCATAATTTTGACATGGCAGTTTTTAGTTGATTAACTTAAAGATCCCTCCCCTTCGCCCGCCATAGTTAAATATAAGTTTTAAATTTTCCCCCTCTCTATAAAAGATGTATCAAATTTGTTGCTACTACCACCATCTATGATTGTATTGGAACTGTAGTAGGGAAATTCAATTTTCTATCAGTCTCAAAAATGTAATTGTCTGAGTGATGCTTGAAAAAACCGAACGGTTGAAATAAATTATTGCATCGACAATTATGTGATTTCGTGTTATTATATTTTATTATTGCTCTGTTTACTACATTGAGCTCTCATACCCGGATTTCCTCCTGGAATTATTCCACTATAACACAAATATATATATATATATATATATATAATAGACAAATTGAGTTAAACGTATTGATATGAAAGCATAGGGATCGATGGATATATAGATTACCCCTCGGCTGGTAACATCATGTATTCCAGGTCAGCGTTTTCTTGTGTGTGAACTTATGTTCACCTCGAATCCATAATGCCCACCCCCTTTGGCAACAGAAACTCCTATATTTACTTTGAAACCTAATCATGCACATCTTCTGTGATCCAACAACCCTAACTCGTTTGCACGATTCGTACACTTCTTTAGGCATCATACTTAGCCCCGTTAACAGTTCCCAGCAAATCAATAGCCTGCAAGTCGTATTATCATCCATCTTAACCGGCTCTGGTGTCAGAACGTTTTATTGTTCATTGGAATTGGAAAATAAAAACTCGCATTTAAGATTATGCCTCTTCGAAGAACCATACCGATAATAGCGCTGCGTTTATGCGTTGGTTCTGCTCAGAACAAGAATGTAGGCGACAACTTCAGAATAGCAAGTAACTTTCTAGCGTGTTAAATATGTAAGGTGTTCTTGGTAAAACAAAACAAGAATTATCGAAAAAGTATATCTGTTGTATTTTTAAAAAGGTGTTTTAATGTACAAGAATGTTCATTTTCTAAAACAATAGATGTCTAATAACATGTCTAATTCAGTATGACGTTTTTTTGTTATTTGTAATGTTTAAAAAGATTAACCAGTTATATAATATGCATGGTGGTTCATGCAATTATTGTCTACATTAATAACATTAAGAGAACACTACATGCGTATAGGTCTATTGGCTTCAACAACATATATACTTACAGATTAGATGTTATTTTTTATTTACTTATCATTGAATATTTCTTGAAATGAAAAATGTAATAGTTTGATATAAAACGAAATTATAAAAATAGTATTTCAGAAATAATTTAAGTACAAACTTGCATCTACGAGAAAACATTTCATGTTCTATATAAACATATCAGCTATTTAAATATTTAATAGTAAATAGACGGAGTTACTCCGTCACTATTCGAACTATGAATAACATTTAGAAGCATTTAAACTGTCGAATAAATAATGTGTATTGCTGTTAAATTCGTAAGAAATCTTAATGTATTGTTCTGATTTTAGAATATGCACTTTCTTAAACAATACATGCCTATAGGTAATAATATCTATATGTATTTTTTCTGATTGGAGATATTCGAAGATATTTATATCTGCTAATTTGAAAATGGTGAATATATCACAATTACTATGAGAAAACTAAATAAGTGTAATTTTTAAAAAAATCAAGTAATAACAAAACGATACCGCAATAAATAAATTGAACTTTAAATATCACATTAAAAATGTAAGAAAACACACCATATTCTTAACAGAAGCGAAATCCAAATAACAAGTAAAAAGTCCCGTACAACACCGGGTGTTCGTATTAAATAAACCTAATGAAGTAAATAGCAGTTTCCCATTTTAGAAAGTAGCATCAATAGTTTTGAGAGCTGAGGTAAATACGTGCTTTAATTCCCAGAATAATTCTTAAATTCTGGCTTGTATTTATTTTAGTTTTTAAGAAAACGTATAAAGTCACTCGTTTCTAAACACGTGCGCAATTATCCAACTTTCACGTATTATTTTAGGACCTTTTACTAGGAAGTTCACACATCTGGATTGTTGTTATCAGGTGTGTCTATTCTATCACCCATTAAGCTATAGATATCGCGTGCTATGGTATATATCAACGAAAAATGTATACACGAAATTCGAAGCCCTTCTCACTTTTACTAACATGAATATTTAATAGAAACATCCTTATTAAAGAGCTTCCTTCTACAAGATAATTCATTAGTGTCACGAATCCCCTTGTGAACGGTATGATCCATGTATCTTCATTCCGTCTATACAATAAATAGTAAGGTAGATTAAACCCTCAAGCATTTGATTAGAAACTAGTCAAGTAAGTAAACTCCAGTTTGGTTCTGTTTATCTTAGAAGTGTTGTAAGTTGTCTCTGACTTCTCTTTCCGCTTACCTGGCTAAAGCCGCACATGTATAATTTAATAACAATTATTGTATGTTGCTTCATATGTCGCCATTTTATTCATCAAAGTAAATGTAATAGAATGGGGTAGCTGTAGTAGAAATAGTAGTAGTTGTAATATTAGCGCCGTTTATTATTTCCCTGCATATAATCCGACCACATTAATTGTTTTTACCTGCGCTATGCCTTTTCGAGAAATTCATAATTTGTAAATAAACGCATGTTATTTTCTAAACGTAAGCGAATAGGCTTCAAGGTACAATGAATTGATTTGTTTTAAAAGGGTAGGAATTTGTTTAATTATACTCCGTTTTAGTTGGTAATCTTCTATACAAAACAGATATCGAAATCGAAATATTGAACTATTTTTTAAACTTGAACTATCAAAAAGTGACCATTATTTAAAAACGTTAAATTACTAAGCTATCAATCCATCTATCTATTTCTCTCTCTCTCTTTCTCCCTCTATCTCTCTCTCTCTCTCTCTCTCTCTCTCTCTCTCTATATATATATATATATATATATATATATATATATATATATATAATGCGTTCTATTTTCGTAGATGAGTTTACTTTCATCATACTATTTTAAATATTGTAACTTACAGGTCCGTTTTTACGTGTGTGACTTTTTATAACAGCTTTGCACCTGTCTTCCTACCTTTATCGAGAGGGGGAAATGCACCGGGATGTACTTTCGCAACTCCGTCACTCTCGGTTTTCTTATTCTGTCCTTTAGTCCTCACCTTCAAAGATTGATGTTTTCACAGAGTGGAAACAAAATGTTGCTTTTTGTGTCGGTGTGGGCTTAGTGTAAGCCGTATGTCGAGATACGTTGACTGCATTTCTTTGATTTTATCTTTGTTGCAATGTCAATAATAAAGGGTGCTCGACGTAAACGATTTATCTGGGCTGACATTACCTGCCTGAGAGTCTAATGGCTCGAACCTATCAAGCTGTCCTATAAGCAGAAAGAGAATGCAGGGCTACTGTGTTAATATTTGTTAAATAGAGGCTGGGCCATGCGGTAGTGTCCGGTAAGGTCTCTCGATGCCATATTAGTTCTAACTGATACGGATTAGCTTTCTTCAAAGGTTAGAATGATAATATGCTTACGAAGTATTTTTGTTTTGACCCTCAACCCGTCTACTGATATATTCCAAAATTTCTCCAATCCCTACATTAAAAGTCTAAAAAACAAACAAAAACTAAGCTTACACTAAGTTCGCAAACTTCTAGACGTACTCCATATTGATGTGTCTTCTTTTTTTATTTTGGTGTTCTTATCTTCCGATGGTTAAAATCACCTTACAAAAGACTGAACTGGATTTATTATCACTGTTGAAAACTGGATATAGCTCGTCAAATACAACTGACGATTTTATGAATACAGATTGCTCGGCCATGATATGAAAACCTGCCCATCAAAATTGCAACGGACATAGAATTTGTGAATACATTAAGAATAGAATGTCCATGTGGTAAGGATATATCCGGAGAAGACACCACATTGGTCTATATGTGTTTCTGCATTGCACTTGCTCAAAGCACAGTATTCATCTTTGGGATCTATTGTCCCCAAAATGACCTTATCGTGGAGCGTAGGTCTGAGGAAATCGACCAAATTCTGTTTGGTCACTCTTCTGTATGTCTACAGTAAATTTAATGCTAACAGTATTGAATGGCTAGTCAAAACCTGCTCCTGATAAACTTACCGGATATCCAAACACTAAGTGAAAAAAAACATTCAATCATCAATCTACTCTCACCACTTCGACATCAATGATTAGCTCCCACTCTACTGTAAAGACTCTGAAAATCATATGCATGGGCTACCAGTTTATGCTCGGAATACCCTCCCCCGACTAAAAAAACATCGGTTAGAATCAGATGACTAAGACTACATGTGTGTTAGATTGATATTTCATCACAGCGTAAGTTACTTATATTTCTTATACCGTGCACCTTCGACCCAGGACAGTACCCTGCTAAACTTTGTCTCTAAAACATATATAGAGCACTCTCACTCGACTCGTATTTGGGGATGTTACTGTACACCAGCCTGTCTAATTGGGATTCTCCAGCTTTATTTACACAGCCGTCAACTCTACGGTTGAAAAGTTGAAATGCTTACAATCACCTTGGAAAACACTTTCAGGCTTCTGTATATCAGTACAGACATATCAGTAAGTTGTTTGAATATATGATTAATATTGTTAGCCAGTCTAGAAAAAACACAACATATAGTAACCGACGAACAATATAGATTTTGTTCGGCAATATCAACACCATGTGATGTGATAAGGGAGTCTATTCATTCGTTCCTTAGTCAATATATATTCATACATCAAATACCTGCTTCACAGGCTTGTTTATTATGGAATATCATGAAATCGCTTCTTAACCATCAACTGTTTTCTTTCTGAAAAATGTATACAGGTAGTTGTTGATAGTCGTAAGTCTGACGCACATTGTATCAACGCCGGTGTTCCTAATAGATCTATTTCTGGACTAATCTTATTCCTGCTATTCATCAATGATCTCCCAAATCACATTCTAAGATCATTCGTTTACACCTATGCAGATAAAACAACCATCTATGGCAGCACTTCAAAAAGCATTAATGATACATATTTCTCTGATTCTCTCTCGTTGATCCTGGATCACGTTCTACAATTGCGAAAGAGTAAATGGTTATTTTTAATATGTCTGAAATAATTCTTCCTTTCTATTCACCAATAACGTACTGATCTCAACTTTTGGTAATTTTAAATCGATGGAACTCTCATTAAAAAGCACCCTCCCTGTTTTGATAAGCTTATAAAACTTACTTTTACTCCATATTAAAAGTGAAAGACTTACATGAGATATGTTTCTACGATCGCTAGAAAAATGTTTAGATCATTCTACCGCTCGAAAATGTATGTCACTCCTAGTGGAATAATGTTCTTGTATTAGAGCCACATTCAGCTTAAGTGATGTTATCAGATTTGCAGAAGTGCCGCTCAGAGCACTCTGTCATGCTTTGATAGAGTAAACAATCAACTTCGAAATCCAGTAGGGGAATGTACTTTTCTCTTCCCTGTTTGTCATAGAAGAGACGTTTGAAGTGTTTCTCTACTCTATCGTTATTTCCATGGTATGTGTTCGACTTAGCTAACATCTCTGGTCTCCCTCCCCTGTAAAACATTCACAACAAAAACTCATATATCTTCTACGACTGTAACAGCATATCAGTTTTCCTCTGTTTACCTCGAGCTAAACAGAATTTATTTGTCTATCTGTAAAACGCAATGCCCCAGGGCTGTTTCCCAGCTGAATTCAGTATCGTCGGTTTTAAGTCCAATGTTATCGAATTCTTGTTGAGCCGTCCCGTTGACTTATCAAATTCTGCGCAGATCCAATCATCGTTAGCAATCCTCCAGGTGGTTAGCTAACAATCACCATGCCCAACACGTGAGTAAAAAAACAGGTTGCTGCTCAAGATAATACCCATTTTGCTGACATTTGTGATCGAAGAGAGACATCTGTACATCACCGTTTTATAGTGATAATACCTACCAAAACACAAGTACCTCTCTCTGCAAATCCATAATTATAACCCGATAACATTGCAAGAAAAAATTACAGATAATATTTTTATCCGCAGTTTTTCTCCGGAGTTTCCTTCTCCGGGATAGCTTTCCATATATGGGGCTGATGGGACTGATATACCCCGCTTCTGAAACTAAAGTATTTTTTTCTCATAGACAGACAGTCATCTAATAATAATTTCCTCTGTCAGTCCGAAAAAAACTTGTAACTTGCCAGTAACACACTTTTTGCTCATTCATCGCTCCGTCTAATTAGTTCTTCCACTAAAACGTGAGTAGTTGGATCTGTTATCAGGATCTTTTAATACGCTTACACCTCGACGAGAGCGTTTCAACAACAGTTATAATTGTTGTAATACCAGTGCATACATACACAAACACACACACACGCGCACATATATATATATATGTATATATTAACAATTTGTACATAAATGAGAAAAGTCTGTCTAAATACACACAATAAATATATACACACAATAAATATATATATGTATATATATATATATATATATATATATATATATATACTGATATGTACACATGATATACAAATAAGAAATACAGATTCTAAATAACTTTTAGGTTCATTCTTTGTCAGTAATTCTGAATTTCTCCAGGTCTTTTAAAAACGATTATTCACAAATGATATTATATATTTGATTAGAGAATACTTCCAAGAATATACTACTATATAATAAACAGAAGCCAAGTATTATATGAATTTATTTTAGAAATATCTATTCCAATATATCTCTACTGGGATCAGATATAAGAAAATATATACTCCCTTGTTAGAAATAGCATTAATTATGTTGAATACTTCAATAAAATATCATCTTATTCTCATCTTCAATATTTTACTTGAAAGAAAAACGATAGTGTATTGTTAGCTATCTTTTCTATTTTCACTCCACCCAACATATTCAATTGTTATTAGTTTTTAACCTTACTCTGATAACTTAATAATTGTGATATTACATTATGGTAAAAAAAAGTATCCACTATTCATGCTACGGCATGAATAGAATATGAGGTGTTTTCATAGATATATATATTCATCCGATAATATTTATCTTTCATGGAATAAAATTACTAATCAGACAACATAATGTATTTGCATATATATATATATATATATATATATATATATATATATATATATATATATGTATCTCTCTCTATCTCTATCTCTATCTCTATCTCTATCTCTATCTCTCTCTCTATATATGTATATATATATATATTGACATCAGTTATAAATCCTGCATTCGCCCCTTATATATATATATATATATATATATATATATATATATATATATATATATATATATATATATATATATATATATTAAATATGCTGTCACTCTATTCTCCACTTAATATACGTCATAAATAGTTAATTTCTCCTATGCCTATATATGTATTAAATATGTTGTCGTTCTCTCTATACGTGTTCTGAATAGTGAGTGTGAGTTCCTCTTTTTCCATTTAAAAATGTAATCACCTCGCTTGTATGAGTGAAAAGGCCGGAGGTTCGAAATAAATTATTGCACCTGTTATTATGTGATTCTGTGTTACTTTATTTTATTCTTGCTCTATTTATTACATAGAGCTCTCATACTCGGATTTTCTTCTGGAATTTATTTCATTCTAACACACACACTATATATATATATATATATATATATATATATATATATATGTGTGTGTGTGTGTGTGTGTGTGTGTATGTGTGTGCATGTGTGTGTATGTGTGTGTATGAAGATGTAAATAAACATTCTTATGATCATTTATTAGAGAGACCGCTGCCAGAGGATTCTGATGAAGTTAGAAAAGATGATACTGATGATTTTCCCGAAACTCTGAAGATTCTAATGTTGTTTTAATCGGTATCATACTTCATATATGAAACACAAATATAGCAATTAGTATAAAATATAGATATTTTAACACGTGTAATACTCCTTGTACGTTTCCAAGTGCTAGAACTCGGCGAATGAAACAGAAATTTATATATTTATGAATTATGCCTGTAGGGGGATTATATATATATATATATATATATATATATATATATATATATATATATATATATGTGTATGTGTGTGTGTGTGTATGTGTGTGTGTGTTTGAAGGTTTAACAAAACATTTCGTTCCAGGAATCATTCATCACAACAAAATACTTTTTCCTTTCATAGTTTATTCATTTTTCAGATTTGTCAAAGTTAAAGAATGTTTCCCTACATGTGTTTCTCTACTCAAACAGGTTCTTGCTTGGCAGATCATCAGGGGAATTATATACCTGGAATAAGTACCCCAAGAACTGACTGTACCCGATTTAGTGTTTCCCTAATTGAGGCCATTTAAGAAGGAAAAAAGAAAAAAAATCTCTTAAGAAAGTAGTTCAAGAAATTTTCACAGTATGGTTGCTACTATGCAATCCCATAGAAATTAGTCCCAATGCAGTCCAGGCTGGTGTAGACCAAAGAATGAAACGCATCCACTCGCAGTATTTATGGTGAGTGGAAGAGTTCAAGTAGTCCGACATAGGTAAGGTACGATGACACCCCCTCCTAAGCCTTACCTCTTCAGGAGTCACAATATCGTTTCCTTTTTGGATTGCCGCTATTCTGAGTTTTCTTTGGAGTAGGTGTATGTCGAAAGTGTCATAGCTGGCACCCATAACTTCCTCCTGGGGAAGTACTGTCGATGTTTTCCGATAGTCGTTCCCTAATTTGATTTAGGTGTCTCTTATGAGTGAACTGAGGATTTCTATCAAATTTGATATCCTCTAGCTTTTTTATGCACGACTTTTGATTTTGAAGCCCATCTTTAAACTTGGTAACATGTATTCTTTGCGTTAGAATTCAACTTTCAGACAAGTCATCTCATCTTCTATAGATTTAAGCTCTTTTAAAACCTCTTTGTATTGCAGCTTTAACGAGTCCAGCTCTTTAACTATTAGTTTACTCTCTTGAATTGATTTCTTTCAGTTTGCGGTTAACTGTTTAAAGCGTGAATCTTGTGTCAATATGTGCTTGAATTTCTCTCAACAATTTAGTTTATGTCCATTTAATACGAGTTTAATGGTTGAAACAAATTCAGTTGTACATTTTTCTTACTAAGTCGTCCGATTTTTATTTTCTGGCTAAAAGTGTTAGTTTGTTACGATTACAAGTTGAACAGCTTCAATAGTTTTGTGACAAAAAATGTTGATATATTTTAATACTTACATTTTCATATTTTTCGTAGTTCTGTTTAAAGTAATGCGAGTAATAATTTCACCTTCGAATGTAATTTTTTCACAAGTTGCCGTTCTGGCATTTTTGTTGGTTCTTAGCATAGTCGATTTTTACAAATGTCCCCATGTATGCATGTTGATAATCGACACGTCTTAAACAGAATTCAATTATAATTTTATATTTTTACCTGTAACATATTATCTTATAATGCTGCCGTCCTGTTCGTTCGTTTTGTTTATTCGTAGGAGGGTGAAAAGTATTCCTCTTTTTGTTTAGAGTGTATTGTGTGTTTTCTGGCGTACGTTTCTTATGTGCGCAATGCCGAACTGCTAAATGTCTTTTGAATCTTGTTTAACAGTTATTAATCTCTAGCCGTCTTCGGCTAATTTCTTTAATTTTAAATTTGATTCACTTTCTAACTTGTTCAGAACCTCACGTCTGATTTCTGCGCCTTTTCCTGATACGAACTTTGGACGGAAATAAAACAATTAAAGTTATCCGCACTAATTTTAGCGAATTTTAAATCGTAACATTGTTTATTAACGATGGATGCGAACGTTGCGTAATGTTCGTTATCTTTTTTGACTAAATTCAAGTGTGTCCAGCGTTTGTGGAACATATACATCAGGAGGCTAAATAATTCTGCTAAAATATTATCAGCTTCCGAAAAAGTTTTTTCGGGGTAAAATAAACTCTAGGAATTTTGTATGTTCGGTGGTCTTAAATTTTCAGAGGAGTATGCTCACTTTTGACAATCTATTTCGTACAGCTTCTTATTCCGTCTGAAATATGAAGCAAATGTGTTATCCTCGTCTGGGGAATAAGTGAAGTTGGCAATTGCAATCCAAACGGCATTCTTTCGAGAAATCATTATTGTTTTCGTTACTTCAACCCCGATTCGATATTGTTCATAATACTCTTTATTTTATTTTGTACCAGTTGTTTTCGTTGGATTTTTGTTGTTTCAGTAGAAGCTTTTAAAATATTTCATTTTTAGTTGACTTACTTGATCTTTTGAACCCTTTTCATCGGCTTCTATATTTCTTCCAGAAGTCGTTCTACTGTTTTTTCGGCTTCTTGTTTTTTCTAGTTGCTGTTCCATTTGATATTTGACGCGTTTACTTTACAATATTCGGTCTTTAAAATGTGTCTCTATCGAGTACGACTTTTTTAGAATTGCTTTCTTTTATATTACGTTTCTAAACGTAAGTTTAGTTGTAAAAAGAAAGAGAAAGTATAATACCTTTGTTACTTTAACGATAATAGGAGTACTCGCCTTGGGCAACGTGTGTGCCCTACGTTCATCTGAGTGCACGCTTTTCAAAGCCTGAAAGGCTTTCTTAGTGTATTTATTCCAGGAACAAACTTTTCTTTCACGTTGTGTACACGAATCCATGAGAGACAATATAAGATAATAGGAGAGATTTGTGAAGAACACACTTCCGATCTCCCCTTTAACGAATACATTTGTACGGATCTACAAAGCAGCTACGATCCGAATCGATTAAAGTACTTCCGACAATATTTTATCCCGTTAAAGTTCCGAACCAAACCAGACACCGAATAGCTGAATGGTCTCTGTAGAAATATAAACTTCCAGGCACCGATGCGGAAGCTCACGGACTTGTCGCGGTTAATTTTGGCTCATGTTACCGTTTCATACATTCTGATTCCTCTGTCTACGACACTAATCGCAGCAAAGCTCGTTACAAGCGCTGTTACATCGTAGGCATAGGCAGATAACTTTAAAGTGGTGCAAGCCCCTGTCAAAGTAATCCTACATGAGATCGGATTCACGCTTACCCCGTGAGTGAAATATTCCAACACAAGCGCATAGATAATCGGTGAAAGCGGACAACCCTGGTGAGTATATCAAGATGATCTAAACGGTTTAGATCTCAAACTATTCACCAACGGCGCACCGGGTTTGCATACAAGAGACGAAGCCAAGAGCGAAATGCAGGCCAAAACCGGCTTAAGATAACACAGCATCCAAGTAACGATGGTTCCCTCTATCGAATGCTAACTTATTTAATGTATTTTTATGTCATTATTTGTATTGGTGATTGTAGCGTTCGTTGTTATTTTGCTTAATATTTTTTCGATTGTTTCACTTTCCTAAGTGACAGCTGTGAGCCAGAAACACGTGTCATTGGATTACTTTTATGTACGTATAAAATAAATAAATATATATATTAACGAAAAATACATCCTATGAAGTTAAGGGCGACGAATAATACAATGTTCTGCATCTTAATCACTTAGGAAAGTGAGACCATCGAAATAATAGTAAGCAAAATAACAACAGTACACCAATAAAAATAATTACATGCTATATATATATATATATATATCATGATCTTATTTATTATTTATAATTAATGGTTACGATATTGTATTAAATTCTATACTAGGTCTTCTTAGTAAACCATTGTTGCCTAACATATGCGCTACTTTTTTGAGTAGTTCTGCTCTCTATTGTTCTTCCGTATCTATCTATCTATCCATCTATATATATATATATATATATATATATATATATATATATATATATATGTAGTTGTGTGTGTGTAGGTGTGGGTGTGTGTAGATAGCATTAGGTTAGACGTTACCTTCCAGAGATAAAAGAAAATTTAAGATGGGTTTCTCTCTAATAGTATAGAATTAAACGGAGTTAGGGGCTGCCCTTCTATGGGCGGTGACATTTTAAAGCTACCTATTCATTTCAATTGTTCTTTTAGTTTACATTGAGAACACTTGAAACAGGCATTACTCCTAAACAGGCATAACTAAGACACACGAAATAAACTAAAAATAGAATAAAAACATAGAAAATAAATACAATTAAATAAGATAACAAGTTAAAAGTAATAAAAATATCAGTCATATTTAAAGCATGCGAAGAAAACGCAGCTGAAATTTAGGAATCTATTCAAATTTTAAGTGCCATGTGCTGGCTGCAATTATGTGTAGGCCGGCCGCGTTCCAAATGACCCGGTGAGAATTACAATACTATTTATCTAAATATAAGACTAAGGGAGGGTGGTATTATTCTATGGATGATAAGACCGTTTTCCCTCATTTTTCAAAGCTAAGTATTATTTTCATTTTTTTTTCATTTAACATGAAAAACAATCGGCACAGGCAGTTCTCCAGCCAGTAGGGTGAAACTAAAGCACACGGAATAAAACAAAAATAAAATAAAGACATAGGAAAGAAATACAATTAAATAAGATAACAAGTAAAAAGTAATGAAAATATCAGTTGACATAAAACAATGCGAGCAAGAAATATCATAAAATAACGATCGGAGCAAAAATAACTAATAGTAAGGCGTAGTGTTAATGGATTTAAATACGACTGTAGGGTTAGTACGAATAAAGCATCGGGAGGAATCCAACGCTTTCTTAATTATCATTAACTTTGGAAAGTTGTATGCAACAGACAAAAACAAGACATTTGTGAATGTATTATAAAGATAAGGTGTTTGTCAAACTCGACCTTATTACTTATCTTAACAGAATAGTTTATGAAACTGATAAAATGGGTATTGATTTACTCCTCTCCAGGAGTTAGGCACAAGGCCAGTTTTTATCTTACTCCCACAAGTAAGATGTGACCCAAGGTCGGGTCAGGAAAGGGGGGTTTAAAAATTGCCGTGGCAGCCCCAGTCGGCATTCCCCGGTAGGGGCGCCTCAGGCAGTAAGCAATAAACTTACTCCTCCTCAAAGAGGGGTGGCGAAGCCTGGGAGGGTGGACCTCCTAGAACTGCACAGGACAGACCCATAGACTGGCGTAAATCAAGCCCCGAAGGCCAAGACAATACCAGTCTATGGGGTGCAGTATCCATCGGAACAGATACTACACTTTGATCTTAGCCAAAAGGCCAAAAAAATGAAGTTTTATTTATCTACCTCCCACAAGGTAAGATGTGACACAAGGTCGGGAAAGTGGGATTAGATAAGCCAGCGCTCGAGAGGTGAGAACTCTGGCCATTTAAAAATTGCCTGAGCAGCCCCGTCGGCATTCCCCGGTAGGGGCGCCTCAGACAGTAAGCAATAAACTTACTCCTCCCCAAAGAGGGGAGGCGAAGCCTGGGAGGGTGGACCTCCTAGAACTGCACAGGACAGGCGTGCAGTATCCATCGCAACAGATACTACACTTTGATCTTAGCCAAGAGAGTTTTACTTACATTTTTGTTCATCGTTTATATCTGAATTGATTCTGGCAACGCTTTGACAAGTGGAATATCTAAATACCCCGCTATTAAACGTAAGTAGTATGACTTTATGATCATCAGCAAAAAAAAGTATAACGAATACATTAGCAGTTTATTTACTTGATGTCTGACCGTTAAATTTAAATATTTCTATAGATACACAACTTATAATTGTTTGATCGTCGAGAACATTTATTGGATTTGATTAATACTTAGAGTAAACAGTTCTTTGGTTTACTTATTTCTACCAACTTTTGTTTTGATTTGCCGACCTGATACATTTCTATTCTTCAACGGAGTTGTGCAAACAAAATCTCATTTTCAGGCCAAATAGAAAAAAGTGTCCTCATTTATTTTAATGCACTCATGATGAATATTGCTGAAATGCAGACGTAAAACTTATTTACATTATCTGTTTATTTATGGTGTCGTGTCACGGCTTCTCTTATCTTCAACGTCCTATATCTTTCATTCCCTATACGTGTGATTAACGGTTTTCACATGACCATAGGTACACATGATAATATTAGGTCGACAGACAAATGTGGATGAGGACACGGAAATTAAGAGCGGAATCGATAAAGTGGGTGCCTGTTTCTGTATTTTCATCCATAATTGATACTTTTTCAGCATCATTATTATTATCAATACGGATGTCTATACAACACCTACTATATTTATACACATATAAATTTAGGAGTATAACTGGCTCCAATGTAGCTTAATATATATATATATATATATTGATATTGATATCTTCGTAAATGAATAGAGCATTCAAGTAGGCTCATGATTTAATATATATATATATATATATATATATATATATAGAGAGAGAGAGAGAGAGAGAAAGATATATATATATATATATATATATATATATATATATATATATATATATATATACAATTATATTTCCCTTAGACGTACCGAACAATTACTATGAACTGAACGAAAGAAAGCCCTCGCCAATAATAGGGTTAAAATAGTACGATGGGCCAGTACATGAAGATATTTAAACAGCCCGTGTAGATTATGTTTGAATGAGAATATTGTAATTTAACTTTGGAATATCTCAAAAAATTACTTATCTGTAGAAGTGAAAACACAACCAACTGTATGCATAGAATAATATTAAAAATATTAAGTAGCACTCAAACAACGTATGTGCTAAAATAAAGGCAACTGTTTACTCGACACATTCACGAAAGATATGCACCGCACCCAGAACAAAACAATAGAAAAATGTCAAGTAAACGTAAGCTTTGCCTTTGTTAGAGGGAAGCTACATCATTGACTAATGAAAACTTTATCCCGTTGGAGATAAGTAACAACGAATCTCACTGGGTAGTTACCTAGACTAAACATCACGTTTATATATATATATATATATATATATATATATATATATATATATATATAAAACAAATAGTAATTAAGTATATGTGTACTTAGCCTGGCGATTCGTTAGGGGAGAACTGCAGACGCGTCTACGTTGTTTAATTGCCATACATACATTCTCATACGTTTCTACTTAGCTCTACTCTCGTATTGAGCACTGATGAAGAAAATACTTTCAATTTATACACAATATAATATATCACTTTATAATCTCATAGCGTATACATGAAATAATATATATATATATATATATGTATATATATATATATATATTACAGGCAATGTTTTTGTTTGATGAGACGTTTTTTTGTTTTTTTTTGATAGCATAGTCAATTTAGGCATTCAACCATTTTATATACATAAATATAGTTATGTGTATATATATTTCAGAGTTGTATGTGTCTGTCTACGTACAAGTGTAACGATGTTGATCATTTAGAAAAAACAATAACATATGGGTAATCAGTATATTATGGTTGATATCGTAGTCTGATTTTTAATATATAATTATAGTACGGGATATCATAACAGTGACACGACCATGCCTTTCAAGGATCAAACATTTCCTATGTTTATGAAATTTGATCGATATTTATTAAATACTAATAAACAAAATGTCAATTCCATCTGAGCTTTGTTAAATTATGTGAGAGTTTAGTAAAAGTGCACACTCCCCATTCAAATAATCACATATAGACAATGTGTATTATGTAATTGTAATAATAGGCATTAGATACAAATAAGCCATGATGCTAAAACATTAAATGTATTCAAAGGAGTTTTACGTTAAGTGCCAAATTTTAACACACATTCCACTGTGATAATTATAGTATTTCGAATTGATATGTAAATACTAGGTAATAATGCGCCGCTGTCAACAATTGTGACCACATTTTAAATCTAATATTTATTTGTTTGAAACAGAATCTCTAAATGCAACATTAAATTAAAGTGAAATTGTCAACTCTGAGGATAGTATTTTTATCTTTCTTACAGTTTCGTTCTGTCTATCATATTATAGCAGTCGCCAATTTGCAAATGAATAAAGGAAAGAGAGTAAGAATGAAAATAAAAGCGAGAGAAGCAATCTATAGAGGAAGTGGGTTGCCTATACGTATAACAATGCATTCTGTAAAGAGAAAGAGAAGTATAAACAACTAATATTTTCCCTGTTTACTAGCATCAGTGCGGTTTTTAATATGGAGACATTCCTGCTCGACACAAGGGGGCAATATTAATGAGAACAACAATATGTGTAGAGATTTACTTTCACTCCATTCGCGAATAACAGAGCTTAAGGCGATAGGCAGAAAATACACCTTCTTCTTTCAGAAAGGAAAAGGTAATATCGGATATTGTTCCTATTTCATTGCTTTTATTCAGGGGTTAGGGTTAGGGTTAGGGTTAGGGTTAGGTTAGCCTCTGATACAGTTATGGGAAATATTTTTATTTATATATTGATTGAGCAATCTGCCAAATAATAATTGGTTGTTTATCTTGGACAATTAAGTTAATTGGATGTGGAATTGTGATTAACATCCATATTGAACAACTTTTAAAATGGCTTTACACTTAACTTTTTATATCATTCATGTTTATGAAACCTAGCTGTTTATAATATCAATAGTGACAAATGTGTTTCGGTGTCTCAGGTATAGCTTAGTATGTAGGATCTTACATTTGGAAATGTATGTATTGTACTCTAACTACTTCTCTTATATTAGAGCTAGAAAGGAAAATGTTCGAACTATACAGAGTAAGAAAACGTTCTACATATTTCTGTGTTTATACTGTAAAAAACATGTGACACGAATCTTCTCAGTAAATTAGAAATTAAACAAGTTTAAGATCAGTGAATTATACAGACGTTAAAGAATATTGATTATCAAATAAGGTTTAGACTCCACCGAATATGAAAATTTATAAGCGTCTAATTTAATCAGAAAAGTTTTTTTACACTGTGTTTCTATGTTTCTTTTTAGATATTTTGCAATAGTTTTAAGGGTGTCTTAGTAAAATGAAACAATTCGGAGTTAGGCATTCCAACTAATTATATATATATAATTATATATATATATATATATATATATATATATATATATATATATATATATATATATATATATATATATAAATATATATATATATATATATATATATATATATATATATATCATCCATTATATAGTAACAATATATCGGTGTATTTTCAATATTGATTTATAGTATATATATATATATATATATATATATATTATATATATATATATATATATATTATAAGAAGGTGTTTAGCACCAGTTTAATGTCCGCTTTCTAAGATAAAAATAAATATATAATGTAAACATATACATATTTTACTAGATACAGTCACCTACAAACGGCTATTTTATTTATTTTTAATACAATTTATTTATCTTACATATATAATACATAAGACTGCATTCTGTTATCGTGCACGCACGTCAGGTGCAAGTGGCTGTACACATCAATAACCAACCCGATTTCGCTCACATTTAAGCGAATATGCACACATAAATTTAATAGGCGTATTTGTTCAATACAGTTTTTCATTTATAAGTTATCCTATGTGCCTTTTTTGTCGTCTGTGATTATGCCAAAAAGTTCAATTGAGCTCGTATAGTCAGTGTTACAAATATAAAACTCATTGCATATCGCAGATTGTGTTAGATGTACCGCATTTATTTGTTCTTGATAGGGTAATTTGGCAGAGTGCAGAGGTTGATATTGGCTAGTGTTGTTGATTTAGATAAGTGTTGTCTCAGTCTTTTTCCGGATTGTGTAAGTTGGATGTCTAAAAGTTATCTGCAGATTACTTTGCTGATGGCCGATATGAGTCTACATAAATTCACACACACACACACGCATATATATATATATATATATATATATATATATATATATATATATATATATATATATATATATGCATGTATATGTACGCATATTTATTTGTGTGTTTGTGTGCAACAAAACCAATCCGTCATTAGCACGAACATATAAATACACATTTTAGTTTATAAAATATATAAATGTTTCATTATCAAAAGAAAAAACTGTTCTCGTGTTATTGTGTTTATTTAGACCTGTTTACGATCAGATACGCCATGTCAGTGTAAAACTATTACTCACTGGGAATATTTTGTCCATATTTAATTTGCTGGACAGGCCGTTATACCAATGCCACTCAGTCTCCATGAGCAGAAAGCAATGTCTTGTATAATGATATATATATTGGATATTAAAATAAATGCAGTTACAGTTAAATAATATCAGTCTTAGGCTAAATAAGATACGTTTAAACACACTATGAATATAACAGTCTTTATTAACCCTTAAACAGGTAAGTTCGATCACTACTTAAATAACTAAAACATAGAGTTAAGATTATGTGTATAGCATCGGGAGTACGAGAGAGTTATGAGAGGAGATGCAAATAGTATAAAATCTGGCAGTAAATAACACGTGCTGAACATTAAATGCTATATTAAGAAAATATTAATAATTAGTAAACAGTATTTATCTTAATTTCAAATATATATGTTTGATAACTAGATTAATCAATGACCGTTAGTACTCTAAATATCAATGGTAATTTAATATTTAACTCTCACTTAAAAAAATGAAGTCGGTCTATTTCTCGGACTTTTTCATTGATAGATGTTTACCTTACAAATCAATATCTGTTGCTCACTGGAACAATTTTGATTTGGTTTATCATAGGAGTATATTTTGTTTTAGTTACTAAGGGAAAATACATATTCGGATTATAGACATTGTTAAACAGAAGATAGTTTGCAATAATAGCACAGACAGAAGCCGTTGCTTAGGTACTTAATAAAAAGATAAGTTATGAATTGCTCCATTTTCCTCAGCTTCAAGATAAACTATTACATATGTTTGAAAAATGTTTCCTGTCTATTATTATTTGCATATAATTAACGTATGTTAAATAATTAGATTTCGAAAACATAATTAAAATGTTGTATTCGTTAAATGATACAAACAGTTGTCCGTGCTACTCATGAAATCAGCTTCAAGATAAACTATTACATATGTTTAAAAAATGTTTCCTGTCTATTATTTGCATATAATTAACGTATGTTAAATAATTAGATTTCGAAAACATAATTAAAATGTTGTATTCATTAAATAATACAAGCAAGTTGTCCGTGTTACTCATGAAATTATTACTCCTGAACACAGAATTTTTATCAAACTAAGTAATCTAAATTTTATTCAAAATAAAGTCATCCTTGACATTTCATCTTTGCGTGCAACTGGCATTCAAAAATATAATTTAGTTTCAACTACTACGTTGCGAATTACTTCTATTAAAAATAATATTAAAAAACAAAACAAATTATAATAAGGAAACAAATAATAACCTGAAGTTTTATTAAAAATAAATAAAACATTTTAAAATGTAACATTAACATTATATTTATATAGTGACCATCCGTAACCTCCAACCTCTCACAGTTTATATTGAATTACTCCAATGAAACACACAACATTGCCAAAGATAAAATAACAATACTTTATAAGTAGCTGAAATACCCGACATTACTAACTTTACCCACGGACCGATTTTTTTAAATACATGAATAAATATAAAGTTTTAAGCAAAATCTATGTCTTATTCCGGAGCAAATATCGGACTGTTCACATGTTTATATAATGAGAAACGCATTGTACATGAAAAGATAACTGTAAAATAGTACAGTTATCTTTTCATGTCTAATGATTTTCTCATTATATAAACATGTAAACAGGCCGACATTAGATTCAAAATTAATTCATAGACTCGTTACATACATTCATCATCTAAGCGTATATATTTGTTGGATAAACGTACATTTATGTTTCTCCAATATTTGAATAGTTTTCCAGATTCTTCGAAAGCGTCCCTGATTACTCTGTCCGACAACGTTCCATTCAATTTATTTGTAAGATGTTCCATTTTCCGACCGGCCATAAAGATTCATTTGCCCACGCTATCGACCGACTCTTCCACAAGCAATTAAACACGGCGTTGTCGACAGACACGAAACGCATGTTGAAGCAAATAGATGATAGACTCCTTCTCAGTTAACCTTTGCCATGGCAACGCGATCGTAGAAGTGAGATGGGGCTGGGGATAACGGGGTATGGCGTCAGGAAAGAAGGTAGCTAGATTGCGCTTGCCAATTGGGGCTGCTGTCATGGCGGCCAAAATGCTGATGGTGATTTATTGGGCAATATATCAGATGCGAAAGCTATTGCACACTTAGGGTGCGTTTCAAATTAACAACTTGCCAACGCTTGATACATTGATACCAATAATGTGTTATTAGATCTCAACATTAGATTTTGGGAGGAAATATTTTGTCTCTTAAACGGAAGCATACTAATATACTGAGAAAGACGTATATACTAAAAAGTACTTATACACAGTAAGCTAAGAATATATATTCAAATGCAAATATACTAAAAAGTAGTAATGTATTGATACTCTCAATGAAACCCTTAAATATATTAATATGCTTATATATATATATATATATATGTATATATATATATATATATATATATATATATATATATATATATATATACTAATATTAATACCTTTATCTGAATAAAACCCTAAAAGTTATTAATATGCTCATATATATATATAAGCATATTAATACCTTTAAGGGTGTTATTCAGAGTATCAATACATAAGTAATTTTAGTATCTTTCTATTTGAATATATATATATATATATATATATATATATATATATATATATATATATATATAAAGGTACTAATATACAGAAAGGTAATATTATATTGAAATGTAATAATATACAGAGACGTATGGTTATACAGTGAAAGTGGTGGAGTGTAGTGACTAAAAACGCTGCTCATGGGGTCGATGTTCTGAGTTCGAGTTCTATAGATGTTAATGAATCACGTTCATTAATATGCTGATGAGAAATCGTCATCCATATATTTTCCTCAGCTATATATTAAATCGTAGGATAGATTGGACATTATACAACAAGTCTTAAAAAAATGAAACCATTCGTTATCTGCTTATTGCAACCTTATTTTAAGTCATCCTGGACTTGTACTAACAACTGGACACAAAGGCATGTTCTTCCATTGATTGCACAACCCTTGCCGCACTATGGGATCCACCGGGCAGATATACTTATAGGGGAATGGTTGTCTGCGTTTTCCCCAGAGACTGACCGCGGGCACGAAAACACAAAATACGGATATACTAACAGACAATCTACTTATATATTTAAAAGTAATAATTTACGCAGAATGCATTTTTCAGTCCACTATATGTAAATTTAATTAATTTTTTTTACGTTTCAAAATAGCTAATGGAAATGTTTAGAAAGTATACAAATTGGCAATACTAAAATGTAATAGTGTCCCTAAATTTATAAATACGAAAAAATGTAGTAATATAATGAAAAGTGAGAATATACTTAAAGTAATTATACACTAAAAATAAGTTATCGTTAGGCACTATCTCTTGACGGCTTGCTAGATGGCCGCCAAATTTGCCATTTAGATGTTAACTCTCTCCCCCATTTAGAGGATAATCATAAAACTAATTGTTACATCGGTTTAATTCAGCGAAACCCTTCTCGAGGATTCACTGTAAATCTCTCCGACACTAGCTTCATTTGCCAAAACGTAAATAAACACGACCCACATTCTTAATATAGACACATTCTGGTCAACAATACAAAAATAATTCACCACGACACCAACGTCAAAATATTTATAAATAATCAGTGTTACCAAATTCTAAGCCGTTAAGCAATCACACTATTAAAGCTTGCATGCGCGAAGAACGTAATCAAATGTTTACCCGTTAAGTTATCCTACTTTTTTTAATCTTGCACGCGCTTAGAACGTAATCACGTTTGAATGTAACATCTTCATAGTATAGCCGCTTTTCAAAGTTGTAAATTACTAGCCGTTTAAACAATTCAGCAGTAAAGACATATGACTAACAACACCATGACTAACACCGCCTGAAAATGATTTGACGAATCAAATCAAAAGTAGTCTCGAAAAAAAAAGTGGAACAAAAAACTCACAGAAGTTACATACAGCAATTTGACCGAACTAATAAATAAACTATTCGGACAATTGAAACGTTGTTACAAGCCAAACACTCCATGGTATTTACTAATGTTTGCCTGAATGAAAATATGCTGCCTAAATACAAACATATACATATATGTGCATTTATATAATCTTTTCAAAGAATATAGAAAAACCGATTTATAAACCAATGAAATTGCATTCATTTGGATATTATTTTATGGAGATATCAACACTATACCTTTTACAAAATTGAGAATTGCGAGTAGAGTGACGCTCATCCAATGTTACATCTGTTTCGATTTAGTTATTATCACATAAATAACTAGTGAGTCTTGTGCACGGGCGTTGCTCGAAAAAAGAAAGAAAGAAAGAAAGTAAGTCTCGCTCACACTATGGACCCTATATAGATAAATGTACTCGATTCTTATACCCCATTAATAAATGTTAATTATATTGTATTTTAATTGCTATATTTGTAAATAATAATAAACAGTTAAACGTTCCTATTATGTGATAATAAAAAGGGCGTCGCCAAATCACTGCACTTACATAGAAACCAGGATTATCTTTTAATATTTCTGTCTCATATCGTTGTATTTACATAGAAGCGATTTCTTTTTCTTTCATTTTTAGGTAAAAGAACTCTGTAAATAGTTGTGTCTATACAAAAACACTCAGCAAATTACTACTGTGTATGACTGAAATTATGTGCACGTAAAGTGATTTTCGATGTTATTTCTAAAGAATATCAGCAATTAAGTAGAAAAGTAAGTGGAACTTCAGTACAAAACAGGCGCTGGCTTTGGATTAAGACATAAATGTAATTCAAATTTAAATGAAAAATAAATAGGAATCAAATGTTTAAATAAAAATTACCATTAAACCATATCATGTTATAACGAAGAAGAGATATCATTGATATCACCGTATTATATTATAACTAAAAACAGATATAATCGAACCATTGTACTATTCCATTGTAATTGATCTACTTTCTTGCGCGACGACTGAGATGAATTCATTTCGTATCTAGCCGGTAAGATAGACTTTCACACGCGCAATTTTCTACAATAAGTCGCGACGCACATAAGGATACACACAAGATGTCGACACAAAACACGCCACGTAAATCGGCCAATTCGAAAGAAATTATGTTTCTGTAATCACGTACCACTAAGCGACTAAATCGCACACGATTGTATGAAACGTTTGTTTATGGTAGCAGAAATAATGGAATTCTACTAATGTATATATAAGATGCACGTTCGTGCTGGGTGTCTGAAACCGTGTCTGATAACATTAGTGGAACATTTAAGAAAATACTATTGAAACTAAAATATTTTATAATATTTTAAAATGTCGGTATTAGTTTTTTTCTTTCTTTTTTTTTCCTTTTAAATAATAATGGCGATGATCATAATTCACGTCAGGAAATATTGATTTCCTCTATTGAAGACGAGAAATTATTTAAGTCCTCAAGTTTAAAACTTATATTTCTAGACATTTCCTCCAAATGAGATAAATACATTTGCTTCCATCATAAATGACTTCAGACTTACCGCTAAGTACATAAACACATCACTTTGTCTTCAGTTCTGTTTACGAAATTCTTTTGAAAGTCTACTTCCTAGTTTTGGAGTGACAGTTAATGAATATCGATTTTTGTATTTCCCAACAAAATATATACAAGAAGATGACCATAATTATAAAGATAGAGCATTATAAATTTAGAAAGTAACACAAAACGTAAAGTGAAATATATTGATATGAAGACATTCCGAACGCAATTTAAAATGCATATAGGTATATATACATATTTATATAAATATATATATAAATATATAAAAGAAAATAGTAATAAAAGAAACATAAAGTTAACTACATTACAGGTTTTATAAATTCAAATTGTACAACAAAGAATAGTTTATACTAAGTTCTTTAAACGTAGGTGTTTTCAAAGAAACAATTTGTTTTCTTATGAAAAAAAACAAATATTAAACAAGATGTGGGTGTCATTATAAAATTGAGAAAGTGGGAAAAAGATTATCAATAGTTTATGAAAGCTAAAAGACTTAGAATTGTATGTGGGAAGGGGTAATTTTGTTTAGCAATAAGGAATTCCTCCAGATCTATTATGAAGTGTAAAAATGTATAATCCATTAGGATACTATATTATGATATAAATTGCCTAAAATAAGATATTAGAGTCTAGAAAATGGGTGGAAACAATCAAAATTAAATATATGTAACGATGAATAAATGTAAATTATTATGCCTCCAAACGTCTCTCTTTGTATTGTTGTAGGGATTATGCGATTAAGTAAAAATATAAATGGAAAAAAATAATTGATATGGTAGAGCAGAAGACTGGCAATTTGAAGGTGTCAGTTTCAATCGTTAGTCTTAACGAGCGACTTTGGTAAAAATATACTTTTCACTATTTCAGCTCTTTTACATGCCAAACACTTATTATGTATACAGTGACATGTTTAAACATATTATTTTATGTATTTCAAAAATAAGAATAATGCTAACATATTAACAACAAGACAATGACATAATTGTCTTAGAATAAATCATACACAGTCTCAAATATGATCTGCTAATGTTCACGAAGACTAAATATTGTTTATTTCTCTTCATTAACTGAAGTGACCGAATTGAAATCACATTATTATTTATAAATTTAGGACTTTACAAAATTAATTTTAAATCTTATATTTTATACATTTCACATTTAAAAATATTATAATGCTTGGCGCAAGTTCACTTCATAATAATCTTAGAACCCGAACAATATTTTAATATTCTTGTCATAATAAGATTTTAGAATTTTAAATTAAAGTCAAATATTGTGCGCTAGTTTAGTTCATGATAATATCAAACTCGCACTTATTTTAGCACAATCTTTATTGACTTAAGGTAATGAATGAGATCTTCTCATCTTATATGAAGAAAAATATATATTCACTGTATTGTTGGGCGAGATAGGGTTCTACCAAAACACTGCATAACAGTCTGATTCTTCAGATTAGGGAAATATTGGTGCGTGTTCTTTGGTAAGCAATGTAAAAGCTTTTTTATGTAATACATGTATGATTGTTTATTAATTACATATAATGAGTTGAAGCATATTACACTCTCTTGCTTCTAAGACATTTTACAGCAACCCGATTAATCGTGTACTAATATGTAAACATATATCTCTGTTACCATATTTACCGGTAAAAATATTGCTGTTAACAATTCCGTAAGGAACTATCATAATCTTATATAAACAGATATAAGTTACGGATGGAGTTTCAATAATTATTTAACTCAAAGTAAATAGCGAAAACGTTCTTAATTAATGAAAAAATACGTATTACAGACAGTCAACAGATAAGAAATTACTAGTATGATTACGCATGCCTGCCTCCGTAGATTATCCATTGTTTAGTCTGGTTCGGCGCATATATCTGACTGATTAGAGATTACCAATTTAGAAAAAAATATACTTATTCTATTTCTTTTGAACTTACTTTAATCTTAAAATAACTGATGGGTTTATACTAAATAATTTAACTACATAAATACATCAACATTCTTAATTCATAAAATGCGCTTACCAATACATCTTCTATTAACAAAATCAAATATTTACAGCATAATACGTGCGTCCATTTACGGAACAATCTTTCACACGATAATTATACAAGAACATTACAACTATTCTTCTGCCTACGTGCATCCATATATGTTTAGCGCTATCTCTGCACCAATAAATATTCAATTTATTCGCGATTACTAATTGAACAACATCTACGTATTCTATTTTAAAAAAAACATATTTTCATTGTTAAATTAACGAATTTATTTATATTAAGGCAGAATATTACACAATTTTACTATAAAATAACAAATGGCAATATAATATTTACATCATAATTAGTATGCTCTCAAACACGTTGTTTATATTCTACAATCTACATTAACCTGCATTATATATGTTTTAAACTTTGCACGCACACGTAAGCAACAATCACTTATATTATACCATATTTACATTTGTATTCATTAAACTCTTCCTCGTGAAAATACATTTCTTTACTCTCCCTATGAACATGAGTGGCTATTTCTTTTTCTAGTTATTTTAGTCGGATTTTCATCGGGAATCGAAAATATCCCTTGCACAAATACATAGAACACACGATTTGCAATATTCAATATCACTTAAAAATGTTACAATTGATATAGACTCCTTAACATTCAACTTTGCCGTACGATATTTTTAACAATATTATTCATCCTCATTCTAACCGCCCGCAAAAATACGTAGCAATTTCTGGGAGGGGGGAACCGTTATTTTATTTTATCACACGTTAGAAGCTTCATTGTTATTCATAGAATATTCATTTAACCATAGACTAATCAGATTCAATAGCAATTTTAATTTAATGTTTTAATCAGTGGATGTCATGATCTTTTCAAGCAATGTTAGTGAACAATCTGAAGTATACTAAACTTAAACCATAACTTAAATATTTTTTTTAAACAAATAATTTCCGGAAAACTACGAGTAACGCTCCCTACTTATTTCAGAGAAACACAAACATATCAGAAATATAAAGAATCCAATGATGTCCCCTAATTTATTTTATTTTAAAAGTGTATCTATTCACTGAATTAAACACATCCAATATTGTTATTTATACATTTAAAATTATTTATAATAATCTCATTCTTTATAAATTTTCAAAACATTCAAATGTTATGTTTAAGTTAAAATAATGATACTCTCGAACTCAAAATTATTTTCAAATGTTATTTATTCATTCGAGTGAACGAATTATTCGTGGTTACTTTTTTATTTAAATCAAATATCGGGCGCAAGTTAAATTAATAATATCGAACAAAATATCTATTTAAAATTATCTTAATGAAGTGAAGTAGGCAATGTAAATGTGTTTACTGGTTATCAATATGACATAAACAATCGATTGTTTTTTATCAGTTGCATTGTTAGATATCAATATAACAGATGAAAATACTTTGACAAAAGAAAACAAACACTAAATGACGCATAGTCAAAGCTGAGTAAGGATTGATATATATATATATATATATATATATATATATATATATATATATGATAATTTTATTTACACAGACATGTACAAAATCTGCGACACTGGCATGTCGATGTTATCGATCAACAGTTACTATGAACTGAGATCTCATCAGGCAGAGTTAGAATCCGATCTTAACCTCAGATCATATTTGGAGAATATTTGGTTCTCTCCAAATATGCTCTGAGGTTAAGATCGGATTCTAACTCTGCCTGATGAAATCTCAGTTTATAGTAACTGTTGATCGATAAAATCGACATGCCAGTGTCGCAGATTTTGTACATGTCTGTGTAAATAAAATTATCATATATAAAGCTCTATTTTGATATTGAGCACTTTTTATAAACCCGGTTAAAATTCTCTGGATTACCACTCTGTGGATATTTTTCACCTGGATTATTACCATTATATATATATATATATATATATATATATATATATATATATATATATATATATATATATATATATATATATTGTCATTTAAAATTCATAGAATTTTCCTATTCTGTGTATATTTAGACACAATTTTTATAGAAACAGTAAATAGAATAGGCATAGGTACTGATTTCATATCACCACGTAATTCAGGGTGATGGCGAACCATCTGCTAGTAGATGTTTATTAACATTTTAATCACAGTCAATATCAAAATGATCGATGCGATGTGACCGCACATGGTTCATTCTCTCCTCAACTAATCTTAATTTTCTTTCAATTGTCCGCCTACCGACATAGACGTGATAGCTTGATGAATTGTTAAAACATCGGTTATGTATAACAACCATATGTACGGGAACTATTCTAGTTAAATTCCTAAACATCTATTGTTTGATATTGTCATCATTACATCATTAAATTCTCATTCCATCCGTCCTTTTTAACGGTCCAATCTCTTGATAATACCATGAAATAATTTTACTGTTTTTTAATTAATTTATTTTAATATACCTTTATTTAGTTTTTGACTGATATTGCCTTTTTGAGAGTTTCATTTGCAATAGATATGCTCATAATGAATAGCTAATTAAACTTTAGAAGTAATTTGCATGTGAACCTGAATTTAAAATTATTTCATGTTGTAAGATAAGACGTTTCTCAGTAATTAAGTTCAATGAAATGAGAAAAGAAAATGCAATAACAGGAATAAAATCATAATAGCCGACACAAGTACAACTTACAACATAGAGAATCTGTATATTGATATTTGGATTGCTCTTTGTCAACTATGTAATCAGCTGTATTGTGTTCGTATTATATGTCGGATATATAGTGCTGAGTTGCGTATAAGTAATAGAGGTTGCGATCCATTTGAACAGGGGGCATATATCGCAAACAGGAATTTAAAATTGCGTGTTTGTCCTATTTTGAGAAGACTTTCTCTACGAAGAAGCTATCATTTAAACGTCATCAATGGGAATACCAACACGGATAGTTGAGAAACATTTTATTTTTCACATTGTAACATAACTTAATAGTGAAACATCATCAACATAATTAATATATATGTGTATAATATCAATTTTATAATACAACGTTAATTTACGATATTTTCTTATATGAGGTTTATATATCAAAGAATGAGCACATATATTTTATCTTAACAAGTTTTGATGAATCTTTACTTATAACATGCTATTGCATGTTAACGTACAGCCCAAATTAAAAATTGTAATACTTAAAAACAAATTCAAGTATAAAGACAAAAAGGAAAACTTTCATACTATGTTGAATTGTTAGTAAGAAAGAGAAAATACAAGCAGTTAATTTCAAAAATTGACACAACGCTGTAAACAATATTAAATACGCAATAATGAGTCATATGAATCTATATAATGATAAAATGTAATCCGATTTACAACTACATTACATATGCTTGTGTTTCAAAATTGCAATGGTTCATTTTTAATGACACCTAATGAAACGGACCAGTATGCACCAATTGTTACGCCAACCTGTTGACAGTGGTTAAGAAATAAAACAAAGCCATGTTCCTGTGTAGAAAAAATCATGTAATTTCTGGAATAAATTGATAGATCTTGATGAAAAGTTTATCGTTATAACATAGATAAGTAGGAGGAAGTTTGTAAGTACTAACTTCATTTGACTCTGAGGGCATTGTTTTATCGAGAATAAACAACCCTTCCATGTAGTGAACTATTCAAGATATTGCCTTCCACGCTGGAATGAAAATGAAAAAAACAGAATTTACAGGAATCGATATCTGACAAATATACAGACAGAGCAAGTATCAAACATGAACATGATGATGGAAGAATGCATTTTCAACGGATAATTACTATACTTAGAACAATGAGTACAACCTACATATGAAACATATCTCAATGACAACTACTTGATTATTACAGATGATGTCGCCGTGATTGATCTTTGGTTTGAAACCTACGATACAAAAGATCAGCATATATGGCAGAAAAGGCAAAAGTATACATACAAAAGCACCCAACTCATAAAAATGAGGATTGATGCACAATTTGTTAGTACGACAGGTATCAACTTTACACATATCCAATGCATACATAGGAGTAGCCAAGTTCTAAAGGTTCTCAAGATAAGTAAAGAACGAACTTGTTACACTGGTTTATGACATCAAAACAATAGATAAATTGTTGAATGCTTTACAGATTAAAAAATACAATTAAATGTGAATCACATAGTAAAAAACACTAATTTTCATGATCTTTCATAATCTTTCATACATAATATATACTCAATTCTAAGTGTTTATTTTCATCAGCTCTATTTTAACAGTGTCGTTATAGTATTATATTTCTATGTAATTTAAATACTGTTAAGCTGTTCTTGCTACACTTTTGAAAATGGTATGTGAGGGACCGAACATAACAACTGGTCATTCTAACCTATTTTTTTTATTTCAATCTTATTTAATCCCCCTCTCTCTATCTCCCTCTCACTCTCTCGTTCTTACTCCCCCTCTCTCTCTCTCTCTCTCTCTCTCTCTCTCTCTCTCTCTGTGTCTCTTTACATATATATGTATCAATAAGGGAACACCAAAACTATTATTTATGTATTAATCAACGTTTTGTCTGTATTTCAAGGCTTCCTGAGAATGATTGATTTGAAGAAATAACACACAAGTACCAATATTTGGAAAAGTGGGTATAACTTTTTCTTCTGTGCATTTCAAGAAAAAGCTACAGAAATACAAACACACCTTATTCGAGGCTTATTTGCACAACGAAAGGAGAACATTTTTGCTGAAATGCAGAGAAGAAAAACTCATACCGACAAGTACATTTTCCCAACTATTTCACATATTTGTACGTGTGTGTTATTTTTCAAATCAATTATTCCGAGGAAGTGATGAAATAAAGACGAAACGTTTATGAAAACATAAATAATAGTTTTCTTTTTTTTTTAAATTTTCCATGATGTTGGAAAACTATTTCCATTTTTTGATCATATGAAGCAAATATCTCAATTACTGAAAGTTATAGCCTGTTTTGACGAGTAAGGTTCCTGATGAATTTTAGATTTATTTTCTAACCTTAAATTTGTTTATATTTATAAGGATTTAGTTCATTTTGTCAAACGTCATTAACCAATGTCGCTCTAACGGTTGAACTATTTTACTAAAGCAACTGATCGTAAGTAATTCTATTTAACCTATAAATGTTATGAATAAATTGATTCATAATTATTCGAAGTTTTAATTGCTACATCTGAATAGTCGATAGGCAGGCTATGTTATGTAAATACGCTAATTATACATATATATTTTTAAAAATATTTGCGAATTTAAAGCTTGATAAACATAAATCCTAAAACGAGTGATTAACTCGAGAGGATTAAAACTGTTCTAATCCAAATCATGTTCACACACTGTTTACCATAGGTATTAATGCCAAATAACTTGTATGTATTCTTTTGTGCGAATTATTAAAGAAGAATAATCTACTTATGAAAAAAAATATGTGATGCTTTTTCATGTTATCACATAGTAGTAACTTCTTTAAAGTTATAAAACACGTATCTAGTTTAGATAATATTTTAGAAATATTTAAGATAAAAACTCGGGTATTCAAATAGAAATAAATACAAATTAGTACTGTGTACTCTACTATTTCTGTTTTGTCAACGAATCACATGATTTTATTGGCGAACAAATAGAAAAACCTCCGAATCATAACAACTTTTTAATATTATATAGATAGCAAGTTGAACGACTAAATATATACGTGTATATGTGTAGAAATCATGTGAATAATATAGAAATGTTTATATATTTGTTTACTTCCTGTTTTAGACGTATAGAAGTTTTCAGACGCGTTCTACAATTCGTTTAGTGTAATGAGCGAATGTGTGTGTGCAGTAAGTGATATGGTCAGATACATTAGGTAGAGCCCATAGAATGAAAAGGTGTGTACACGTTACTTATCACTATATCTGTGATTCTGTTTAAAATTATCACACCTAAGTGCAAAGTGACATAAGGGTTAGAAATAAAAGAATGTAGATATATATATATGTATATATAAATATATATATATATATATTTATATATATATATATATATATATAAATATATATATATATATATAAATATATATATATATATATATACATATATATATATATGTATATCTAGGCATCATCTTCTCTTGCAGGGAAGTATTGTTGAATATAAGAGACAACTCATGTCTAGATATCCTTTGGTAGATCCTTTCAATAGTCAGAATTAGGATTTTAGTATCGGAGGGGAATTGGCTGATGAATTTGCAATAGTTTGGATTTGTCCTCCAAGTATTTTTGGACCCATCTGGGTCCATCTTCTATGAATACTAAAACATGGTCGATACCTGATTAACCTCATTTCACCGACGATGGGCCCAGATTGGTCCGAAAGTACTTGGTATTATTAATATATATTAAACTATTTAAACCTACAGACGTCAGCGTTTCAAGCTTTTACTATCATAAGTGTAGTGAGGCAAGAACCTAGTACATAATGAGCCTCGACTACACAAGCGGCTTAGGGAAATTATCACGTAAAGAAGAGAAAGATATATATATATATATATATATATATATATATATATATATTCTAACAGAGATAATTAGACTTATTACTGAGATAACGTATTTTACATTTGACAATACTTTCAAAAATAAACTGTTCGGACTCCATATGGGAAACCCTATGAGTAGAGTACTAGCTGTTGATTTTTAGAATTCCTAGAATCCGGCGCATGTAAATTTACATCTCTTCCAAACACTGAATACTTTAGATATATTGACGACATCCTAATGTTCTTATCTGAAAACAAACAAATAAAAAATCTCAGGAACAATTCTAACTCAGTCAGAACCCTTCACAATGTTTACTTATGAAACAAAAAAAAATCACTCGATATCATTTCTCGACACACTTATAATAAACTCTAACAATAATCTATCTTTCCAAAACCACACACAAAATGAATACATACAGTTGTATTCACACCATAACAACAACATAAAACATGCATAGTAATCGTTTTTCCTACGTTCTTTCAGAATATGTAGTGCACAGTATCTAGACGAAAAAATTGTAAATACATCACTAATCCTCTTAAAATATCGCAATAGTCCACATATTTCATATTAAATGCATAGAAAAAAGCCCGATAAATATTTTCAAAGGAACAATAAACAATAATCGTATACACCGGACTCATATCTCATAAACAGACATCTTCTCTTGCCAATAATACAATAATTTGCAACACTCTAAATAAACTTGGAATTCCGACAATAAAAACTACATCACAAACTATAACACAAACTTTACTAACATTTAAACATAAAAAACACATAGAATCCATGTGTATATACTACCCCATACAACAGTTATCATCAGATATTAGTAGAAGAAACTTAACGAACACTAAACAAAATGCTTTCTGAAAATAAAAGAGATATAAAAAGTAACACTTCTCTGAACGCACTATTCTCCCATGTATTACAACACGATCACTTTTTTAACTTTGAACAGGCTAGACTCGTTAAATGTATTATAGATACATCTCATTGAAGACATCTTGAATCAACATACATTATTAAATCTAAGACAATTAAACAACATAGTGGCTTCTACAATGTATCTCCTTTAATCGCCAAACTTATTCTATCCGAACAGAACTTGAACTAAGGCCCAAGCTAGCCATGTTACATTACACTCCTAACAAAACTTTGCACATTATATCGATAATAAAATCAATCAAAAGCAAAAACAATATAAAAACAAATAAATAAAAACAACCGTTTCATTTCATAAGTATATAACACATTTAAAATTATGACGGTCATGTATTGATTTAAAAAAGAACAAACAATCCCTTTAACTGCATATGTCGCACCACATTTCTTTAATTCTAACGACTATATTTTCGTTTGAAAAAAAAGCAAAAACACTCATTCTTTTTACAAGACGCAGTACACATATTATATTCTAACAACTATCTTTCGTTCAAAAAAATGAACAAAAACATTCTTCCCACGTAATGAACTGACCAAACTCTTTTAAATATGTATACTTGTGTATTCTTCCTTCAAATCAATCACTATGAAGAAGTCTTAAAATAAAGACGAAACGTTGATGAATATATAAATAACATGTATAGTTGGCCGTTTTTCATTTCCCCTATATATATATATATATATATATATATATATATATATATATATATATATATATATATATATATATATATATATATATATATATATATATGCGTGATTTTTTGAAAGCTTACCAAAGCATTCCGTTCAGGAGCCCAATCAACACAACAAACGATTTTTTCATTAAAAAATGATGTATTTATCATTTTCCAAATTAAAGAGTTTTTTACCCACATGCGTTTCAGTACCAAGCAGGTACTTGCTTGGCAGATCATTAGGGAAAATTAAGCACCTTGAATAAGAGTTACAACAACCGGCAATACATAATGTGGTGTTGCTTTTCTTGAGGTACCTTCAGAAGGGAAGACAAAAATAAAGTAAGATAGAGAATAAAAATATATATAAAAACAAATATATAAAAAAATATATATAAAATATATATATATATAAAAATATATATATAAAAAATATAAAATATAATTTTAAAAAATATATAAAATTTGTCTTAAATGCACCCCAGTGAAACAGTAATAGTGAGCGAGAACACACCCTCTCGGCAAACGAACAGACTTTTCGAGTGGTGCATTTTCGCGTTTTGGCGTTTTTTAAAGACTTCCTTTAAATTATCACGTCGTAATATCATCCGTCTTGTTCGCTCTCCATGGATCGACTGACTAAAAATCACTTGGTTTTCTCTCCGTTTAAAAACATGACGTAACTCGTTTAGTCGAGTTTTCCTTTGTTTAATCTCTTTTGCCATCATGCTTTGCTTTCTCGACCAAAATTTCAGCTATCTAATTACGTACTCGTGGGAACCAATTAATTACCCTAAGTTCGTGTCAGGCTTAACCCTACTTAATCGGCGCATGTCAAAAGTCATATTAGGTCGCATAGGGGCCTGCGTAATGTAACAATTATATGATTTTGATTCGAAAAAATATGTATGATATTTAAGGTGTGAAATCAATAATTGTTGATAAGGAATTGAAATTCGGAAGAATCTCACGTAATTGGTGGCTCTGATCATGTACCAAATTCTATGAAAAATTAAATTATTTAAACTTTCAATGTAGGTGGTAGATGGTAGCATAATTATGCCCCCTACTAACGCTTAAAAAATGTTAAAAAAGATCTGAAATGTGAGGAATATTTATTAATTCTTGTTTAATACCTATTGTCACAATTTCACGAAAACCCAAAATATCTAAGGTTTCACGAAATGATTTTACGAACTAGTTAACAGTTTTCCGTAAAACTAAATCATAATAAATATAGCAGCTGTGTTCCAAAATTTATAATTATAGGTTAATTAGTGTAAGACTTAATCCCGTACATACAAATATATAAATATATAAAAATAAACATAATGAATTCATATAAATACTAGATAATACTAGTCCCAGGAATAAGAAAATCAATTCCCCAAACAGAACAGCTTAGAACAACCTTAATCTCCCCCTACGAAAATCAAAATAAAGATATAATGATACTAAACCTTATGTTTCGAATCTTAATTTTATATTTTGATCATAATCTATTACATATGTTTTTTTCTAGAAAATATCTAAAGTTTTAAGCTCAAGATTAAAATGTCTTAATATAAAATTAAAACTCAAGGAATCGGTAAAAATCAGTGTCTAATAGCTCTGGAGGATAGTTAATGCAAACCTGGTAGATTTGAATTTTCGAAACGGGGCTTGTGCTCATGATATTTCTCCTTAACAGTCTTTAAATTACTTCAAAACAACTGGAGATTAGTTATTACTTGATGTATGATATATACTGTTAAAATTCCTAAAAAAATCAGAAGTAACTGAATTTTCACAAAAGGCTTCACACCCTCTTTTACACCTCATTTAGAGGAAAGAAAATTTGACTAAATATGGCTGACATTACGATTTCATACGCCTAGCAGTTGTGTTCTAAACACAATGATTGGCTAATTAGTTTATGAGTAGAAATATATACACAAATAGATGAACACATAAACATACCCAACAATATATACATACATATATATATATATATATATATATATATATATATATATATATATATATATATATATATATATATAGTCTAAAGAAGCTTTGAGTTATTTTAAACAAAAAGACAAAAAAATCGAAAATGCAGTTTAAATTCCCACAGAAACTAACTAAATCCAAAATAGTGCAGACTTAACATACGTTGGAAAATGCATAAATAAATAAAATATATAATAGTAAGTAAATAAAATAAAAAGGGGGATTAAGTATCTAACAGTGAAACAAAAACAGGAGACCTTAACGTAAGTATCTAATATTGACACGGGGATCATCAGCTGTTTACCATGTAACTGTTTCGGAGATTTAAAAACAGGACAGTTATATGCATGGCTCTCCAATGGTACAGATCAAACTACCATTTCCCCAATCAAGTGTCGAAATAACTCAGCTTAAAAGGTTACTTATATATAAATAAATAATAATGATCAAAATAATAATAATATACTATCCTTAAGACTACCGTGCGATATGGTAATTTGCATATCAAATACAATTCTTTATAAAATAGTAATACTAGTAATAATAATAATAATAATAATAATAATAATAATAATAATAATAATAATAATAATAATAAAATGCTATCTAAACACTACACGCAAGAACCATTCTGCGATATATATATGATTATTTTCATTTACATGGACATGTAGAAAATCTGCGACACGAGCATGTAAATGTTTTCAATCAACAGCTGTTATAAATTGAGATCTCATCAGGTGAAGGAAAATAAAATAAATTTGAAATAAAAATTGTGAAAGTCACATGGTTTGATTTGAGACCGTTGAAAATAAAAAATAAGATAGAATAAAAAGACAGAAATAGAAATAAAATGAAATAATATACGATAAAATGAAATATATATACATCGAAGATAGAGAATATATATATATATATATATATATATATATATATATATATATATATATATATATATATATATATATATGAGTCATGACTTAATATGTACAAATGTATATCTGATAAACTTAAGCCGAGTAAAATTACAATATTATGCATCACTCTTTACCACTTAGGAAGTGACAACCAAATAAGACAGACAAAGTATTTCAAACATTTAAAAGGTGCTTTTTTAAGTACTCTGTCATTTAAAGAGATTCTAATGAAAGAAACACAGACATATATATATATATATATATATATATATATATATATATATATATATATATATATATATATGAATATATACATATATATGGAAGCCAAAAACAAATAAGACAAATGTGACAAAAACCATTACCAATAAAACCAATTACATAAATACATATTATATTTAGGTCATAAAAATCGTACATATTTCCGGGCAAGGTGGCATGGTTAGTTGGTAAATCTCCAGATAATAGACATTGATATCGAAAGTTCGATCCTAGTCCAACTCACCAATGCTGATAACGGCTGATCACTATAAACACGTGTCCATGGATTACTTTCATTTACGTATGAAATTAATAAAAAATATACACACACACACACACACACACACACACATATATATATATATATATATATATATATATATATATATATATATATATATATATATATATAACAGTTGTTAGAAAACATATTTTGACCAAATGTTACTCTAATATTTCAAAGACATATATAAAAAGTTCGATTATAAAAGAATATATCGATTGTAAATCAGTTTTCGTTAATTTACTTTATATGTTTAAGTCTTTCGATATTAGAGAATAAGGGTAAAATGCGTGACTTATAGCGTTTGAAAAATGTCCAATTTATTTGAACTCGTATGATGAACGTCTTGATTACCAAAAAAGTTGTAGAAGTGCTTGGTTTGACCTAAGTTTCCATTTCAAGGGCCAGCAAAATACGTCTAACAAGCGTACTAATTTATGTCCGACATCTAAACTTGCAAGTAATTGGACTACTGACAAAATAGCATAATAGTGAGTCATCATATGAATCATCGTGATTCGACTCAAATACCAAAATGGTTGTATAAAGTCGGATATCGTGGAAGATATAACGTCACATTTCTATGCCTTTTTCAAATGTTGTAAATATTGTGTCGATCTCTCGTACTAAGCTTTTTAAAGAGATGAACGAATAATAAAAAAAGTAGTTCAGAGTCTTATTCTTTCAAGCCCCCTAAATTACACCGATGCAGACACAAACCGCGTAACTATACATTAAGTTTTGTATTCGATTGACTACAGAAAAGGAACATTATTGTGGGTTGAGACCATTTTAACCTTAAATCAATAGTCTGTCCAGAGTCGTCTGATTGAAGCGAGATATTAATTATTTTTTAATCTTCTTCCGTTGTTTGCCAATTGAAACTTTGAAATACACATCATAAGATAAAGAAAACTGATTTCATAAGATATAAATCAGACAATAAATGATTGTTTGTCAAACGCTTGATGAAAATTTAGTGAATGTTCATTTGATTTCTCTGAGAAATTAATCACAGTTTTGACCTCACATTGACTGTCTGTGTTATGAAAAGTTGCCAAGTAATATGATGAAGAGATTAAATCTAAGACTTATATATACATCGGTCAAAGTTTAACAATTACCGTCTGATTCTATTATTCATTAGAAACAATGATTATTGACGATAATTTAAAATATACTTGTGTGCCTTTGTAGTACATTTTCTATCTCTTCTAGTTTCTTCCATCAACTGAGTTTACCTCTTGGGAATTTATCTATCCAAGAATTTGGATAAAAATTAAATAAATAAATAAACGCGCAACGCGCAACACGCAACGCGCAACGCTTGAATTCACGCGTTGCGCTGCGGACAGTTTGATTTTTTTTCTGACGGTACTGAGTTTGAGGTTGACCTAAGGGTATAGCTTCCGCCAAATGTTAGGGATTCCCCCTTTGTTCCTTTTTTACATGTTTTTCCCTTTTTTTCTTTTTTTCTTTTTACCCTTTTCTTGGATAGCATCGGACTTAATTCTTGTGGGGCGCATCTTTTTTTTCTTCTTAGTAAGTTCAACTTGGTCAATCCCCTGTGGGGTATTGTCAATTGTTGAGGTCAATATCTTAGGTATTGTATCTCACCTGATGAACTGCATAGCAAGTACCATGTTAAGGTCGCGAAACATGTGTAGGGAAAACAATTTACAAAATAAATAAATAATGAATAAAATATTATTTTCGTTGTGATGAATCCTCTCTTGAAAGAAATATCTTGGTAAACTCCCAAAATATACATATATATATACATATTTATGTATATACTCTTTATAATATCATAAAATGTTCCAAATTGTAAACTCAATGAAGTTGTATTACCAGCCTCAGAGCATATACATATAATAGGTGAATTCCAATGGCCAAGGGAAAAATGATGAATCTATATCCATACCTTCATAAGTTTTTCAATTTCCTTATCCTTATATATCCTCAAACAGCACAAATATGGTTTTATTCTGTTCGTTTAATGTCATTACTGTAATTACTCTTGTCTAACAGAGAAACAGATATTTAAATATGTTTATATTGTGTTTTTTATGTTATATACGTTTCTCTACGAAGCTACAATTTATCTAGGATGTCTTTTTTTGAACCAATGGTTGTTTCGTATTAAACTTTCTTTTGCATATGTGATTTTTGAGGGGAGGTATTTTTATTATTTTTTTTATTTTTACTTTTCAGTATTTATAATTTACAAATTAGTTTTTCTAGGTGTTATTGTTGTTGGTTCTTTCAGATCGGGTGTACTTACTTTGCAGTGGTGTGGGCTGATGCTAGCTCAGTTTCATTCAACGAAGGTACTGTTGGACGTACCGCTTAAAGTTTCAGAAACATCTTTTGTCATGGGGGGGTCTGGATTTCGTTAACATTTTTCATGACAGTATGTTCATGTTTTTTCATGTAGTTAGACTTGCCGTTAGCATTGGCAGTAGCTCATATTTAACTTTTTACCTATTGCTACTGAATGAAAAATGAATCTTATGAGCAACACAATTAATATGAAGACGATGTATTTCTCTTGAGTTTGCTACAAAACGCGCGTAAGATATTGAAAAAGAATAGAATTGAAAAAATATATACATAAATAAATCTTAAACTACAATATACAGTGAACAAATGTGTTTGTCTGTGAAAGAGAAATTTAAGGTATTCGCCGATGTATAAAAGTAAAGAGTGTGAAAGAACAGAAGAAAAGTATGGTTGTGAACGTCGGCGATATATAAAGATTAAGGAATTGAAAACACATATAACAGGTATGGTTATGGATTGATTGTTATTTTGGTCAATAGAATGTACCTATAATATATATATATATATATATATATATATATATATATATATATGTATATCATATATATGTACATATATGATATACATATAGTATATATATATCATATATATGTACATATATGATATACATATAGTATATATATATATATATATATATATATATATATATATATATATATATATATATACATTAAGTCTGACACTCCTAATTCTATATCAAAACAGTGACCAAATAATTAACACGCTTCATTAAACACAAGTAGCATGCCCCTAAAATGTACTGCTGATGACTCAGAAAGGAAACGTGAACGAAACCAACGCGCATGCGTATACAGACACAAACTTTTAATAATAAAAAAACTGAACCCACACTTTTTTCAATTACAATTTTTTTTCTCCAAAAAACAACATCTGAGAGAGTAAAACATGCTTGAAACACATGTTCTAGAAATGCAAACACAAAACTTTGCTTTGAAAACTATATAAAATATTAAATAATAAACCCATTTCTAAAACCTAATAGATGTTGGTAGCTTCATAAATTTAAATATATATATATATATATATATATATATATATATATATATATATATATATGTATATATATATATATATATATATATTTACAATGTTTTAATTATTTGACCTTAAACAAATGATGAATGATACATGTTCAGAAGAACAAAAAACGTTTTTAACGAAGGCAAACAATTGTTTCGGCTAAAACCAAGGATATAGTTTTCAAGAATTTCAAAGTATTACAAAATATTTCCAGATTTTCGCTTAAAAGTAAGTTTTAAAATACATGAATATACGTTTAAAAAATACTTTTAAAAACACATTTTTAAAACACATAAAAAACACCTCGGTTTCGCCAGTGTCAGTGCCAAACGTAAAAAAGTACAATAAGTGTTTAATTATTCTACTTAACGATAATACCACGTATATGTGTAAATATTTTGAAATATTTTAACATCCTTGACAACGATATCCTTGGAGTTTGCCGGAACAATTTTTTTCATTGATTAAACAATGTTGTTTTCCTGTAAACATCTATCCTTCATCATCATTTTTCAGGTTAAAATAATCAAAACTAGTCCCGCAATATAGAGCAATAGTTATTTTGTGTTATAAAATAATGCTACATTTGAGGAACATTGAATGTTGAATTAAAACACACACACACACACACACACATATATATATATATATATATATACATATACATTTATGTATTTATATATATATATATATATATATATATATATATATATATATATATATATATATATATATATGTAAAATGAAAAGCAAAACCTAAATTATTTATGAATTCATCAACGTTTCGTCTTCATTCTAATGATTTCCATATTATGAGTGATTTGACGAAAGCAAATTTAACACACAAGTAAAATACTGTAAAATACTTGGCGTGTCAACACTTAGTAAGGTCCAAAAGCCACCTGTGGATAATTGTAAAGGAGATTATCAATTGGGGATGAAAACCACGTTGAGAGGATTGGGAATGATCGATGAAATTTATCATTTAAATAGACGGCTTCACAAGAATGTGTAAATGTTTGACTTTAAAACAACATTGTTATAGTCAGCTTGGAGGCAACACCGTGGTATCGTCTTTTATGGATAGGAAGTAGTTTGGAAAGAATTTTCTTCGTGGAAGTTCTATTTAGTTGTATGCGCACATATTAAGAATAGCACATGTTTACAGTGGTTGTAGTTAGACGCGTGTTTGTTTCAAATTGCTAACACATGTGGGGGGGGACCAGAGATTGGAGCTCAGTTGAGCACCTACCATGACAATAACGATCGAGTAGAGAAGGGCTCGCAAAATCTCTTTTTCGAAACAGGCGCTGTGGGTAAGTGAAGTGGTCATCCTCTACTAGGTTTTAAATTCGAGTTTGTATTCTTACAAGACAGGAGAGAATACACCGATCAGCACTACGATATGTCACAACAGTATTCAATTTTGGGACGTATATGGCTTTTATACAGCTTGAGAATTGCGTCTGGAGCAGTAGAAGTGTCCAAGAATGTTTTCAGCGACCTTAATAATGGATTTCATATGCCTTCCATTTCATGTCAGCTTTGAAGTTCAGTCCAAAGAGGAAGTTTTTTCAGGGAGAGAATTTTACTTCAGTACATAAATAATTACTGTTGGCGACCCACATTACATTTTTTTCTTGCAGTCGTTAATTGCTTTACAAATGATAGCACTGTCTATTTCTCTCTCTCCCCTCTCTCTCTCTCTCTCTCTCTCTCTCTCTCTATATATATATATATATATATATATATATATATATATATATATAATTAATAATCCTAAGAGACAATACAATCATACGTGTAGCAGTACATTATGTGTACACATAATCAAACTTTGAAAGTTTTAAATATTTACAAAGAAAATCAAATTCATATATTAATGTTTTGTCTTCTTTTATAAGTTACTGAAATGTGACCATATATCATCAAAGGTTAGAACATTGAAGTAACTTAATGGGTTCTGACAGTTGCGTCTTCGACGATTGGTAATTGAATAAACAAAATGCTAAAATAAGATCACTACCGAAAATAATTTGTATGCTACAACTGTTTTAAATTAATAGCATTAGTAATCAATAAAATCGTGTTTTGTTTCTATAAAGCTTTATGCACGACTGTGTCTATCAGCGTAGATTTACCACTAAAATATAAATATTATTGTTATTCCTGAATATTCAGAATTACTGCTTGATAAAAGAGAAAACAAAAACATTGGTATATAAGTCTCTAACAGAGAAATTAATAGTCAATGTATACATATATGTATACACAGAGTAAATTATTATTGATATGTAAATAAGACGAAATAATATACTTGAAATATAAATGGATGGTGGTTAAAAGACATGAACTCGGCATTCAGCAAATATGTGTCAAAGAAAAAGATGCGGAGAGTCGGTGACACTGCGTTGACCATCGCTGCTACACCCACCCAGTCAAACAAAACAAGTACACGTTATTGCCACCTACAATAATATATAGATTATATTTTAGTTGTCTCTTTCGACAGTGATTAAAAATTACATTTCTCTGAATTGGTATTTATGAAGGTATGAGAGTCACGAATAACAAAGTTAAGTAAACAGGTTTTCTTGAAACCAGACGTCATCGTCTGAGTTCAACATTGAAGGAATAATATTTGGATAGTGAGAAAACTGTTATATGTTGATATTCGTCCTCCATTCGACATCTACTTCTAAAACAAACAGATAAGGAATCTATAGAATATAACTGTCTGATTCCTTATAACATGTCATTTCATTGTCGAAGAATTTGTTTACGGAAATCATAGGAATAAGGCAGGTTATGATAAGGGACATATAAAGCATTAGAATTGGCGAATTGACAGTTTCTAGGATGCGCTAATACAGGAAGAGTGGACCAATATAAATCAAATCATAGGGGTTAGACTTTCACCGTCATACGGGGCATGTATGTAACCCACAATTTTAAGTAACTAATTGTACAAAAGGTATTAAGAAATTGAGTCGCTTGTGACATTTTAGCAGTTGGTTTAGAGTGAGAAAGACAAACAAATATTTGACTAGTCATGGCCCACCGAATGTTGATGCAACATTTCATATAAATATGATTTATTAGAATTTCGACACAATTTATCTACGATCAGGCCAAGTAAATAGCATTAAAAATGAATTCTGAACTTAGCATATCAGCTTTACTCATTATTCAAAATATGACTCCCTGACAAACCGGAGTAGAACATAATGGAATTTACACTGAAAACGCAATGTCTGATGAAAGCTATTTATTTAGAAAAAATTGTACCGATTTTATTCATATAAATTGATTGACTGTTACGTAATATTTAAAAAGGAGTTATTTCATTGCTGTCTTAAACAGGTATAATTCTTTTAGTAGTAGAATGGAAGGCTTGAAACTGATCTTAAAAGGTTGTCAACTATGTTTGGAGGCAATTGTTGGGAATGGAACTTGTAAAATATTCCAGAGAAAAAACATTAACCTAAACATATCAGAGAACCCATGTTTGAGAGTAATCAGGAAAGTAGGAAGATTATTGGTTAAGCGCATACAAAGATAAATTATTCTAAAAGAGAATCTGAATAAATCCTAGAATGAATATATTAAGAGAACTGGTTGATGATATTTTAATGATTCATACCTAAAAGCATCAATTATTGAGGTCTGCTAAAATCAAGAAACGCCTCCTATTTCACACATAAAAAAAAACATTCGACGATTAATGACTGAAAGAATGTATTTGGGGCGAAACATGGAAAGTTTTAAGTATTCCGTCACTATAGCTGTATTTATGACTACAGAAAAGCCTAATACCGTTTGATACGAAACGCATTGCATCCACAAGAACACACGATGGAGAGTCCACTATAGCATGGTGTTTTATTTGTGACAATGGCGTGAGAAACTTAGTAACAATTGACGGTTTCATGAACGAGAGCATCTACCACAAAATCTCAGACTAAATAAAATAATGTTCACATGCAAACGATACAATAAACCTATCAATATTTCACAACTTTTCAGATACGATGCTATTGAAGTTGTCGGACGTACTTAGACAACGTCAGGAGTTGAATTCTATGAAACCTATATAGTCAGCATCGTCGTATCTGTGCCCGCAAGAAAGACCAGACAACTTTCGATACCATATGCATTACATCCGAAAGAAAACACGATGAACATCACATGATGTTCTACTTGTGTAAATGAAGTTAGACATTTAGTAACAATTGAGGGGTGTGTATACAATTGCATCTACTACAATATCTCAGTTCATTATTAAATGACTTGTAGACTGAATATACTAAAATACTATTCACATACCAAAAATACAATGAAGCTAATATTGTTTGATACTATGCTATATGAAGTGCTTGAACTAGGCAAATCCGTATCTGAATTCTATTGAACACACTTTGGATTCACTTAATTCACAAATTGATAACACAAAAAGATCATATAAAATAAGACCGGCGAAACAGTTCATAAATATGTTGAACGCAATAGAAAAATGCTTGACCAAAAGTTCATGATAAAATCCGAGAAGGAATGCAAAATCTTATGAAGATTTTATTTTGTGTTGTATTTCTCATAGAATCCAGCACGTGACTCTATTAACATTCTGTTCAAACTTCGGTTATTTCAACCGTCTTACAACACCGAGTCAAGCAAAGTTGTTGTACTACATTTATTTTGCACTGTATATTATGAAATACCATAAGCATCTTCAGTAACCGGATCAAGAATATAACGTATCTGATGGGGTTTCTAAATTACTAGAATTTATGACTTTTAAATAGCTTAAGCGACAAGTATTTTTTGGTTTAACTCATAATTACCAACAATATTTGAAGTCGTAGAGGTGAAATATCGTGAACGGCCTTGAAACTTTTTAATCATTTCATTAAAGCTGTACATTGCTGAAATGAGTGACCATTTTAGAATACTAACTAACTTAATTATTGGGAAACGCATGAATCCATTTTACCTATGCAGTATATTCCTATTTCCTGTATACCATCTGTATTTTATACCTCGCATATAAGGATGTAAATCCCACGAAAAATCAAGTTATATTTTTACGAATTTGTTTTGTTGTTTTTTTTCCGAATTGAGTTAAAACATCGCATGAACCATTATATATAATGGTCATACTTTCATGTATCGTAACACCACTATAGTGATTTATAAGGAAGAGATATTCTCTAATCAAAGACGCAAAATAAAATATGGTATTCATGATCCTTGCTTATGAAATCACAGTAACGCTAAATCTACCTTTACCGACACCCAACTGTGGGTAAAATAGCAAGGAAAAGTTGGTCTTCTAAAGACGTTCTTTGATCCGAGCGAAACCTGTAAAATCTCTCGTTTTTTTTTTTGTATTAAAAATTGTTTTCTTCCGTTTGTCTTTCGTTCACACATCCTGTCTTTCACTACATTTCATGTGTATGATATATATGTATTTTCCCTAATATATATATATATATATATATATATATATATATATATATATATATATATATACATGTATGCGTGTGTATGCGTTCGTGTGTACCGGGTAATCTAAACTAATGTACGAATTATTATGAGATTTGCTAATATGTATTTTAGGCATCACGACGACTGATATTAGACAATTATTATTTTGTAAATGTTTACATTGAAGGACAAAAACATATATATATATATATATATATATATATATATATATATATATATATATATATATATATATATATATATATATATTCTATGGGCAAGCTGAACTTCTACATGAATAAATATAAACAGACTATGATGAATTTATGAGAAAATAACACCGCCACATTATTATTTGTAAACGCGTACATTAAGCGAGTATATAAATATATATATATATATATATATATATATATATATATATATGTATATATATATATATATATATATATATATATATATATATATATATATATATATATATATATGATAAAATATAGTAACACAAAATTACATAATCATCGATGCAATAATTTATTTAAACCTTGTGTTATTGCCAAGCATACAAGTTGATGATTACATTTTTAAAACTGAAAAAAGGGAAATTCACACTCCACGATTCAAATGTAATTAGAGAGAGAGAGAGAGAGAGAGAGAGAGAGAGAGAGAGAGAGAGAGAGAGAGAGAAAGAGAGATAGAGAGAGAGAGGGAGTGACAACATATATAATATATATTTAGAGCGAGGGGAAAATTTGAAGCACATTTAATGTATAATTTTAAAGGGGGGAAATTACATGATTTATGACAGAGAAGGAAGAAAAAGCCATATATATAAAGAGAAATAGGGAAATTGTAAAAGGGGCAAGGAGGGTATTCAATGTATCTCAAGAAATAAGGTCAGCGTGTCATAAATCACAAGTCTTAAACCCGCCACTGCTCCTTGGAAAGTGGCATCTACTGTCTGGCGACTAAAGAAGTATATGGGGTTGGGAAATATATAAGGAATGATTTGAAGACAGACACCAGACATCCAAAGTCAGAAACCATGGCACATATATAAACATACACATGCATGTATACACACGTACATACACACATATGTACATACATACATACACACATATATACATATATATATATATATACACACGCACACACATACATATATACACACCTGTGCATATACACATATATATATATATACATATATATATATATATATATATATATATATATATATTTATATATATACATAACCCGTATATATACATCTACAGAAACACACACGTATATATATATATGCAGTCTACATTCATTCACAAATAAATTAATTTAATTCACGTTGTTTAACGTGTTTTCTGAAGAAAACAATCGTAAAACCATGTTATTTTAAGTAAATCATTTGATTATATGACAATAATAAACTATACGTAATCAACTGGTAATATCATCAACAATATCCCATATTACCTATTAAAATAAATCATCAGATTGTATGATAATAACAATATTAATACTAATACTAATCTTAATAGTATTATATCATATGAAAGCCCGCTCGATTATCTAAAATAAGCCACAATGCCATAAAATCACAACAATAATAATACCACCACCAATAATGATGAAAATAATATCCCATAAAGTATCGACAATATTAATAGTATCTATAAAAGCTACAATACAATATATATATATATATATACATATATATATACACATATAAATATATATAAATATAACCATATATATATATTTAAGCCACAAAAATAAAGACATATATACATATACATACATATATCCGCCATAAAACATATACATATAAGAAATATATAGTCATTACATATCTATGCATACATACACATGCACAATATACCTATTGCCCCATACATACACATTTACCTATACATGCATGTATACATGCATACATACATCTACACACACATGCATACAATAATATATACATGCATACACAACATATACATATATATATGCACACACATATATACGATATACATATAAATACATACAACCATTACAAACATCTGTAAACATATACATACATATACACACCAAGATATGTATATATACATAAACACATACACGCAAACACACCAATATACACATATATACAAGTAGATCATCCTGGGTCCATAAGGAGATACATAGATAAATAATTAAGAAAGGGAATAAAGGGAAAAAAATATCGAGTCAGATCCAATTCAGTATTTCCACTGCTACTGATCTAAATGTATCTCGGATTGCGAGTTGTTTGTTATTTTAAATTTACATTTATGTCTGCATTTTGCCATTAGTTCAACTCTTTTATTCGGGAGATAACTGTGTTCGTATTTCAGGATTCTTATTTTTCCTCCAAACACAAAGTGCATATTTGCTTAAATCTATTTGGAACATCAGAATAACATAAGATGGACCAAGAAACCACTGGGGATCGGTTTCATTTTTCAGTTACCACCATTGTTCCGCTAGTCCGTTTTGTTCTTAAGTTCTTGGTTTACGAATGAGTGTGTGTGGTCATAGAAACACTGTTTCCACTTTCCCGCTGAAATGCCGATGTATACTTTCTTATCCCTGTTCTTATATCCGGACATATCGTGGCCTTATAAACAACGCACTCTACTTTACAGTTGCCGTCCAGTAGGCATTCATTTTTGACCTGACAATTACATTTATTTACTATAGGCTTATTGTTGTTAGAATATTTAATATTTTACGATTATGGGTGCTAATTATCCTATCAAAGTTTTTCGTGCAAGAATAACTAATTTTAATAGTTTTTTTCTGTTAAATATCTTACTTAGTGGATTGTTCACGTTAGAATTCTTGTCTACCAGGTTCAAGAACACTTTACCGATGTTGATGTTGTATAGTTGACAGTAAGGTGGACGGAACCATACTATCTTCCGGCCTCTATTCCTGGATTTATTTTTTATTTTTCTTCCCGATATATTCGAGTTTTTCAATGTAACCACTGCTATCGAACGCTCTATTATATACGTGTTTATTCGCTTCCAAGATGTTCTTCTTTGCCGAGAGTTCATTAATTCTAGTGTTAATCGTTTAGGTATTTGTGTAATAATGCACTTCGGGTTGTTGGATCTAATATTAATATAAGATGGTGTGTGGTTATCTTTATTAAAGGGTTTGTGAATCCCCTCTTTCAAGTTCAGGGTAATATCTAGATAATTTACTTCCTTACAATTAGTTAAGTATGTCTTTAAGTTTATATACATATATATATATATATATATATATATAGGTTTATACGATGAATTCCTGAACTAATGACTAGAGCATTATGAATTTTGAGACAAAGTGTTTAGCCGTAAGGGTTGCATAAAAGAAAAATACACCAGATAAAGCCCATATTATATGAGCTTTATTTAGTGTCTTTTTTATGCGAATGGGTAAATAAGGGAGCGGAAGACATTTGCGAAAATTAATTGTGTGAAATCTTAACAGTGTCGATTAGACATACATTAATTAATATTCCTCAAATTTGAGTAGCTTTTGAGAATTTTAAAGGTTTTCAATACAGGCACGACCTCTCATTTTGAAATTTATTTTTGCAGGTTTGCATTCAATTATTTATCCATATGCATTGAATACCAGTTTAGTAATATTCACTGAATTCCACTCTTATAAAACCGCTTAGCTTAAGTTTTACATTTAAAATATTATCTTAAATAAACTTAAATAAAGATTCAAGACGTAAGGTTTAGTATCATTATATATTGATTTTAATTTGTGTAAGGCGACATAAATATGTTGCACATCTTCTCTGCTCATGAATCTAATGTTACTCGTTCTAGGAGTGTATTCTTTAAGTATATATGTATATATATATATATATATATATATATATATATATATATATATATTATATATATATATATATATATATATATATATATATATATATATATATATATATATATATGGGTGCATGTGTGTATCTATATATCAGAAGCAAACGCTTGGTCAGTGTGTTCGCATTAATATTAATATACAATCACAGAATTACTTTAGTAATTTAATATTTCATATATGAATTGTTATTATTATTTCTGGTGACCTAAAGAGAAATAAAACTTACTATTAGAGTTATATTTAGAGTAAACAATCTATTTCTTAATTCATTTCAAGCTGGTGTTGGTTTACTTGCTATTTGGTGTTTCAGTTTACCTCACCACTTCTAAAGTATTTCCTACAGCTTTAAAAAGGCACGTTTTTATTCGTAAATTATGTGACGTTAGACATGTATATATATTTATATACAATTAATTAATATTGGTATTTATTAGAGAATAGAGGATATATATATATATATATATATATATATATATATATATACATATATATATATATATATATTTATATATGTATGTATATATATATATATATATATATATATATATATATATATATATATATATATATATTGTTTATGCAAACATTGTTAAAGATTACGTAAGTCGTCTGTTTAATTATACTTTTTTTATTTTTTCAATATTTGTGATGGTCTTTTTGTATTAAAATCAAGAAAATTATAAATGTTTTAAAGGTTTCACAGGTTTCAGGAACATTTTCGATTCTTCATCGATCATCCTTAGGTATCAAAAGCAAAGAAACAAAACAGCTGGAGAAGGAAAAGAATTTTAAAAGGGCAAAAGTATTATTTTTATTATTATTATTATTATTATTATTATTATTATTATTATTATTATTATTATCATTATTATTATTATTATTATTACCATGTTCATGATCAAAATCATCATCATCATCAATATCATTCCAATCATCATTACCATTCGTATTATTATTGTTTTTATTATTATTATTATTATTATTATTATTATTATTATTATTATTATTATTATTATTATTATTATATTTATTATTATTATTTTTATTATTATTAATATTATTATTATTAATATTATCATTATCATTATTATTATTATTATTATTTTTATTATCATGTTCATGATCAAAATCATCATCATCATCATCATCATCATCATCATCATCATCATCATCATCATTGTTATTATGATTATAATTATTATGATTATGTGTATTATTATTATTATTCGTATTATTATTATTATTATTATTATTATTATTATTATTATTATTATTATTATTATTATTATTATTATTATTATTATTATTATTATTATTATTATTATAACCATTACGCAGAATTAATGTAAAATATTATATTCAATTTAATGAAAATGATAATAAGAAAAACATAGCATCTCAACTGATTAGTTGCATTGTTTTGTTTATTAGCTTTGCTAGTTATTTATTCTTTGGGGCAAATGTTATTGATACGTTTACTTAATGTATATACGTATATATATATATATATATATATATATATATATATATATATATATATATATATTCTGCTAATGTGTCCTTTTCATGTTTTCCATTTAATATTTACGTCTTCTTCAATTATTAAATGTGCGTCGAAAAATCAGTCGCATTGCTTCCTAGACAGACGAAAAGTGTTTATTGTTATTCGTTAGTTCTCTTATATGTTATCTGATAGATGTTGCAGCTTGTTTGCATACGACTGAATTAATGTATCATGTTATTCAGTAGTTAAGTCTGACGATTCGGGGAAATGTCGACAGGAGATTAAGTTTTGGAATTATTTTTTCTTCTTACATAGTTTCTTTGATATTTTTTTCAGTCGCGGAATTGCTTAAACTTATTTATCAAAGATCAATTGGGTTTAATGAATGTCCTGGGGTAGCCTTCGATCCCAAATTCGTTAAAGAGAAAGTTTTCAAGTGCAACATATATATATATATTTCAAGTCTACACTGTGTCGTTCGTATTTCGTTTAAATAACACACATTTCGAACTGCTTGACGTCGGTTCAATAAGAATGAGATAAATAAAATAGTTATATAGTAAACATAATTATGATTCTATCAAATTAAACTTATATTTATCATTTTATTTTAAAAGGAAAATAAAAATATATCCTGTTCATCCAAAATTGAAATTTAAAAAACGGTAAAAACAATCTCTGAATGTACAACTAGATTTATGTATTTTTAATGAAAATTAAAATCATGATATAATAGATAACATTTAATTAAAACCTTATATATTTCAAGGTTCTAATGAGAGGTTGTGCCCATATTATGCTACTTGAAATCATTTTTAAATACTTTGAAGAAACAGAAATTTTAAGGATAGTTATTAATTGACGTCTTCTATTTACTGTCCACATTTCACAATATTTGGAGACATCTGAATCTTTACGAATGATTTCAGCCCCCTTTATTATTCAACTTTTTTATTAAAAAAATATAGCGGATATGTGGACATTATACGCCTAGCAGCTTGTTGTTAAAATTCATTAGTATTGGTTTATTAGTTTAGGAATTAATCCTGTATGTACAAATATAAAAACATATGAACATACTTAATGTTATAAAGATAGTGCTATACAAAACAATAATAAATATGTATGTTTATTCGATTTCTTCGCTTATAATTATCTAATGTAGACCTATAAGAATATTTTAAATTATACAGACAAAATTGCATGGTATACATACCAAACACCTTGGTGTTTTATGCAATTAAATTATGTTTTTAAATGTTACCAAACTATATTATACACAATATGTTGAACACGTATATTATGTTTCAGCAAGGCAACGCTGAATAGTCTGGCAGTTCTCCTAAGTGTATATATACCAACGATAGATAGATATGTTAACGGGAAGAGATAATCTATGCTATTTCAAACTTAAGCATAACAGACCAAACAAAATAGCATTTTGACTATAAGCGTCACAGACCGACTTATATTTTATAGTTAACTGAAGGTGACGTTAAAAATCGTAGATAGTGTCACGTATAAAAATATTTGAATGTATAAAATAAATTGCGCCATTTTTTCTGTGAAATAAGTACTGAAAAATCTATTAAGACTGACACGTTACAGCTTGAACAACCATAGAAATGTGAGTACACATTATTAATGTGCTAAAATATTGTCGGCATACATAAAAAATGGTAAACATATATACCGAGAAAAACAGCGCTGATATATATAGTAAAGAAGAACTTTAATAGATTGAAATAAACACAATTGTTCGCGAGCAATGTTGAGTGTCGTGTTAAGTATTGGCATTACTTTCCTACAAAATAGTTGACCACTTATGAAAGTCAAAAGCTACTCGATTATGATGCTTCATAAGATAGAATGATTGGAAGTCGAGAGATTAAAAATGTTGTTAGAGAATAATTAATGGAATGCGCCAAATTCAAATACATGTTAGGACGGTTAATAACAGGGATCTATTGGCATTCTATTAATATGACCATGTTGTCATCTGTTGGAAAGCAGTCCCGTAGTATACTGTTTGTAAAAAAATATGCTTGATAAATGTGCTATAAAAGCGAATAGGTAACAATGATTGTGGATACGCGGTCGGATGCGGAACCAAGTCCACAGTTTGTACAGATATGCTATATAATCTTTTGATTAAGCAATATAATATAATGTGCATATAAATGAATTATATACACACATTATGGAACGAAAGCTCACTAAACACATATATTTTTTCGTTTAATGTAACGATAATAATATTATATCCCAGAACACTAGAAAGAAACCATATGTTAGTAATTATGTACATTGTTATACTTGGTAAGTTGCATAATCTGAAGCTATTTCAAAGAGACATATTCTAAGAAGATAATCCTCGTGTTTGAATTTTTAAACTATAACACAACTTACAGTTATTTTGCTATAAATCTTCTGAAGAGTATGAGTTAATTTCGCGCCGTTTTCACAATTTTAGAATAGCATAACAACAGGCGCAGGCGAGTTATTTTAAACTCCTGTTTTACCTTGATGAGAACTAACAAACGATGTAATATAATAAGATGTGGCACTGTTTCGAATGATGCCAACAAATCGGTTTTGGCCAAGATTACTATTACAATAAAAATAGCGTAAAGTAAAAACTATCTAAATAACGAAGACTATTAAATAATAGCCTTACTCCTAGATCCGTTCTGACTTGAAGTGTTACGTTTCTCATCTATTAATTGTATCGAATCAGTTCCTTGCATGATACAAAACTGCCTTGGACACACCTTCGACGAGGTGTTCGTTTTACCCGACTGCACAACCTCGAGAGCAATCTGTACCAGGCATGTATACTTTTTCTGCAAACCATATTTCTAAACCATATAGACTTTGCAACCTCCCCCCTTGATCCACCCAGGTATTTCATAAAACTACCTCCAGTGGTAAGGCTCCAATTTGAGAGTTTTGCGAAGGTGGAGTCAACCCTTAGTTTCCACTTGTCGCAGATTCACTCAGACTCAGACTGGCAGTACATGCCTTGCTTTGCAACTATGGGTCAAATAAACATTATCGTTTGAAGACATTTTGGTTACCACATATACGCTTATAAAAAGAATGAATATACAAACCAATCGTATATAATATATATATATACAATAGCCTCATTAAAATAACCCAAAGGTGCTTGATATGCCGTAAAACCCAACTAATCAACAAACATATTCTATGAATATTTAGTCCAGCCAAATCAGCGAGACGAAAAAGGTCGAAATAAGAGAAACATGAGGTTTTTGACACCATCCATTTCTTAAATGTCTAAATATGCACATATTAAAAGTTTATAAGAATCAGCTGATGGGAAATATTGACCTATTATTAGATAGGGGACACGAATTACAATTCTGAATGATGTCAGATGGACTCAAAACTGCATATCGATGATAATAATAATGTGATGTAAAAATAAAATGGCAAGATAATAAAGAATTAGTTTAAAGAGAAATAGGAAATCAGAAACTTTCCTTTGCTCGTGAGGTCGAAAACAACTAAACAGAATGCTGTCTAAAAAGCAGTGGCTGGAAATTAGGCCGCAAACATATACGACTGAACTGACGTTACTTGAGGTAAATATATATTATTTAATAGGTTGTCTATGGGCCCCAGGTGAGATGGAGTCTAACATACATGTAGACTGGTCAGGAGATGAGATATCACTAGTTAATACGAAGATTATTTGTTTAGTTGGGGAAGAAATCAACGAGTAAGGAACTCGCTTTCCCACGAAGTTATTAGCTATCTGTAAAGGAAATAACTCATTGCTCGACAAGAAACGAAATGATGACTTGATCTCTTCCATTGTACTGAATTGCGAAAATACGATGTAATTATATTCATAAAAGCCCAGGAAATTCGAACAACGGTTTTTTGGTAGCTTGCTTCTAAGGAAGCACGGAATAGTTTTTACATAAACTCATTAAAATTATAAATTATTATTGCCGAGAAAAGTAAAAATGTTATTTACAAACCGAATCTACCGGGATTTTTACGGGATATTTTTGTTTGCAATTTTGTCACGCTAGTTAGAACCCAGTTTTATTGTTTTTCTTTTAATTTCTCGTAAGTAAATATTTAAAAATATAATTCAATACGAGGATATATGTCAGTAAAATGTTGGTGTTTCGATAAATTCGATAAGATAACTTACGAAATGTTGAAATTTAAATCCCATGAATGGGTTTCGTTATTTTGACAAAGTAATCGCGATAATATGTTTGCCAGTTCCTTTCAGCTTTATTAAATAAAAGCAGATTTTTCTGAAGTTTAGTTAGAATTAATCGAATTCGATAGTTAAAAATGATAACATACTTAAAATAATGTGAAATGTTATGCTTCAACCGGGATTATGCTGTTTTATTACTTTACTTTATAGATATAAGATATAATATATATATATATATATATATATATATATATATATATATATATATATATGTATGTACGTGTGTATATATGTGCATGTATGTATATATATATGTATGTGTATATATATATATGTATATATGTATGTACGTATGTATATATGTGCATGGATATATATATATATATATATACGTCTCTAAATATATTATGTTTATGGAACCAAAGGCAGGAGAAAACCCGAGCTTTTCCTGCAGGCAGAAACTACAAGATGGCATCCCTTGTATATGAAGCAACTCTCAGAAGTCCACTCAGCGGCATAGATGAAACATACATAGGCTTTACACAGAGCACCTTAAAGCAGAGGTTATACACACATCGAAAAACTTTCAAATATAGCGACAAGATCAACACAGAAGTAGCTACCCGGTTATAGGAATTTAAAGATGAGGAATCACCTCTCACCATCAAATAACGCCATTGGAAAGAAGGCCGTCATACTTTTCAGCTTCGAACCTATGCTTGCTATGCAATACGGATAAACACAACATAATACGGACTCTATATGACCCCGACAAAGTTGGCATTCAAAGAAAGAGCGACGTATTCAAAGTAGGTATTCACAGGAGGCAGGCACTCTTACTCAACTGGAAAGATAGATTTACAGAGAGATAAACATTCTAGATAGGATTAAGATAATATCTGCAACACGTCACCATACGAACCGAGTTCAAATATAGTTATAATTACAATATATATATATATATATATATATATATATATATATATAAGAATATGACAAAGATAATACATGCAAATAGGTAGACACTAATCTGTAAATATAAACTACATTTTGAAGGAACAACCATACGCCCATGAGGCCATAGTTTTTTTTAGAGAAGCGATATTCTTTAGATACTTTTTTAATGAACTTTTGGAATACCTTTTTTTTTAGAAATGTTTTTTGTCAGAATTTTGTTCAGGGGGTAGGGAATGAAGTCGGCCAGGTGAACCGTGAGGTTTGACCTTCCATTATGTATGCCTATAACATCCACTCACCGACACCTTGCATGCACAATACCTCATTAACAAATTTCACCTTATTTTGGATGTCTTCTTGCTTTTGGTGTTTCAAAAGTGTAAGGGGTTTGATCATTTTTTTAAATATCTTAATTTTTTTTTCAATACCAGTCGAGGATTCGTTCTCAACAATCTGTTCGGCAGGAACTGAATTATTACGGTGCCCTTTTTTTCTGTCGAGCTGAGGTTCTAGTCCTGGGTAGTCGTAGGAAATAAACCCTTCCAGTCCTTTCCATCTTTCTCTTTGGAGTGGAGTAAGTTTATTACTGTCTGAGGCGCCCTCACCAGGGAATGCTCACCGGAATACTCAAGCAGTGTTTATAGCCAGAGTGTTCTTTCTTTAGAGGCACTGGCTTTATTCCACCCATCTCCGGTCTTGTGCAACATATTCCTGCAGTAGGAAATAATGAAATACCTTGATCCACCCCAGCTAGACAGGAACTGAAGCATTTTAATGGCCTTTTATTTGTCGAGATGAGGTATTAGTTCTGGGTAGTCCTATGAGGTCCACTTTCCAAGGAATTGCCTCCTATCTTTGGGGTGGCGTTAGTTAATTGCTTACTGCCTGAGGCGCCCAGACCCGGGGAATGCTGAGTGGAATTGTTGTGACAATTTGTTAGAGGCTATAGTGCTTCTTCTTTCTCACGTTCCGGCCTTTTGCAACATCTTCTTGCGGGGGAATGAAGCAAATACCTGTAACCACCCCAGTGTATACTGGCCGTCAAAACTGAGTACAACAACTCTTGTTGTCTGTTGTATGATATTTTTGTCAATATATTCGTTTTCTTTAAACTCCGAGTTTTTGTTTTCCTTCCGGCCCCTTTCAGAGAAACAACATTTTCATATATCAATGTGTTGTCATTTTTAAGCACAACATTAATACCACGCAAAGAATGGTAATCGTTCTAATAGATGAAATGGCAAAAACAGAATTAATAGAAGACTATACATATTTGTATTGGACGTTATGTATAATTTATTCATTTACAAAACATCCATTATTAATTTGTGTTTTCTCTGACATTGTACGATACACAGCGAAATAAGACATCAATCGCAACCCGGCGAACTTATTCTTAAACTCATGTTTAGCAAAGTGTGCTGTAGCCTTTATAACAATCCAACTTTTACATTAATTTCATTCCTTCAAAATATATTTACAATGTTTATATTTACTTGCCTTTATGTTCGTCTCTTCTAACGTTGCTCAAATTAACGTTTAAGATTTATTTCATAAAAGTGCATTCTAAGTCCAACCGACTGTCCTTCGTTCTTGGGTTAGTCATGCATATACTATTTTTATCTAGTACTAGCTGGACTTGTGTCTTAACATTGCTTGCATAAATTCCGTAAACCGAGAAAATCCTGCTCCTTTCCCTGAACCCTATATTGCGATATTAATTCGAATGTTTTGTATTTCTATTAAAAAGGTGCTTAGAAATTAAGTATGTGTGTGCGGACAAAGATTTAACTGAGAAAGTGGGGATAATTAAACTAGAATGTAATCTGATGTAATTGCCGATATAGTGGTTAAACAAATATTCGATGAAAACAATGTCGTTACAAAGGCAGCTACAAACACTAAACAATACGAAATAATAGGAATAATTAGGGTATTCGAGGGAGGTTTATTAAATTATAATAAAAACATGTAGTGTCTATGTTAGATTATGAGATGCCCTGTATTTCGGAAAAGTATTAGTTAGCTAGTAGGAATTGTGTCCGGGGTAAGTTTAAGAACGTAAGTGCAGGTTAGTACAACCCGGTATTTGTTTGAATGATTAATTCTAAAAATGATAGTAAATTGACAATATTTGGCCGACATGAAAGATTTGGGGTCAAGGGTGATTAGACACAGAGCGAGAGTGAATGCACTTTTGTGATTGGATGACGAAACAATGAGTATGTGACGTCATTTGTTGTTGTCGAGACGATAGTCGAAGTCAGTCCGCCATGCAAACCGAAGCAAGAACATGTCCAGACGCTGAGTCAGCGATGAAAGTCGAAGCGCGCAGATGTTTAAAACAATGATCTGGAAAGTTTAACTTTGGGTCTGAAATGAGACAAGAATGAGCGACTCAATCTATCTCCCTAACATGTAGTCAGAAGAATAGTGAAGTCGGAAAACTGAGAAACATCAACTGGAAAACGGAGACTCTTTCCCAGGCGAGATCAGGAAGGATAAATATACTTATTTGCATAAGCCTCTCAACATGTCTTCTGAATTCTTTCTTTGTCGTATCAAAAGTTTGATCCTCAGAAAATAGATGCACAACGCCCGCCAACTTGGAGGGCTGCAAGACGAGGAAAAAAGTTAGGGGATCTAAAAAAAGTTTAAGAAAACACCCACGGCTCAACGTTCGACGACCACGAAGACGACGGCCAGACGAAGAAGTAGAGAAAAAAGAAGAGGACTAAGAAAAGTGTCAAGTAACTCTAACCGTAACCCGACTTGGATTGGAGTGAGCTATTGTTATAAACGAGAGTTTTGAGAAAACCACATACCCACCCACCCATTGTGTTCAAAAAGATGAAGGGCGTTTGTATGAAGTTTTGATCATCGTATGGTTGAGTGGATGCATTTTGTAGGACACGCACGCACACGTGGGTGTATATCCACGCATTGATCCTCCGTTGGAAGACACCCCAAGATCTCAGTCCACGCGGTAAGGTCAAGCGAGTAAAATTATATAACTGACACTTTAAAAACATTTAATTGTTGAATGTTTAAAGACTCTAAATGCTTTCAGTGTTAAATGGTTTCAAACCAGCTTTTGATTTCGAGAAACGTTTAAGAGACATTTCATAACGATCAAGTTTCATCGGACGTTAAATCTACAACATTTTATCTTCATATCATTCTGAATTCCATTTGTATGTCCGAGATAAAGATTCTGGTCTTTTTTATAAGCGTTTCCAGTTCTTTTTAGCATTTTGCAAATAGCTTCACGTAGTCAATATACATGGGTGGTATATTCTGTTTTCTGTGTCTTCCCACTTCTATTTGACATCACATTTCTTGAGTATTTTCATTTTACTAGCTATGATTAAATGTACAGGTGATGGTATTTTCGGAACATGTGTTTCTGTATTATTATTATAATAATAATAATTATTATTATTATTATTATTATGATAATTATTATTATTATTATTATTATTATTATTATTATTATTATTATTATTATTATTTATCACATAGTCTGTAGTTCTTCTTTTGAAGACTCGTCAGCGTAGCTATACACAGCGAGAGCATCAACTTCGCTCTATCTCGCTACCTCTCACTCTGTTTATTCAACGACTCTTTAATATTTATAAATGTAACTTGGAAAAAAGGATGAGCATATCATACCTAAATGGATTTAGGAAGGTCCTACTAACCACTACACTTTCTTTACTCCTCAAGGTTACTGCATAATCGACATAGCAACAATTAACCGATGCACAAATGCGTGCAAGTAAACGCTGATATCGGTGAACGTATAGGGAGACTACTGCTTCTGTGCATGTATTAAGACGTTGTCATAGCGAAGCAAGGATATTTTGCATTTGCTTCTATAATGACGCTGCCGATGCACGGCAGAGCGCAGGTCGATCAAAGTAAAAGCAAAATGCTGTTCGATAATCATAGTTGTACAGTGTATTGATTTACTCCTCTCCAGGAGTTAGGCACAAGGCCAGTTTTTATCTTACTCCCACAAGTAAGATGTGACCCAAGGTCGGGTCGGGAAAGTGGGGTTTAAAAATTGCCTGGGCAGCCCCGTCGGCATTCCCCGGTAGGGGCGCCTCAGGCAGTAAGCAATAAACTTACTCCTCCCCAAAGAGGGGAGGCAAAGCCTGGGAGGGTGGGTCTCCTAGAACTGCACAGGACAGACCCATAGACCGGCGTAAATCAAGACCCGAAGGTCAAGACAATACCGATCTATGGGGTGCAGTATCCATCGGAACAGATACTACACTTTGATCTTAGCCAAAAGGCAGCAACGTTGGATTTACTTTTATGTTCACATTCTAAGAATACCATCTGTTGAGATCTTTAAGTTTTTTTTTTATTGTATACAAACGGAAAGGGTACTTTTGTAGTTTTAATTTAATAAACGCGTAAGTGTGAATGTTCAAACACCCCCCCCCCCGCATTGAATCAAATAATTAACTATAATAATCTCGTATATCGTGGCAGTGCCGTTTCCGGAAGAATGTGTACTTATTACTGGGTGGCGTTTAGTATTACTGAGTAGAGAAAAAGAGACTGACCAGAGAATATGCAAAGATCGGTTAGTGTAAATGAAACTAAACATGGAGCAGGCATCTAATAAATAACTTTCGGGTAGAAACCTGTACTCATCTATTATTGAAAATTATTACTTCGGTCTTTGTAAAGAAGACTACAGCCTCAGTAATTGCTGCCCTATGGGCGGGTAGATTTTGCTAGTTATAAATAAATTTAAGTATATATATATATATATATATATATATATATATATATATATATATATATATATATATATAGATAGATAGATAGAGAGAGAGAGAGAGAGAGAGAGAGAGAGTGAGAAAGAGATAGCGATAGAGATAGAGAAAGAGATATGTAGATACAAAATTGATACATAAAATCACATTGGCAAAGTCGCTATAATTGATGAGAAGAACAAAACGTGCATTACTAAGGAAACATAAAGACACAGTAAGAGGGGATCAGGTATCTGTTTCTTTCATGGTTCATCTGACGAGATTCTCATTCGTATTTTCCCTCAACGTCTACGTTGATAAAGAGTCGACCGAAAGAGCTTTCGGTAGAAATAACACGTTTTTCTTCTACACTTCCCTTTTACTACGTTGCTTGAGTAAACAGCAAACACCCTTGTTTATTTCAATCTCAGTGAACAGATTTCTGATCCTTTCTACCTGTGTTCTTATGATGTTGCTTTCGTAATAGACCTCTCATTCTTCTCAGCGATTATGGCTACTTCGCCAATCTTATTAAAGTTCATATATATATATATATATATATACATATATATATGGTAATATCCTAAACTAATGAGCATGTCATCATCATATATATATATATATATATATATATATATATATATATATATATATATATATATATATAGGATCAAATATAAACCAAAAGTAAAACTTTTAGTAGATGGAATCTATTGTGAAGAGGTTTAGCTCAATATACGAGATAGAACAATTGTAGAGATAGAAGAAATAAGAGTGATAAATATGCGATATATTGAACAATTGAAATTTGAAATAAATCTGGACATTCGTCGCATATTTATCACTCTTTTTTCTTCTATCTCTCTCTCTCTCTCTCTCTCTCTCTCTATATATATATATATATATATATATATATATATATATATATATATATATATATATGGTAATATCCTGAACTAATGAGCATGTCATTATTAATATTGGAATATACATTCTAAGTAATACAGTGAATAATATGGTAAATGTTAACATATGCGGAGCATTTGTTTAAAAAAAAATGAACTTACTATGAATTTTTGAATATATATATTTCCGGCAACCCGTTTCTTTATTTGTATAATTATATGCTTACTAGCTAATTCTAATTCGCTTTTGGGTTTGTTTATGAGTCTTCCGAAATTGGTTAAACATCTTTGGGGTTAATTGTTTGGCTCTATATTTTATTTTAAGTCTTTCTCCTAAGTCCATTGCATTTGTATTAATAGCGTTATACGTATGAACTTATGCTAATACATAATTGTTGGTGACGTTGTCTATCACTAAGTTTTTGCATTTGTATTTGTTAACTTTATAAACGTTTCTGGTCATATCTGCGAAGTTATCATTAGATTTAAGTTGTTTTTTTTTAGTCAGAAGATAGGTTTCTCTGAAAAAGATATTATCATGCCGTGTGAAACAAATATTGGAAATTATATCCAGCAAATCTGTTTTATAATCGACTTTTGAGGAGTATTCACTGTATACAAGGCCCTGGAAGTTAGTGATGTTCGTATTTTCTGTATTAGCGGCGGTGAAATATTTCCATTTCATACACCGTACGACATCTTCCACTTTCTTTATTATAGTTTATAGGTAGACAGTCTTCTTGAGCGTCGATGTGTCTTTGGTTAAATAGCTGAGTCTTGCGGTTTCGGCTTTTCTTAAGTATTAATATAGTGTAATATCTATTTCCTAGAGTGGTTAACTGTGTCACCGATTAATGTAAAGATATAAACAGTATAGCAATATAAAAATAATAGCTTTATTCGAAACAATAAAGGTCTTCGAGTGTCAATGACATCATGTGACATCTTTGGAATATGTAATGTATAGTTTTTTGATAAATAATTTGTATTTTAACTTACGCATTCTTACGATCGAGCACTTTATTGATGTCTTTTGAACATACCCCGACACACGCCACATTGAGGAGTTGTGATACAGGAACACAGTATGTATATAGATGACTATATATACATATATATATATATATATATATATATATATATATATATATATATATATATATATATATATATACAGGGTGGGCCAAAATAAGGGTCCTATCTTTAAATTTGAATAACTTGAATTTGAATAACTTCCACAAAATAAAAGTTAAACTCACCAAACTTTATGGGTGTGTAGACTGACCCTTCCGAGATTTTTTGAAATAAACAAAACAAATTTTAGCCGAAAAACACTTCTTAAAACTTACAAAAACTAAAGTATTGTTTTTTACACTGTTTTGAGTTTTTTAAGCAAAAATAATGTTTTCTAAATGAGGGTACGTTCCTTAGGGCTAATACGGCTCATGCTTGCTTCGGAAGGGGTCCTTTACTTATTCTAAAGAAAAAAAAAATCAATAAATAAAAAGGTTATGAATTTTTAAAAATAGGACCCTTATTTTTGCCCACCCTGTATATATATATATGATAGCGTTTCAAGATTATTGCTCTAATTAGTGCAGGAAACTTACAATTTCAGATGGTCAGGTGGCGCCAACACGGTTCACGGAGTCAGCCAAAGATCTCGAAGTAGCCACCATATCCACTCGGCCACCGGAAATGGTCATGTTATTAAGGAAATAAAGATCAATATGTACCTTGAAGCGGGCACAGATAGAAGACTAATCGAGAAAGTGTTCCAGGAATGTATTCGGAACTTTGCATATAAATATATATATACATATATATATATATATATATATATATATATATATATATATATATATATATATATATATATAATATTAATATAAATAAGATAATCAAAATAATTATTAATGTAAAATTTGAAATTAGTAGTTAGTTAGTGTCCCTTGGTATAAATAACTGGAAGACAATATATTGGCATAGTTAAACCAAGATTTTACGATATGCTATATAATAATTTTTGATAACCGTCTTTGAAAATGTTTAAGAGCTTTTAACTGTTAGCGCAATGCATCTGTGAATAACATATCGTGCATCTATATATGCAACAGTCTTGTCTTGTTGTCATATTGAAGTAATGTTCGACTCATTTGTTTTAGCTTTATCCTCATGTCAGAAAACACGTAATATATATATATATATATATATATATATATATATATTCGCGTTTGTGTTACTGCATGTGTGTTTATGTAATATGCAGTCAAGTCCGTTTTAAGAAATCTGAAGTCTATCTTTTCGGTTACGCGTATTCATTAAGAGTCAAAGCTTTCATTGTTGCAGAGTCGGGGAAGTAAAAAAGGGTGTTATCTTCAAATAACGGTATTATACGCTGATCATTCAATTTGCTAAACGCAAAAGTATTCAATTTGTCACTCGTAAATGCATTATGCGTACTCTCAAGTTGTTCGGATAGCACAATATCAGTAAATCGGCAGAATTACGCACCGATAATTTCATTACGAGCGCATAATTCTGTAATGGCATTAAGTAAAATGTACTAACTTTGAATCATGTCGTCTCACGGTTCCAAATCGAATTAGTACTTGATGGTCGGAAAAGGCAATTTTCGCTGCTTATTTCAGCATTTAGGGAATTTCTTTATTCCTTAATGTTTACGCTCAGACATGAAAACGGGAATCACCTTTTATTCTTCTCTAGCGTTACCAAAGTGTATCATCCTTTTTATACACACACACACACACACATATATATATATATATATATATATATATATATATATATATATATATATATATATATATATATATAAGTGTATCTATATGTTAGAACGAGATATTTTAATAAGGGGTCAGTAAAATATATAACGCATTAGCAAAGTAGTAGGGTATATGTGTCAAAACATTTCCACAAAAGTACCGAATTTAAAATTGTTACATACGAGTAAAATGATAATAATAATAATAATAATAATAATAATAATAATAATAATAATAATAATAATAATAATAATAATAATGAAGAGGGCGAAGACCACGACACTATAGAACTATATGAGGAAGAAAAAAGAGAAGCGGAAAACATCAAACGATTAATATCCGAGAACAAAACAAAACTTCCATTCCTAAGGAACGAAGACAAGAAGACGTTTAAAGTTGAAACATAGAAAGTAAACAGAGTACTTACGTACATCCTAACATAAGCTATCACAGATCAAAACAACTTGATATATGCATGGGCAAAATCAATAAGAATAAAACTAAAACGGGAAAAGAAGACTGACCAAAAGAATAGACAGACGAAATCTGGACGTGAGATCAGAGTGGAAACCCACATCACCAAACTTCAAAAGGAAGCTAAAACTGTAATAGGATGAAGGGGAACAGTAAATGATTGGAGAGCAGAAATGCGGATCGCAAGGAAAGACTAAATAAGAAACATGAAGAACTGAAACAAAAAAAAAGCAGCAAAAGAAGGAAGATTGAGACTATACCAGTACAACTCAGAACAGTATAAACATAACAGGACCTTTGAAAACAATGAAAGCCAGTTTTACAAAAACGTAAACGGAGAAAGAACAACAAAAAACAACCGGACCCGACAGAAACAAAACATTTATTGAGCATCAAAACAAAAAGCTAAATGGCTGAGGGAAATGAAAAAAAAATTAGAGAAGGAAAAGAAAAAGAAATTAATAATGTAACTATTAAGACAACACTAAAGAAAATGGCAAACTGGAAAGGCCCAGGTAACGGTTGGTTAAAGAAATTCACAACCCTACATAAAAAAAACTAGCACAGAAACTGAGAGGATGTATCCATAAAACAGACGTACCAGAGTGGATGACCAAAGAAAGGACAACCCTCATACAAAAAGACGCCAACTTGGGAACGACTCCAAGCAATTACAGACCAATATCCTGTTTACCGACAATGTGGAAAATCCACAACCGAGAGAGCAAATTTACCATTCCTTGAACTATCGTGGGCTACTTCCCGAGGAACACATTTGGACGCATCTGGAGGTGGACGTATCGGTTGGAAATCGTTGGTTTGTCTTACACGATTGTGTGCGGGTGGGCCCGTGCAGTCGGGTGCAGAATAAGGCTGTTCTCACGGTTGGAGCGAACAAGTGCTGTCAGAGCAGTAATTGACGAGCACGGGGTCAGGAGGTCAGAGAACATGAGTGAAGGAAATGTGTGCGCGTGAGTGTCGCACGTGCGGATCCGTGACGTCACTTTTTCTTCGGAGAAGCTGAGAGTTTTTGTTGTCTGGGTTTTGGAGACGAGCCTATCAGACGTGATTTTTACCATATAGTCTGCAACATAATTAAGGAAATTGATTCCCTAAGAGAATGCAAGCGAAATATCTTTTCCCCCTCCACGAATGGTTAAGGACTTAATTGATAAGTAATTACGAAAGCAGTAAGTTGCTCTCTCTCTCAACTTTGGTGTATATATCCAAGCCGATGGATAACTAACGTCTGTAATAAAAAGAATTGAAAGTTTAAAAGAGTGTTTGTCTATTGAGTCGGTTATGAAGCTTTTGTTGCATCGGCGTGGTTCACGGCAGAAAGAAAGAAGGAAGAATTCAACCACTAGACGACGCACCCCTCTACGCGACGAGAAAAGATTGAGGGTGCGAGAAATTTAAAGGTATGCAAACTATATGATTGCTGGTGTTAAAAAGATGTCGAGTGTTTAAACGAGAACTACCACGGCCAGTTCCAGGACGAGCATACAAAACGAGAACCGTCGCAGCCCAAGCGGGGACTATGTAACAATTACCTTTTTGGTGCCGTGACCAGGATTTTCACACAGGGAAGTGGTGAACTGGGTTATCACTAAAGCATATGGGTCCGAAATAATAATAGAACCCACAGCACGTGGTCGGTGAAGACAAAGAGAGAGAACTTCAAAATAGTAAGTAAAAGCCGTTAGTTTTGTTTTGAGAGAATGCGCCTTAATAGTTGAGTTCAAGGAAGAAAAAAGACGTGATGTACCATAAAAGTAAAAACAGTGAAAAAATAGAAACAAAACTAAATAAAAAAAAGTAAAGACAGGTAACAGACGAACACACGCACACACAAAATCAAATATTAAAAAAAGTAATAATTCTTATTAGAAGACAGACAAAAAAAATAATAATACGTGACAAACGCACACATGAATTTAGAATTAAGGTAATAAAAGTTTTTAAAAAGAAGCCGAAAATAACATGTACTATTGCACACACGCGAGTACTTACTTTTGTAGAAAGAACAATAAAAACGGAGAGAAAAACAGAAGAAAACGGGACGGTGACGAATTTACACACATGCACACACACTTTCTGTCCATGTTTGAAAGTATGCATTCTGTGGGGGAGGTACTGATTTCTTGTATTGTTTGTGTTCGGGGGGAGTTCGCTCAAATGTTTTTTTTTTTAAATCTTTTTGTTTGAATTAAATGTATCGTCGAGAGAGAGAGAGAGAGACTAATTGAATTAATTTTCCTTGTTTTCGGGTAAGCCGAAAACATTGTTTTTTCCCCCTCCTCGTATTAAAATATTAATATATAAAGAAAAAAACAGTAACTAATTAAAATTAGGTAGAGGTAAGCCAATTAAACGGAGTTCGAATGGGAGAATTGATCTTTTGGCGGTGCGGTAAGAATGTTGGGGCGGTCCGATGTATTAGGCTTGTAGTGGCCGGTCTCTCCGATTGCCCGCTTATAGTATAAACGGGTTGGGATTGAGTTATGTTCGCTACACGTGACCCGTTGAGGTAGCCGTTGATCTTGCGATTATACGGACAAAGAGTTGTTTCGGTTCCACACGCGTGTAAAAAGAAGCTAGTTGTAACCATGAAAAGATTGGCATGAAATATTTGGGGGGGGGGGATCTCGGAGTTACCGCATTGGTATTGGTCATTGTTGTTTAGTGGGTCGGTGGGGCCCACGATGGCACTGCGGCGGTGTGGCGGGTCTGGATGATTGTGAAATTAGGTTCGTGTGAATGAATTTGTTTCTGCCCGAGCGGATTGGTATAGCACCAGAGCGATGGACATGTCGGAATTTGTTAGGAGCATTGGGTGAGATAAATGTGGAATGAATTCGTCCCCTTTGATATAGGATATTTGAAAGGCGATTCGCCGGCCCTAAAATTATCGTGACCCGACTTGGAAGGGATAAACAAAGTGCAGTGTAGCTGGCTCAGATGAAATTTGACGGATCATCTTGGGTAGAGAGTTAAGGGGTCGCTCTGGTCCGTGTTGAAAAGCGGACGCAGTCGAATGGTATGATACGACGTATCTTACAGAGAAATTAGATGGCTGGCCATATAGGGATTATAAGAATTTTAAAATGGGGGTTTTCTGTTTTGCCCTGTATTCTGTTAGAATTTAATGGATGTGTGTGGTGAATTGTGTGACTAGGTATCGTGTGCAACCTTGCGACAGGGGAACACCCAGCGTGTCCTATCATCGATTGTGACAGGGATGGCCATAGAGCCGATATCGATCGTAAGGGGAATTTCTTTACATCCCAGGAAATGTCATAGGGCCGAATGTAGGCAGCCGGGTCAAGAGGGTGGAACTGAGATGTCCAGCCGTCCTAACCCTTGGTTCTGACCAGACCCTGCAGAGGGGTGTGTAAAAATAACAATCTTAGGCTTGTTTTTTGTATAAGGAGGGCCGGAATCTTTGATAATGCCCCTGTAGGAACTGATGCATCTTGAGGTGGACGTATCTGTTGGTAATCGTTGGTGTGACTTGCGCGATTTAGCGCGGGTGGGCCCGTGCAGTGGGATGCAGAATAAGGCTGTTCTCACGGCTGGAGCACACAGGTGCTGTCAGACTGAACATTGACAAGCACCGGGTCAGAAGGTCACAGAACATGAGTGAAGGAAATGTGTGCGCATGAGTGTCGCACGTGTGGATCCGTGTCGTCAATTCTTCTACGTATACACCATAATTAGGGGAATTAATTCCCTAAGAAAATACAAGCGAAAGATCGTTTCCCCCTCCACGAATGGTTAAGGACTTAATTGATAAGTAATTATGAAAGCAGTAATTTTCTCCCACTCTCTCTCGACGTTAGTGGATATATTCAAGCCGATGGATAACTAACGCCTGTCATAAAAAGAATTGAAAGTTTAAAAGAGTGTTTGTTGATTGAGTCGGTCATGAAGCTTTTGTTGCAGCGGCGTGGTTCACGACAGAAGAAAGAAGACAGAATTCAACCACTAGATGACGCACCCCTCTACGCGACGAGGAAAGATTGAGGGTGTGAGGAATTTAAAGGTATGTAAACTATATGATTTATGGTGTTTAGAAAAACGTCGAGCATACAAAACGAGAACTGCCGCGGCCCAAGCGGGGGCTATGTAACAATATGTCATACTTTTTCACTGGACAATGAAGGGTGGGGAAGAGATAGCTTTCGCTGAAGGCAACATAGAGAAGGGGGAAACGGGGAGAGGGAAGTGAGAACCCCGGGTGAGACCCTCTCGACACGACTATAGACTGGTTTATACGAGGAATGGTGTACTTTTTTATAGTTAGGTTAGCTTAAGTAAAAATACTTAGCTGAAAACTTTACTAGACAATATCAATTTCTGTCGTAGAATGCAGTAAGACAAAGAGACCACTAGCAAAATATACTATAACATAGTTTACTGGTGAATTAGGGGAGAGGGAATTAATGTTTGAGTAGTAAATGTGAAATTTAATTGAACACTCGGATACATATGTACACTGATCATGTCAAAAAAGTAAATGCAAACGTACAACTAAAATAGATAAAGAACATTCAAAAATACAGATAACACGTCCCTCATTTTAGATGGTTGCAATTTATTGTTTTTTTCTAGTATGTTTCGCAAATGTCTACATAAACAATTTCAGTTGGTTTTATTTCGTCTATATTTCTAGTTGTTTATACGATATAATAATTATTTAATTATTATATTATATGATATTTGTTTTCTACAAATGTGCTAGCTATTTTGGTTGCATTCTAGACTAGGACTTTTATGAAGATTCCGACTGTTGTGATTGGTGCTTTGTCTTGTGTAGTGTTAATTCCGCATTTGGTTCCATGTGTTTCCTCTTTTTCTGCCTTGTTTCAGAACTGTTGCTTGTGCTTTCACAATTATTATTATTACGGAAATGCTCTACATGTTGCATATTTGCTTCAAGACTCTGACAGCTTTCATGTATTTACTTAGTGGTTGTCTTCTTCTATTTCTACCTGTAAGTGCTTAGAACAGCGAGATCTAAAATGTGTCATTTTTCTTTCGTGTTAACATTTACCTGAATTGTTCTTCTAGAACTGACGTGTCCATCGGTTTTTATTTCCATGTTACAGTGGATTTTATAGCACTCATTTTGGAATCTTGTGTTTATTTTAATTCACTCCAGATAACGGAACATTGCCGCAAGGCGCAAATATGGAGTTAGGGCCATATCCATATAGGCATCTTAAGTGGGAAATTAGATAGCGATATGTTTGTTCGCATTAAATTTTAATTTCAATATGTTGGTATCAGAGATAAAGGGAGCATGAAAGAATTCCAAAGTCTAGCACTTAGAGGAAAAAAAGCTATTGGAATAGAAATCTTTCCGGCACCTGTAGATCTCAACAGTAAAGATGGGTGTGTAAGATGACTGTCGAATTGATCGGAGTTATTTACGTCGACTGAGCAATAAGGGAATGTGGTCTGCAACTTCAACAGAGCGCATTCCATTGAAGTATTTTAAAACAAGTACAAGTGTGCAGCATTACGATGATGGGACAGGGGCCCAAGCTCGTTAGACCGCGAGGGCCCTATTGAATTAGATATTGGGGGGGGGGGTTCTGTCTAAAACGCAAGGAATACTGGCTCCATCTTCTGATGTTTAATGTGCATAATTACCAGTGAATTAATTTCCGAATGTATTCATAAGTATCGTATACTGTTTTTTGATCAATCTTCTTTGTTCATTTATTATAAAGTTTACCATTTCGCCTTTTTTTAAACAAAGTCTACATTTGCTGCGTACAGCGATCCGGCCTATATTTGCTTTCTAGTAGTTCATTCTGATAGCGCGGTTATGTACGTCCATTAGTAACAACTGCTATGGCTTTTCAAGTGGTTTTGTTGCCATGCTAAATTTATTTGTTAGAAATATATTATGCGGTTTCTTATTTTCCAATTTTTCTTTTCTCATCTTTTTGTTTACTGTTTCAGTTTGTTTTCCGTTTTTCTCATTCTTGGTCTTGTTTGTTGTATGTATTTCTTTATTTTTATTGCATCGACTGCGCAATCTTCGATATATTCAATTTTACGTACAGTCGATCAACATAATCCATAATCACGAATTTCCTGTTTCCTCAATTGGCTGTCTTATGCCATGTCCATGAGTTCGTCTTTTCTGGAGGTCTCAGATTATATAGGCAAATATGTTGCATGGATACTACAAAAATCTATTTATGTTAACTTGTTTCTAGTATATAACCTACAAGTATTCTCTTTTCACTATGATTTAATCATGTCCGCTTACAGTATTACGAGGTATTATTATTTGTACGCACTATGAGTTCTCACACAATTCACCGTCAATGGTTGTTTACTGGTAACAACCGGTAGTATTCCCTGGAGTCTGAATGACACCAAGTCTCTCAAGAGTTCGACTACTCTCCAAATTCTTGATAACCATTGCAAATAACATTGATATATCGCAACAGTCACTTACCATTGATTTCTCGTTGATAACAACCATTAGTCTTCTCTGAGATTTTGGTGGCAATAAGCCAACCCATGGCCCACGTACCTTCCGCATTCTTCCTGTGAAGGTCTGGTTAGTGCTATTCTTTCTCGGTCTTCCCATCCTCCTTGTCCCTTCATGAGTATTTTGTGTGGTATCAGCTGAGGCTGGTGCAATCACATATTTCAGAGGTGGGTCAGTTTAGTCAATTGCTTGCAGTTTTTTTTCTTCTTGGGATCAGGTGATGTTATTGCTGTGATTTTTTTCTATTGTAACTTTCATGTGACTGGTTACATGTCACAACTGATACTAGTTGGTTGCTGCGTTCGAGGAAAGTCCTTTTGATTGCAGCAATTTTTTATAATTATCGTCCTTTGTATTGTGAAAGTGATTTCTTTGATACTAATTTCGCTTAGTTTATTTTTTATTATTATGTATTATATTGATTTTCTTGAGGCTCAATATCCCTTTCAATTCTCTGGAAATCTCCGTGTATTTGCTTTGTTTTTCCGATAACTTGATCATTAATCGTTGGTCTTCTGGAACGGAAAAATCTACGATTTGGTAGGATTTTTCTTTCTTGTTGACAATTATGATATACGGTTTCCTTACTTGTATGAGTTTATTTGTTTGCACCTGAATGCCCAAGAGGATTTTCTGATTTTCGTTTTCCAGTACTGTCTGTAGTTTATGTTTTTACCATTTGTCCACGTGTTCGAAATGGAGTCGTTTGCATAGCACCTAGTGTTCTACAGTCGTGTTTATTCTTGTATTCTTTTTGGTTTAGTTAGCTGCATTCAATTATTATGTGATTTACTGTTTCTTCTATTTGTCCAAACAATCATCATTTACTATTTTCCTGGGTTATATCTATTTTAGGTTTTATGTAATGAGTCTTAATCGCATTGTTCTGTGCAGCTGTAAGTAGAGATTCCGTTTCCATGCTCAGGTGTCTTTATCTCAGCCATGAAGAAGCATGTTAGTTTGTCTCTTCTCTGATCATTCTTATGAAACGTTTATGTAGCTGTTTTTCTTCCCTATTTTATTTTCTTGTCTTTTTTGCTTGTTTCGGTGCTTCCCATTGTTGATTATTAGGACGGTGTCTCTTGTGCGGTGATCAGCCTTTCTGTGTTATGGGTTATGTATTTCTCCATCTTTATTTTGTGTATTCTACACAGTCTTCCAGATTTACCAGTTATCTCCCCTTTTTGTCCATTTCCACGTCGAGTCTGTCCGTATCATCTTTTAGGTGTAGTGCATTGTGCACGGTCATTAATTTCCTTGTTTTCTGGTCAAGGTACCTGAGTTCTACTTTAGTCCAGCCTCCGAATTGTCCAAATTAGCTTATAAGTTATAGTGCACTGGTGCTTATGCTTTTTACTAGTTTGATGCTATATACTTTCGTTTGTAAGAGTTCCCTTGTTCTTCTCAGATATTCTTTTCCAATCTCCTCTTTCATTTCTGTAAGATTATTATTATTATTATTAGTAGTAGTAGTAGTTCTTATTTTCACCGCTCTTTACTGACAAAAAATAAGTAGTGCTGCCTAGAGTCTGAGTGATAAAAATTACCCCCAGATGTCTGATGCTAATAGTTTATTTCGATCAAAATTGCAATTCTCTTTTCGTTCAGGCAACGTTTATCATTGAAACCTCACTGATAACGGCATACTGATTCAAATAAGTCTTCCCATACTATTATATCCTGTGTTCTTCTAAAGGAGGTCTGTGTGGTGCTTATTATTATTTCCTACTCAATGAGTGTTATCACAGTTTGTATCAGTGATCGATCAATGAGAACAATGCAGGGTACCCTGTAGTCTAAGAGACAACACTCTCCCACGATATCCCGCACCCTACGCATCTTTTTATGAAGGTTGAAAACAGTTTGCACCATTGAAACAGCCTTTTACCATTAATTTCTCTCTATTACTGACCGTTCGTTGTGTTTGGGATATACGTTGAAATAATCCCCCTCATGCTGTTCTCTACACACCCTTCCAGTGGATGTCTGGTTTGAGTTCTGCAACTTTGGTCTTTCCCTCGTCTTTAGCAATTCTTAATCATTATGTGCCGTACCAAATGAGGTTGATGTTACCACATGTGTGTGTGTGTATTTTCGGGGAGAGGACGTGAGTTAATAGTGTTCTGGTATTGTCAGTTCTCTTAGTATCGTTTGATGTTCTTTCTCTATTTTATGTTCTATTTCTTGTTATGCCTACTTGTGACCGGTTAATCTTAGTTATTTGGCTACGCATTCAATGATTATTCTTTAAGATTTCGGTTTGTTCATCATCGCCTCCCCGTGTTTTATTGTCTCAATCTTACTTTTGATTTATTTTTCCCAGTATTTTCCAGCGTTTTTGCAACTGTTGCCACTATAATTTAGTATTTTAGTGATCTTCATCATAGTCTTCTGTGTTAATGGTCAATTTCCATGTATTTGCTTCGATATTCTGCATTCTATGTTATCAACCTTACAACTGCGTAGACGGCAGGCTTTTCCTTATTGATTATTATCCTGTCTATCGTTATACATGTATGAGGGTTTATGATTTTACCCACATGTCCAAAATTGTGTGTGTACTGTTCATTTTCTAATACAGTATCCGGTATGTGTATGTACCATGTGTCCGCATATTGAAGGTGCGGACATTTGCATAGTTCTAAATTGCACTGGAAGCTTTGGGTTTCGTATTTTTTATCAACAGAGTAAACACTAAATATTTGTTACCGGTGTTGTCTACTTTAGCGTTGATATAGTTGGTTCTAATCGTGTTAGTCTATGTTGCTATCAGTATCGATGCCGTTTCTCTGTTCGTGTGTCCTTTTCGTAGCCACGTCCAGGTCTTTCTTCTGACGTATTTACTCTTCTAAATAATCAGGTTGTATTCATCAGATTTTGATGATGGAGATTCGTCCTGGAAAAAACCAATCTGTATTTATTAGTTCTCAGCTGTAGTGATCCAGCCATCAGTTCAAGTTTTGATGTTTCTTTTCTTGTTCCTTTTCGGAAGTTGATAATTTTGTCAGATAATTTGTACATCGTTAAGCTGTATCAAACGTGGGCATATGTGTAATGGAAAAAACCCAATGGCGATGTTTCATTTGCATACTTATTTATAGTTTTGTTTATATCAAAATCATTATCAGTATAAATATTAATTAAACGATTTAATGAATAAGTTTCACATTCCCAATTATAACTTCCGGTTCAATTATTTTGAAATTCAAATGACAACTTCCGGTTAAATTTACAGACGAATACATTTACATACAAGTGCTCATTATGGTTGTATTCTATTTTTTGTCTTTATTTATAACTTTTTCAAATTACTCAGGAATATATAATTATTTAATTTGACTAATCGACGTTCTGTTTTTTCTTAATTCATTTACTTACTGTAGTAACAAAGATAATTGATGCCCGTCTCACCCCATTAATTAATAATGGAATGTTCTACATTTGTGTATATTAAGAGTGAATGTTAGAACACTATTTGTCTCAGTAGGCAGCGAGACGGATGCTCGCTCTGTCGCTGTATTTTGGCCGGGTCAGGGTGTAGTGTCTGTTCCGATGGTTGCTGCACCCCATGGACTGGTATTGTCTTGGCCTTCGGGGCTTGATTTACGCCGATCTATGGGGTTGTCCTGTGCAGTTCTAGGAGGTCCACCCTCCCAGGCTTTGCCTCCCCTCTTTGGGGAGGAGTAAGTTTATAGCTTACTGCCTGAGGCGCTCCTACCGGGGAATGCCGACGGGGCTGCCCAGGCAATTTTAATGGCCAGAGCGCTCACCTTCTCGGACGCTGGCTTTAAAATCCCACTTTCGGACCTTGTGTCACATATTCCTATTGTGGGTAGGAGTTGAATGCACTCAGTAAGCAACAAATGGTTAAATAAAGCTTATCCTTAAGTTATATTCGGGTACCATTTTTATTACAATTTATTTAACCATTCGTTATGGAACGTTACTCGAAACCCGATCGTCTAGACCTTGATACGACCGACTCGGAATCTACTGTCAAATTGCGGCATTGGAGAAAAATGTTCGAAGGATTCCTTACAACTCTACAGTTATCTTCAAACGCGACTTTAACAGGTACTGAGAAATATACCCTTCTTTTACATCGTGTCTCTACTGCTATTTATCGAAATTTATCTTGATGTGAAAATTATGAAACTGCGGTGGACATTTTAGAAGCCATGTTTGTAAAGAAAAAAATACTATTTTCGCTAGGCATTTACTTGCTACCCGGCGTCAACAACCAGAAGAAAGCCTTGAACAATACCTTCAGATTCTAAAGAGGTTAAGTCGCGAATGTGAATTGACAGCCTTTACTGCGAACCAAGCGAAAGATATTTTTATCAGGGACGCATTTATTAATGGAATACAGTCCAACCAAATAAGACAAAGACTACTAGAGAATAAAGACCTAGACTTGCAAACAGCTTATGAACAAGCTCTAACGTTGGACATGGCACAGAAGCAGTCTTCTATTTACAACCCGATATTTTGGAAGCTGCTATCGTAGCCCCTCCTCTACATGTTCAAAATTCTTCCATTGTTCAAGATGCTGCCACCCCCCTTATAACGATCACGAAGAACTTATCACTGCCGCCTCAGCTGGATCCACATGCTACTTTGTGGCCTTCGTATACATGCTCGTTCGTCCTGCCCGGCTCGAGATTTTAGATGCCACAAGTGTGATAAGCAGGGACATTTTTCGAAAATTTGCAGGTCAGCTTCTCAAAAAAAAACGTTCGGCTACTCTTGCTACTGTAGCACCAATTACAATATCAGCTGCATTCCCCGGCTGCCTCTCAAAAACAATCGTGAGGATTAAATTTAATGGATAGACTATTCATGCTCTTATTGATACAGGTAGTTCCGAAAGTTTTATTAATGCCAGTATTGTAAAAGCGAATAAATGGGAAATATTTCCTTGTTCCAACCAAATATCAATGGCAAATTCATCTTTATCGTCCCATGTAATTGTATATTGCATGGTTAACCTGAAAATAAAAGGAAACTCCTATCAAAGGATCAAATTATCAGTAATGAAAAACCTCTGCTGCGAAGTGATTTTGGGTCACAATTTTCTAAAACAACATTCATGTGTTGAAATTTCTTTTGGTGGCCCCAAGCCGGTCCTAAGCGTATGTGGACTAGCACCTGTCAAAGTGTGACCACCGTCACATTTTACAAACTTAACTCCTGACTGCTAACCAGTAGCAGTAAAATCAAGACGCTATTCAGAAACGGACAAACAGTTCATAGCAGCAGAAGTAACAAAACTACTTAAGGAAGGAATTATAAGCCAAGTGAATCTCCATGGAGAGCCCAGGTCCTCGTAACAGCCACTGAAAATCACAAGAAAAGAATGGTCATTGACTATTCTCAGACCATCAACAGATACACATTACTCGATGCCTATCCACTGCCTCGTATTGACGAAATGATTTCTAATATTGCAAAATATCACATTTTCAGTACTTTGGATCTCAGAAGTGCCTACCATCAGGTACCTATTAAGCCAGAGGATAAGTCCTACACGGCATTCGAGGCCTGCGGTCGCCTATATCAGTTCTGCCGAATTCCTTTTGGGATAACAAATGGTGTGGCTAGCTTTCAGAGTGTAATAGATGAAATAATCTCCAATGAAAAATTGAAGGGTACTGTTGCATATATAGACAATGTCATAGTATGCGGACATAACCAAGCTGAACATGACCACAACCTTAAACGATTCAGGGCTGCCGTCAAGAAATATAATCTGACTTTGAACGATGAAAAATGTTCCTACAACTTGAAATGCATCAAATTATTAGGATACATTGTCAAAAATGGCACCATGACGCCGGATCCCGAGCGACTGAAACCCCTAATGGAATTACCAATCCCTAGAAACATGCCCTCTTTACGACGAGCCCTCGGTATGTTCGCCCACTACTCTCAATGGGTTGCGTCTTTTTCTGAAAAAATACACCCATTGACGCAAGTATCTACTTTTCCTTTGTCCTGTTCCGCTATCAGAGCATTTCAAAACATGAAAAGGAACATTGCTCAGTCTGCCATTTCTGCTGTGGATCCTGTATCCCTCTATTAGTTGAGACGGATGCCTCCGACTGTGCGATAGCTGCCTCACTGAGACAATCCGGTCGTCCTGTAGCTTTTTCTTTCAAGAACACTTTCGCGATCCGACCGACGACACTCGCCAATAGAAAAAGAAGCGTACGCCATAGTTGAGGCATTACCAAAATGGAGGCATTACTTAATCGGCCGACATTTTGAATTAATCACTGACCAAAAGTCCGTCTCGTTCATGTTTAACCCAAAAAACAACGAGTAAAATAAAAAACAAAAAATAGATGGAGAATGGAGCTTTCTTGCTACTCATTTGACGTCACTTACCGCCCTGGTAAGGAAAATGCCGCGGTCGACGCGCTTTCAAGGGTATGGGGCCTGGTAACTGGCTCAGATGATATTCAGTATATACACAGGGAATTGTGTTACCCAGGTATCATAAGAATGATTCACGTAGTCAGGAGCAGAAACTTGCCATATTCTGTTGAAGACGTAAAAAGAATTACGAACTATTGTCGGATATACGCAGAAAATAAGCCCAGGTTCTACAAACCTCCTCCAGCAACACTCATTAAGGCCACACAACCTTTTGAATAACTTAACCTGGATTTTAAGGGCCCTTTACCCTCTAAAACTCAAAATAAATACATGCTCACAATAATAGACGAGTACTCAAGATTTCCGTTCGTCATCCCTTGCCCAGACGTAACGGCTGCAACAGTAATTCAAGGCCTCTGCTCCATTTTTGCCGTTTTTGGAGTGCCTGCATATATACATTCAGATCGTGGATCTGCTTTTATGTCGGACGAACTCAAGCAGTTTCTGTATGAACGAAGAGTAGCTGTAAGTAGAACAACTCCTCACAATCCTCAGGGAAACGGACAGTGCGAAAGATACAATGGCATAATATCGAAGACAGTACAGTTGGCGGCCGCAAATTGCAATAGTCCGATCTCCGATTGGGAAACTCTCATCCCCATGGCCTTATACGCTATTAGGACTCTATTATGTAAAGCGACAAACGCTACCCCACATGAGAGATTCTTCTCGTTCCCACGACGAAGCTCAGCAGGTACATCACTTCCCTCGTGGCTTGCACAACCTGACACAGTTTTATTAAAACGCCATGCTCGTCACAGTAAACATGACCCATTGGTAAGCGAGGTAGAATTAATCGAAGCGAACCCTCAGTATGCACTGGTCAGAATTTCGGAAGGAAGGCAATCTACTGTCTTCTTAAGGGATCTAGCTCCGGCAGGGAATGTATATGAACGTAGAACTGCTTTAGATGGATATACAGCTCCGGTTCATGGAACAAGTCCGACCCACTTAATTGATCGTGTGCCAGATAGTCAAGTTCAGAGTCCTAACAAAACGAATCTGAATATTCTAACAGAGTCGTCTCTGACTCTAGTTCGGACGACAGATGGGTCCCACCAAAGCGGTTTCACCCAATATCTGAGACAGATACCCAATCTTCAGACACCAAGCGACCGAAGCGCCGAAGAAAACGAGAGCGTTTTGGAGCATAATATTTTAGTCCTAAGCCAGCCACACAAGACAGTCCCCAAACGTCGTCAGGTCCCGAGGAGCCTAGATTAGAGATGGATGTCAGGCACGAACAACCAAGACGCCCTCAAAGAACCCGCAGGAGGCCAGGTCGATGAGATGATTTTGTTCCCTACGAATAAGAAGGTAGATGGGGGAGAATGTAGTAACATAGATAATTTTAATTAATAATGGGATGTTCTACATTCGTGTATATTAAGAGTGAATGTTAAAACACTATTTGTCTCAGTAAGCAACAAATGGTTAAATAAAGCTTATCCTTAAGTTATATTCGGCGTCCATTTTTATTATACTTACATTACTATATTTTAATGAAGAATTTATTTTAATGTTTACGCTATACAAAATCTATTCCATCGTCTATGAATATCGGAAAAACCATGCAACATATACGTTTTTTTTACCTTGTGACTGCCTTAATATAAAATAGTTTCCCATAACATATGAATATATCAATAACACCATGTAATCATCTTTTTGTAATGTTTTCTAAATTTTAAAAGAGGTTATTTAACATTATCTTTCTGTTCTTCTATAGCTAGATTAATTACTGCATGGAGGTCTGGCAGATTTCTACTAGTAATGTATAAAGTTAAGATTTGGACACGAGCAGAAAAAATTGAAAGTAATCCGACCCACAAACCTTGGCATTATATTTTATATTTGCTTGGTTAGACATAATAGTCATTAATTTATTAAAAATCATATTATTAAAAAAGTAAACGGTTAATAAAATCCTGCAATTTGGCATGCTGTAATAGGGATGCTTATTATGATTGGCAATTTCAAACTATGTTTTTTTAATAAATTCAAAATCGTTTTATTTCTGAACGACGTGCGTCATATTATTGCGATTGAACCGACTATACACGCAACTGTTACGATCTATATGACATTTTGTATTATTATAGGACAAATGTCGTCTAGTGTGTTTATAACTTGTTAACACATCGGTCATATATTTTGTTTTGCATCAAAACTTTATAACGGTTCTTGGTGAATGCTAGATTTCAGTAGTAAAACATAAACATTACTGCTTTATCGTAGTTTATAATATAGTCAGATATGTAAACAACATGTAAGAGCAATATATTTTAGAAATTTAATTCATGCTTGTGCCAGTTGACACGGTTAAGATTCGGATAAAAAATGTTGTTTGGGATAAATACAATTTAGGCGCGCAGTGTGAATATAATTGTATTGGCGCGTGTAAGAAAAAAAATAACGCCCACGCAAATTCCGGCGTGGCCTTTTATATTAAATCAACTCAAAACGAGCGGACGTAGTAGGGAGCACACCACGTGATATTTCTGTCCAATGGGATTTCTCTAAAGACATTTTTCTAAACTTTTCTCCTTAAGCTCGCTGGAGCCTATCCAAATAGTATTTAAGCACACACAAACATCAAACCCTCTCTCTCAACTGACTCTTCAGTCGGAGGTTACACGCGTCTTACTATCACTCTGCCATTTCACCTTTCGCGCGCTTCATACAATTACACAGGTGAACATTACCTATTGCCTCTCTTAACATTTTATAACACATGAGCATTTCAACAAAACAAAAGACATTCTCCTTTTTACTTACCCTGAAACTAAAGAAAGGACTTCTGAACTCATTACAAAAGGAAATATGTTATATTTGTTAATGGTTTATTTCAGTGAATAAACTTCCGTTGGTTTTGCATGCAAGTCTTCTTCTTATTATTATTTGTATTTGTGGAGGAAGTTATCACCAAAAAAAGGCATGACGACCACCACATGCTTAAATACTTGAAATTAGCAATATTGAGGTATTCAACTTTTATTTTAACTACTCTTTGACACTATGTTCTCTTATTGACTGATTAATGAAAAAAGGATAGTTCTGCTGGGCAATAATTGTTTTGTTTATAAATGTTCATCATAGACCGAACTGGAATATTATTTTGTATCTGAAGCTGTTTGAGTGTTCCACATAAATGAGTAGCACACATATCTATAAAAGTAAAGAATGCCCATTCCGCATGTATGGATACATTAATATCCGCACTATATATCCATGATTTCTCCACAATTAATCCCAAATGTCCGCAGAGAAATAAATTATTCAATATAAATATATTCGTTGCCAGTTATCATCACCTAAGATAAACGCCTACCACAAGAGGACAATATATAAATAACAATGAGAACGCAACTTTCCTCCTGAGTCACCCTGGAATAATCTTCTTTTTTTAATATTTAATTAGAAACATTTTGTGTACGCGTGTTTGTTTGTTTGTTTGTTACACATACGCAAGAAAAATTACTATGGATTATCATTCTATACTCTCACCTTTCGATACTGAGTAATATAAGGTTGGGAACAGTCATAATACTATTGCTACTACTGTTAAACATGTATCGACTCGAAAACATTCGTTAGAATTGCACTCAATTTGGCATGCATAAACTTAGTGACATCAATTATGTAATGGAGGTTACTGCAAATGTGTCTACATCTACCACTGCTATTACTACTCGTACTATTACTTATAATAATAATACATAAAATACTACTATTAATTAGTAACAATTAATGGCTCCAAATTTATTGACTGAAGAACACCAAATTTAGTATAAATGCCGTTAAAATATTTAGTGTGTTACGGATGGGCAAACACTTAAGCATAATAGTCGATGAATAATTTCAATGCGACTAGTGCAAAATACTACTACTACAACTATTGATAATAATAATAATAATAATAATAATAATAATAATAATAATAAGAAGAAGAAGAAGAAGAAGAAGAAGAAGACTTTAAAGACGCAGATACAAATACCAACAGTACAAACAACACAGAAACATTTGCGAATAATGGAAGTAATTTTTCAGAAAAATCAAAAGTGTGAGACGATGATGTATTTTACTCCTGCTAAAAATGTATCAACGAGCTACGTGTAAAATATTTACTCACGATATGAGTTTAGTTTAGAGGAGGTGGACTTTGTTAAAAATTAAATATATAAAAATAAAGCTAGGTAAATACTATTTAGACGGTTAGTATAAGAACGCAATATTTCTCGTTTTCTCATCTGTAACTTATGTGTTTCAATAGGCAATTTTATCATACATTTGGGATAGTTCATACAATTCGCAGTATAGCGACAGACAATTTTTACACATGAAGGTTTCGGTTATCAGATCATAATCATTTGCAAAAAGACAGTTTTATTTAGGATGTAAAAATTCACCATTAATTATGCGTCTTGTTTGTGAAAGAGAAACTAACGACAGATCGGTAAAAGTTAATAGATTAATAAAATAGATTTCCAAATCAATGTGTATACCATAGGAAAAGGGAACAATGGCAACAGTTTTTTAAACAAGAAATAGCACCTATAAGATTTATCAACTTATCTTTTCAAACAAACAAAAAGTTACATAATTTGTTGTCGATATTATTGTTGCACAACTGTGTTTCAATAAATACGTCTTATTGGTCACAGTGAGTTTTTTATTGTCTGGACATGCAACAATGAACTGACTAATTTGTCTCAACCCCAAAGTTATGTAAACCTCTTCAAGGCAGCGTGGGGACCAATCTTTTTGGAGAATAACTGGTCAGAATGCATGACATAATCGTAGTGTATGACAGCAAAAAGAGCTAGGGTAAATACCTTACAACCTGCCAGCACAGCAAAAAAATCATTAGGGAACAAAATATTGCCAATACAACAAAACAACTGAAACGCTATATTGCTGTATAACATAGAGAAAGACCTCCGGTAAAAGGGGCAAAACTACATAGAATGTCAAAATTGTAAAATTATTGACATAAGTACTGGCCAAATGGGAAACAGAAATCTGGGGTAAAACATCTGATTTGATAATGATACACAAGGAAGACAACCTAGTTACATTTTTCATAGCTATTATGCAACTTTCCAACAGAAAGATTCACTGCATAGTAACAATTTACATATAGAAATAAAAACAAATGAATCAACTGCAAAACCTTAAATTATTAACAAAAACAGAAAGAGCTCTAAATAGATATAGGCAAAACAAGTATGGTTAAGCGGAATGGTATTCGCGATATAAACGATCAAGAAGGCAAAGTCCAAAACGATGAACGATGTGGAGCTACTATGTCGAGAAATGATATAAGTTTAAATAAAAGTTATAATGGTAAATGAGAACAAATCCGACAATATTGGAAAAAAGAAAAAAATAATTTAAAATCAAATCGAGGATTAACACAATGCAAACTACGACACTAATAAGACCAGCTGAGCTTTTAAGAATTTTTTTAGAGCAGAAACACATCGATATAGTAAGGTGACACTGACAAACCACAAGGACGTTCGAATAAGATTGCTCGAAATAAGAAGAAAAAGAAGAAGAAGAAGAAGAAGAAGAATATGATGATGAAGTAAAATAAAGAATACAAAAAAAGAAGAACGAAAAGGTAGACGACACCAAGTAAACACTATATACTTCTCGGTAGGAAGATACACGAAGGCACCATGGTATGGCTAAGAGTAATAACATTTGGCCGTAGAAACGGGATCGCTGCTAACAACTGCATAGAACACATCTGCTCATAACAAACTACATAGAAGCAGAAATTAAAGAAATACAGGAAAACTTCAAATATAAAATCTGTGGACAAAGAGACGAAACGGTAAATCACATAAGTTAACGCAGCAAGCTAGCCCCTAAAGAATAAATAAAACATATATGACTTGTTAGTGCAGGTTTTTTCTCGGTCTTTTGGCCGGGATCAAAGTGTAGTATCTGTTCCGATGGATACTACACCCCATAAACTGACGCCGGTCTACGGGTCTGTCCTGTGCAGTTCTAGGAGTTCCACCCTCCCAGGCTTTCCCTTCTCACCCTTTGAGAAGGGGCTAGTTAATTGCTAATCGCCTTAGACACCCCTGCTGGGGAATACCGACGGGGCTGCACAGGCAATTTTTAATGGCCAGCGTGCTCAACTTCTCGAGCGCTGGTGTATCAAATCCCACTTTCCCGACCTTGTGTCACATCTTACCGCTGTGGAAGGTAGATAAATAACTTGTTAGTGCATGTAGTGTACTGGGAAATATGGAAACGATGGTGTTATTAACATGCAGACAAATAATACAGACACAACCCAGCGAGAGTAATAAAAAAAATTAAATTAAAAAAAACATCTGCATTAGTAAGGGAAAAACAAACAACATCATCTAAGCAAGAAAACTGGATATGATAATAGTCAACAGCAGGGATAACATCTACCAAATCGTGATGAAGATTAAGGAGATAAAATAACAGAAAATAATATATGAGATAAAATAAATTAATATAATAGCAAACATTGGTGAAGCACTTTGAACAGTCTCTAGAAGTCTGAAAGACCAGAGGATATCAGGATGAAACGAAGATCGAGACGATACACCGAACGACAATACTGAAAACAGCTGAAATTTTAAGGATATTTTTCACATGGGGCACCAACGCACACAAACTACGAACGCTGTCCATCCAACCATATATTGAAATAGAAATAAAACAAAAATATAATAAGATCATCACATGAAGCAAAAAGAACATAAACTATCAGAAATCCAAGGAACAAAACGCTTTCTTCTTCCCAAACATATAACATATTTGTGAAGAGTGAAGGGGGCATAGACAGATTGAGAAAGGATAGCACAAACCAAACATCTCCTAGAAAATATCAGAAAAATATTGGTGCATAAGGGTAGTTTATTGTCATCCAAATCTCAGTAAATGCCAATCGTCGTTTCTAGCTAGGTATCAATGGTAAACGGTTGTCGCGATAAGGCAATGTGATTTGGAACGGTTATTGAAAGTAACGAAGCGTGATTAAAAACACGTGAGACTGGTTGTTATCGAGACGCCAGACAACCAAACTGGTATGTTTCAGTGACTGATCTCTGGCATTGATTAGAGTGAGCGAATGATGATGAAGATAAGAACATACACTTATTGAGTAGAATTTTATAAACAGCGTACATTGCTGACAACAAAGATAACTCACAGAACATAATAATTTGATGTCAGGATATGCTTATATTAAACCATCAAGCATTTCGAGTGTAAAAGTACTAATATATAGACAGCACTATCATGAATACTAACAGAATGTTTGGAAAATTTAAGACTGAAATGTTTGACGCCTCTGTATCATACGACAGATATAAACAGAAGGTTTGGTATTATAAAGTTCTGGTATTCAAGATAAATCTACGCTATCGAGGAATATCGTGTTCCATAACTTGCGTTATGATACGGAAGAGTGACCTAGATACAAAGTCTCATCTCACAAGTGTGCATGTATATGATGCGGCATCTGCGATAACTGGCAAAAGAAGTTCTTTGATCATATTTCTAACAATAACCATCTTAATCTTGTAAACATGCTTCGAATGTGTTGCATAATCTTTCAGGAAGTTTTGTTCGTAAGGAGACTTGCACTGATTGTTGTATTAGGGAGACTAAAGCTATTACTACCTACACGAATAAACGTGGCATAGGTAGACCAAAGTAGCGAATGATAGATTGTGTGAAGCAGAATCACAAATACAAGAATGTCGCGACTGTTCGTGTGTATATACTCTCAGTGGGCATTGGATGGTGTGGACAGTCGCTAATAGTAGTATTAATACAGATTTCTTACATATGTGACTCTTCATTTAAAACTTCCGTATACATGCATCACATTATAGCTATCAAACGGTATTATATCAGGAATTAAGTAACATGTAAAATTGAAAATCTTTATTGAATAATTACCGCCGATAATAGGATAGAAATGGTGCTTCAAATTCTCAGATTTTTAAAGAAAGTTTATTATAGAATTTGCAAAACCTAGTACAACTTTTGAATCGACGCAACAGTGATCGATAGATTATAATAAGATACATATACGATGATGCATTTAAAAGTCATAACAAACGAGTCTTTGTAAATATTTTCTGACTTTGCAACGAACTCTCTACTTTTTAGGTCGATACATGTAATTTTGAAAGGTGCAAATTTTATCTCCAGACACGGGCATTGACAGCATCCAGACGTTTATTTCCAGGTTTGGAAATATGATCCGCACGCAGGAAATAAAATCAGACGCTTTTGACTGCTTCTTGCAATATTTATTTAGCAAGTGCGTCATTGGTGTTGTATTCTAGTTACAATCAGTTAGTTTATGTTAGAAGAAAAATGCGTGTGTCATATGCGGGCTATTGTTATCAGTAGTAGTACAAAATAGGTCTACACTCTGAATTAATAACTCCGATGAATAACACGAAAGGCGGCATCGTAAAATCAGTAAATGATGTTAATGTATATTTTCACAACATGTTAGATTATAATTAATCAAGTATCTACGGGGTTTACCAATTCGGGTATATTCGAAAGACGTAGACGTCCAAGTCGAATATTGAAATGCGTTTATAATTAACTTCATGTACGAAAAATGATCTTTACAATATGCACTGTCATCTAATCTGACAGGGTGTTCTGGACGAAACTGACATTTAAAAAGAACGAAAACATAAGTAATTGATGTATTCTGAGAATTCAAAGTGAATATTTTAGATTATTTTTTGTTGAATAAAGCTTACCCCAAAAAAGCCTCTCTTACCCTCCACAATAGCGTTCACGTAGGACCTTAATCTGGAGTACGCGACCACGAATTATCATTGGATAGTTGTACTACAAACGCGTAATTCATAAATTGTTTTCCAGTAAAAGAAAAAGATTTTGGCAGAAATTAAACAGATTCAGTTCGTTTATAATTTTATTTTTATATTGAATTTTAATACGCAATATATATATATATATATAAATATATATATATATATATATATAAAATATTTGTTGTTGTTTATTATCTATGTACGTATACGTTTCATCCCTTATCAATCGGGATTCATCAGCATAGAGATATGACTATTCACTACCGGTCGTACGATTCGAAACCCTGGATAACAAGTATTTTTCGACTTGCATCCAACGCCTTAAACCGCGCGCCCACCAGTTGAACAGCCGATAAACAAATGATAATTTAACACATATAAAGCGGCTTGATGTCGAAGCACTCTACTACTATTAAAGAAGGAGTGATGCATATAAAGCAAGTGACGTCATGCTGTGTTTCTACTACCATTAAGAGGGCTCTACTTTTTTACGAGGAGCGACAAATATAAAATATTTGTTGTTGTTTATTATCTATGTACGTATACGTTTCATCCCTTATCAATCGGGATTCATCAGCATAGAGATATGACTATTCACTACCGGTCGTACGATTCGAAACCCTGGATAACAAGTATTTTTCGACTTGCATCCAACGCCTTAAACCGCGCGCCCACCAGTTGAACAGCCGATAAACAAATGATAATTTAACACATATAAAGCGGCTTGATGTCGAAGCACTCTACTACTATTAAAGAAGGAGTGATGCATATAAAGCAAGTGACGTCATGCTGTGTTTCTACTACCATTAAGAGGGCTCTACTTTTTTACGAGGAGCGACAAATATAAAATATTTGTTGTTGTTTATTATCTATGTACGTATACGTTTCATCCCTTATCAATCGGGATTCATCAGCATAGAGATATGACTATTCACTACCGGTCGTACGATTCGAAACCCTGGATAACAAGTATTTTTCGACTTGCATCCAAATATATATATATATATATATATATATATATATATATATATATATATATAGTACATATATTGTATTAGCTTCTGTAGCAGTAAATCCGTTGAAATTCAAGTGTTTATAAAAAGTGCTTAATAACATGTGGAGCTGTTTATAAGTATTTTTTTTATTTATACAAATATTATTGGTTACATATGTGCATACATGTTTCGGTTGCACTCTTCGCAGAGAGTCAACCTCGTCAGACCAAGGATTCAGAGGAATGAGATGGGTTTGCAGATTTTTTCAGAATAAATCCTTGTTTGGGATTGGTTATTCTCTATTTCTTATGAATTGGATTACCTATTTTACTGGTTGACCATTCTTCAGCCTTTTTTACGACCTAACCATCCCTTTTTTTTATTGCCCTCTTAGCCGTGGCTACTTTTCAACCCTGTTTTAATTCCCAAATCCTATAAACACATTTATCTTATCCATATTATTATATGTACTTATGTACCTATTAAATCTGTTTATATGTGTGTATTTTACACACATATAAACAGATTTAATAGGTACATAAGTACATATAAATAAACAGGCATCAATATACACACACATCTAAACATGAACACACACAGATCAACTTTCAAGCAAAAAATACATTTAAAAACACGTACTCGCCTATGAATATACTTTTAGTATATAAAACAGTTTCAATATATAAATTAATTTTAATACAAGAAATACATCCGTATGTACAAGTAAATACATAAGCACAACACCTATATACATACACGAACACACATACATATAAATATAACATATATATATATATATATATATATATATATATATATATATATATATATATATATACGTATACAAATACACACACGTGCGTACACCCATATACATACATACATGTATACATCCACAACGCGAATATAGATATATATACACACATACACACAGACATATATGTATATACATATATATATATATATACATACAATACCCATGTATACACACGCCTAGTCCCCACACCCCCATATACATACATATACACACATATATATACATACATACACACATATACATAAGCATACATGCATACACATACAAAGCGTATACAAATGTATACATCAACATATACAAGTACGTACATAGAATATATCACCCCCACTATTTAAATATAAAGACTAAACACAAATATATACGCATATATCCGTAGCTGGATACACATAACATACATGCACAATGCATAGATACATATACACATACATACATACACACATATAAACGTATATACAGCAGACATATAGGTAAATGAATAATTATGCCTATTACCTACCTATACGTGCACAAGGAATGAATATAGAATGCAAATAAAATATGAATATGAAAATAAAATTAAAATTCTTCATGAGTTTAAACATACTTGGACAAATAAGATATCAGTAAGGTATCAATACCCATACATACATATAGATTTCGATCAGATCACGCATGTATACATACATACACATACATATATACATACCTACATAAACCATACAATTATATACCTATCCACCCTCACAGATACGCGTACACCTTCCTACCCATATAGCATAAAAATACATAAAATTACATAAAATCAGTATATATGCCTACAGATACCTTGCACACACATCTGTGAGTTTACACAAATACTAGCATGCATGTACACCAAACATGACCACGTGTACACAAGCATCCATAATTCAGTAATTAAAACCACTTATTATTGATCCAATCTATCTCAGCTCAAATTACTTACATTTAAAGATAAATACCCTAAGGATAAGTAGGCCAATAAAATATAGCGCATGTGATTCCATTAGTTAATTCTATAAATACATAAACGCATATTCATATACACATACACATATATACGTGGTAACCATGCGTATGCGCTGAAAACCATATTATAGGTTGGTGGGTAGTAGTTTTTTGGATGATGTATGGTTTAACATTATGAAGGCATCAGAATTTTAAATAAAATAATGATAATTATCATGTAAAATAAAAATAAAATAAAATAAAATGATCAGTAAAAAAAATAAAATTACGTGCTTTTAAATATATTTTTTGCTTGAAAGCGAATCTGTGTGTGTGCTCATGTTTAGATGTGTGTGTATATTGATGTCTGTTAATTTATATGTACTTATGTACCTATTAAATCTGTTTATATTTGTGTATTTTACTGATATATTAGATAAATGTGTTTGCAGGATTTGGGAATTCAAACAGGGTTGAAAAGTAGCCACGGCTAAGAGGGCAATCAAAAAAAGTGTTGTTTAAGTCGTAAAGGCTGCAGAATGGTCAACAAGTAAAATAGGTAATCCGATAATATTCATAAGAAATAGAGAATAACCAATCCTTAACAAAGGTTTATTCTGAAAAAATCTGCAAACCCATCTCACTACTCTGAATCCTTGGTCTGACGAGGTTGACTCTCTGCGAAGAGTGCAACCGAAACATGTATGCACATATGTAACCAATAATATTTGTATAAATAAAAAAAATACTTATAAACAGCTCCACATGTTATTAAGCACTTTTTATAAACACTTGAATTTCAACGGATTTACTGCTACAGAAGCTAATACAATATATGTACTATATATATATATATATATATATATATATATATATATATATATATATATATATATATTTATATATATATATATATCGTTTACTCAATATACACTTTCGTTAATAATATTATGCTAAAAGAGTTTTAATTTAAACCATAGAAAAAAATCAAATATCCGGTCTACCCTAATCAAGTTGTTGAAAGTGTATAATAAACGTTCGTCCAACTTTTGGTAAAAATTCGTGGAATCGGATTTTTTCTTCAGATCAATTTGTGTAATGTAAGAGAAAAATATTTTCGCATTGAACACCGCATAGTATAAATCATTTATTACTAGAAGTTTTATATTATAAGACATATTATGCTAAACGTGTAGTCTTAACACGCATTAACTCAAATATATAATGAAACTTTATAAGATTAACGTATCAACTAAGATGTTGTTTTTAACGTTAAATTTTAATTTTAACTTTCGAAATAGCATTTAAATGATAGTTAGTTGGCATTTATGGAGACGTAATTAATACTATGTTGATCACAAAAACGCGAGAAAAAAGACCCAGCAAATTATTTCCATATTATTGACATATCCAGATGAACGGGAATTAGTATTGTGTCTATGAGTATAACACTAAAGCAGAGGCGAATAGCGACTTTTTCCAGGAACTTCGAAAAGATTTTCAGGGAGTCAGGAAAAATAAGAAGCCGTTTGAACATTAAGGGTGCACAGGAAAGATGATTAAATCGAGTGTTAATAAGACACTGGGCAGAGGAAAAGTTACAACATGAGGGGTATTTTCAAGGAAGAAACATACATGGCAAATACTGGGCAAAGTTCAACAATCTTTATTAGGTTCTCTTATAATAATGTGAGAATAAAACAATATTTCATTGATATTTTATACAAAACGTATTATATTGACTGAATGTGCAAGTTACTCTAGTATGAATGTGTCTGCTGTGTAACTTGCACACACCGTGATCGTTCGCTCGTTGTCTAGTTCAAAGTTGTTGGTTGATTCCGACATCGGTTGCAGTGTCAGTCGTGTGATATCAGTCGGTATTGCAACAGAATAATTCTACCTACAAATAAAATCACAACTCCAGATTAAAACAAGCAGCACGTTTATTTGTTAGAGGTTACAATGATACTCGTTTTGTAATAGTAGACTTGCAAATGAGAAGTTCTTAAGTTGACCAAATCAATACAAAAGTCAGATGGTTCAGAGCCCAATGACCGAAGACTCTCTAATAGGTCCCTCACTGTCCACTAAGCTCCATCCCCTCTACCATCGCCGCAATTTTACATCCTGGTTTTACAAATACTTCAATGGATGTGCTCCGCCGAACGTGCTGCTCTGGTTATCCCTCGACGTAAATACACTCGACTACCCAGTTAATCAGTTAAATCCCATCTATTCACTGTGAAAGTCCACAGGTGCCGGAAAGCCTTATATTCAAATAACTTCTCTCCTCGAGCTGCTGGTGTTTGGAACTCACTCCCTGCTTCCTGTTTCCCCAACTTTACCGACATGCCGAAATTTAAAATTAATGTGAACAAGCATCTCGCTGCACAGCTCTAAATTTAGGATGACCCTGTAAACTTTCACCCTCATTCTCAGTACCTCCTTACGTCTACAATGACATCTCGCCTTGTTTGGGGTGAACTAACTAAAATATAAAAGCACACTAACCCAACTCCCTGTCAGAGCTCAGAGAACAACACTGAATGTGCTAATCCCAGAGGGTCAGCTCTCACTGACCTTCTCGACACATCTCTTCGAATATATGTACTTTCGACCGGAAATCCTAAATGCCCGTTCATTTAGAGCAGGCATCTATCTTCGATGACGCTGAAACTGACAACTTGAGACAATGGCTAGCCAGCAGCCTCCTAACACCTGCGAATCGGCTAACAGTGTATGGGAATTAAAGGCCAACAGGCCAGGGGATTCCAGGCATTATTCTTTGTGAACACTCAAAATGTTCATCACCACAGCTTGGAAACATTATTTCTTCAATTGAACAAATGGAATTCCGAGTGTCCTGAACTTCTAGAAATATTCCCAATATTCTGTGTGGTCTCTCCTGTTTGTAAAATATTACCCACTTGCAGCAAGTTTCTATTCGTATGCATTGCAACTACGCGTCCCATTAAACATATCGCCTTGTAAATGTTTACACTAGTACTTATAGCATTACTTACTTTAACTATTCATTCATACATATTACGAATTTAGGGTGTGTTTTTGATGTCTGACACCTTTAAGCTACAACGTTAAATTCAAACTATCAGTTTTCTATGAATGGTGTGATGTACTTTAATATTAAGACGCGAAACTGTTATCAATATTTCTATATTGAATATATATAAGTTTTAATTATACGCCAGCACTAGAGACACCAACGGGTTGTCAGGTTGTCGTGAAGAATTCTAAGAACTTTTTCTAAGTATACATTATACTTACATATGATTGCATCCAGAATCCTAAAGGCTATTTACATCCAATTTGTTGCAATTCTACATAAAATAAAATGTTCATCAGTATTTTTTTATTTTTGTCAACATATTAGTTTAGCGTAACACTTCTATCTATGATATATATTATATGTCAACCGGTCTTCGAGATACACTTTTAGGTGTTTATTTTTATAGTTTTTAATCTAAGTTAGGCTAATATCATTATATCTTGCAGTTTAGGTGTTAGAATACTTATGCACTAACTTTTTCAAGTATGCTTCATGACAAATGTTATCCTATAATTTTGGAGTCTATGTGTACATTATTTTTAGTACCAGCAATATTAATAGGACTGCTAGTATTTATATTATGTTAATCCATAAGAGATATATTGCATATTACGTATTATTCATGTCCAATTAGGTGCAAGTGTGCTGGACATTATAGGAATTCTTACGTAACTGACAAAACCATGCATAGTGACAAAATGCGTAATTATTATATATAGTATCATATTCAATGTATTCCGATTTATATTTTATGTTTATTTCTTTATGAGTTCGGTGTCGTAAGGGTGAACTATTTTGGATATGTTTCAATTTGTGAGTGATTATTTTTTAGGCCTAATAAAATCGTTTGGATATTTAAATCTATGTGTTACATGTATATGGAGGTTTTCTTTTTATCAAATTCACGTTTAGAACCGTAAAATAAGATGATCGTAAAATAAGTAATCATATACAAATCATTACCCTTGCTCCTTTAGATATTCTGAATTTAATTGTTCGAGGTGTTATATTCCTGAAAGGTTATTATCGCCAAAGTAAGTCGCAGTAGCTCATACCTCGTTGATAATAACATGATACACAATATACACAAACAATAGTGTGATAGTACGATATTTGGAATATAAGCTGAGACCCACGAGAAAGACGATACACGACATTGTATAAGTGTAAATAAAATAAGCAAATACGCGGAAGTGTGTATGTGCTCGTTATTACTTTATTGTATGCAGGGGTCTTAGTTCGACGAACGTCAATCTATGTCGCTTGCTCCAGAAACGCTTAGTAGTTTTTAATGTTAGTATTCGATGTATTCAAAGTTCAGATGTATGTCAGTTGTATTTAGAGTTCCGACACCACAATGATTATCGATGAAAATTAGATTTATGACAAAGAGACGAGTCGTAAAATTTACAAAAACTTCGGATAACTACGAATTAATTCTAATCATGAAACGATTATAAAAGTATTCAAAATTAAATGAATATGTTAATATCTATATGGCATTGAATACATTATAAGTCACTATTTGATATATGTAAAGATTTTTCAGGAATAAAAAAGTTCAGATCAACAGAGAACGATGAGCTTATTGATGAGGTTGAGTTTATATATCGGCATCAAACATAATTATATGAAAAAGTGTATTTTCTGATTTGCTATTTCTTTTGTTAGGCTTCGTGCGGATAAATTACACGGTGTGTCTTAGCGAAGTGATATTCTAGGAAAATCTGCATTAGGCTGACAAAGCTAGTATGATAAAGACCTTAGTTGTCACTCCTTCCTGTCAACTTATTTTAATTACACAGAATAAGAAAGTAATTCCTTCTCTTTAACTGTGGTTTTGTGTAGTCTTTTTTCTGTGTTCAGGTATTCTACTTTACTATCACATAGTTCGATATATTTACTTTATACTGCTTTCTCCCTCTTTCTCTTTCTCTCTCTCTCTCTCTCTCGTTCTCTTTCATTTCCATCTATTGTTACGTTCAATAGAAACGTAAAAGGATTAGGATATGACTTTCACGCATATTACTCTACTTGAAGGATTATGAGTACTATGTATAAGTGAAAGCGACCCCTACATTAATAGATATTCAATTTAGTAATATAAAAAAATGAATTGATGTTGGTCGAACTGTTTTACGTCAAAAATAAGACATTATTCAAAATAGTCATTACCTTTTAATTTTGTTAATTTCCTGATTACTCCCATCCGTCGCAATAAAAGACGAAAACAATTTCCTCTGCAGCAAAATGAAAAACATTACCCACCCATATTTCACGATTGATTTGACAATAATGACCTCTTTAAATACAACTTCTTACCGACCGACTGACAATCTTGTGTAATTAATGCCCAATCTTTATTTGTTGCCATAACATTTCAACTGGTATCTTTTTTACGGATAATAGATAGCAACACCTTTTAACATTTCATATAATAAAACAAATTTCGAAAATAATTAACAAATATCGGCAACATGATAATATAAAGATAGTTCACTTCCGCCTTAACTGAATTTTAATCTGAATCCAATTTAAGATTCAAGAGTTAATTTAATAGCAATACAATCGAAAGAACACACTACTAATCAGTCATTGAATTTTCGACAATAAAAATGAATACGTATTCACAAAATCAGTGAAGTATTTCCTCTTATGTGGACTAGCATTTACTTCATGTATCATTTGTCTAGAAGACACGGACAAAATGTCACTGTTAGATATGGTGTGTACGTCAGCTAGTAATCATTTAAATAGTTTTATTCGTCGAGAAATTGTTTAGAAAGTATGCAGGATTAATAGTCGGCAAAAAGTTAAACAGTTGCCATTTGGGGGCCATAATTTTTTAGGGAAATATAGCTTCAAGAAGTGACAGCAGAAACCAAAATGACAGATTGTCTGACTTAAGAACTCGACATGATTAACATGACTTTGAAATGAATTGTAAACGAAATGTAAAGGGGCGAGACCCTGAATCTTCAGCCTGAAACTTTCCCCTCGCCGCCGCTAAAAATATGTAAAACATATATCAATAGCCTAGATAAAATCTGATCTAGCAGCAAATGTATTGTTTTTGTTTGTACTTACTTTGATTCAGAGATAAGAATCCCTCAGTCGAGGAGAGTCGCTGTGGGCCAACATTTGAGTATATGAGATATAATTTATTATATACAGAGTTATTGTAATGTTTGTGCATGCAGAAGGTCGGACCCGTGAATCAGAGGATAATGTGATATCACAACCAGTAACATACTAGTATTATTTCACAAGTGTCCGTATACTACACTTGTTGCATAGTTATAACAATACGATTAAGTATGTTTAGCGAAATATTCCAGATGTTTTCAAAATTTTGCAGACCTTTACCATTATTAATAAGAGCTAATTTTGGATGTCAGTAGAGTATTAATTATGTTCTGTTTATTATTTTGAGCTATGCAATAATTCTGTACAATAATTCAAAATTAGTTTCGCATATTGTATTATAATTAAGCGAGGACAAATTTCGTGACCCGTCTAAAATAATTTGAAATGAAGATAATGATTTAATTTTGATAACATTTCGCATCTTGCATGTTAAACTTGTGCAAATAGTCACATCATTAACGCCGATTTTACTGCGGGCTACTTGCCAGAGCTTAAATTTATCTGGGTAAAATACACCAAATTTTCTTCTCGCAAAGGCGCTTTGTTGGAACTAGAGAATGCTAAGCGGAATACTGTCAGATTTACCAGAAAAACAACTGAACAACTGGAAGTGGTGGAGCTTCTGCCAGATGAAACTTATACACATGAGTCTCCCCACGTCATAATTGTCTATTACTATTACCGCGGTACTTTATTACAGGTATACAATTTGATTCATTCGATAAAGTTCATACCAATATGTTTATTGTATTTAAAGAGGAAGAATTGTTATATGAACGAAATTTGACAGAATTGTGTGGACTATTTTAGTTTTTACTGCGACAAATAAATACATTAATTTATTTTCATACGGCGCAAGAATATTTATCTCTACTTAAAATGAGCTGACAACTATTCAATGAAATGCCAATTCACATTCAAAATGCCTATGTTGCAGTGTAGTGTCACGACATCAACCGAATGCCACCTCCACAAAAAGATAAAATCAGAACCCATGAAAGTATTTTTAGAACATACAAAAGTCCAGACAAGTTTAAAGATATTTCTGGAGTTAAACGTTATTCTATGTAAAATCATTTTCTGAAGTTTAAGTTATATTACAGAATTGGCAAAAAATCGTGGTATTTCGAAAAATGTGTTTTATATGACCAACACAGTAGTTGAAATCAAATTTGCGTACTTTATGAAACCTTGTTGATTACTGAATGTTGTTATGATTGCTGCCCTCGATCCACCAATCGATTGGTGGTTATTCTGGAACACATTATATTTAAGATACCAAGTACCTATAATAATGTTGAGAGGAGGTGAATCTGTTGAATGCGGTTCCAACGTAATTTGACCCTCCCTTCTCTTAATCTATTCTTGAATCTAAGCTATAGTGGGAAGATCAATTGATGTGGTAGTGTGTGCTCTTCTGGGGAGTACCGTATTCCTCGCTCTGTCCTTCTTCGTAGTAAGAGTGACAGTAGAAAGACGTATTGGTTACATCCATATTATACTCTGTATTCACATTTTGACGTCTTATTTTCGCCTTCGAACCGATATAAAGTGACGATGTAATTGATAGCGATTGCCACACATGCTGTTCAATTGGATCTAATAGCTTCTAGAACGTATCCTCATGTGTACTTGTACATAAATAATAATTATATTTTAAGTGTATATGTCTAGAAAGTGAAGGTGTACTTGATCAAAGAACCAAAGAGTATTTAAGAAATGTATATTATGCTCGATTGTATCAGAAATCGATTCAAAAGTTGTTACACATTTTTGATGTCCACCTCCGTAAGTTTTTGCATTTATGAATTCTGGTACGGATACAAATGAAGATCTGATTTTAATACACGCTTCAAAGACTTTTGAGATATTCGACAGTTCTTTAAACGTCGTACAAATTATTTCTCTGAAATACTATACTCTTATTCCTCTATAGAATCCATGTCCCTTTATTTTCTATCACTCAACTTTAGATGTGCATGCGTGTCTTTCAGACCTTTTGCTGTATGTGTCTGGACGTCCCACACTCTCATAACATCAGAACCCATACAAAGCTTTTGAACCAAATCAAAACTTCTGATCAAGGTCAAACATTATGACGCCAGGGAGACCCTCTGCTCCATAATCAAGTATGACAACACCGAAACTTTCCCATAAAGTTAGCTATGTATGATGTGTTGCAGGAATGTGCTTCCGCATTTTTTTCTTTTCTTGACAATGACATATTTTAGAAGATTTTTAGTACAATATGTAATGCAAAAATTAGACTGCTTCACATTGAAACAGAAAAGAAGAAAAATAAAAAGTTATATTCCACGATATGTCGTTTTACCATTTAAGTTCACTTTTTTATTGTATATATATTGTATATAAATATATTCGACATTTTTTATTTGGGAACACACAATACGGTTAGTAAAAAATCAAACCCACGGAGAATCGTCACCTTACGTGTCCCATTAAAAAAACAATAGCAACAACAAAGAGTAATCGTCTCAACAAATAATCAGCACTTTAAGTCCTCATATCGAAAACCCGAAGAAAGTTATAGCATGCGATACAAACGTAAAGTGTGATACCATACATACATCCCCAGTATAATAATAAAATGCAATGAATAATCTATAATCATTATGTATATATATATATATATATATATATATATATATATATATATATATAAAATGTATATTTATATAGGCTTCCTGAAACACTACGGAGCTTTCTCGTCTTACGTACCAGGTAAATGATATCAGCGCCATTCAGCGACACATCACCTCACACAAAAACTATAAAATCAACACAAGTAAGAAAAATATTAACAACTAACACCAAAATTATACATCAAAATAATTGCACAAACTTATTCAAAATCTTCGAAACTCTACACATAAAAACTGCAACCCACTATCAATAAAATAGCATGTCATTACAGTACTAACGCTCTATCTGTACTTAATAGTGAAAAAGAAAAAAATAAATTAAATTGATAGATGAATAACTAAATGAATAATAAATAAATGAATAAAGAAGTATATATATATATATATATATATATATATATATATATATATATATATATATATATATATATATATATATATATATATATATATATATATATATATAAATGAATAAGTATATAGATGAATAAATAAAAAAGTATACAGAGGCTGATACTAACGATAATACACAACCTCCTGATGACGATCGAGAGATTGAAAGCGCTGGAAGGATGACTGATGATACAACGCTCGGTTCAACATGATACCAATAAACACCTGGTAACCGAGAACTCGTTCGCCGCGTCGAGGGATTAACGAGAAAGTTGCTAAAAGAGAGTGTTCCCTCGTATTTAACAAAGGCTGTATATATAAAAATGTGCTGCCTAAATATATATATATATATATATATATATATATATATATATATGACAAAGTATCCGCGGCCCCATGGGGATCGGGTACCCTGGTGACGCGCTAGAATTTATCTTGGTGGTGATGCTACGCCGGCTAGAGGCCCTGCGGCGAGACGAATTGGAGATATAAAACTAGTATATCTTTGACATAGAAATGAACTTATTTGGACGACAGAACGAGACGCCAGCTAGTCTCGCGGAATCGTGTAATATATTCAATATCAATTACCACCAGAGGTGAGAAGAGAGTTGCCAGATGGGAGGTGGAGATTATAGAATTCCATATCGCAAATTTAATTCCGAAATATCAATAAAGGGATAATATTGTTTGGGTGAATGGCGCATTTTTTTAGAACCATCATTCTCTGACGGTTGTTTTGAAGACATCACTACCTGGGAAAAACGAATCCACTTGATGGAGATTTATTTGAGCCTGTCATCGTTAATTACAAGCCGGGCACAGAGCACCTCCAGCTGTGTGACAGAGTGAGAAAGCCACGGTTGTTGCGTTTGTTTTGGGCGATAACGGCGGGTTGGGAGAAAATCCCCTTTATTTTAAGAAAAAAAGAGTTTCCCATTGAGAAAGGAGGACAGGCAGGAAGTAAGATGGCAGAAAATGGGTGCGTACGACTATAGACATATTCAATAAAAGTATGTCGTATTTTCACGAACAAGCTAGAGTAGGACTGACGCCCGGGAGAGTTTAACTGACACTCGGGTAACTGAAGAGACTTGCGTCGAAGGGGCGTGCACCGAAGAAATGAATTTCACAAAATTCTAGCCACCGCCTTCGTCCGTTAAGTTGTGACTGAAAAAACACTTGTGTAAGGCATTCGCCCACACAGAGAACTAGCGAAATAACTTAGCGAAAAACTCAACCCAAAGACATTTGCTAGCACGGTGGAAATTAATCCTTCCATTGACCAATGTAAAATCAATTATGTTGTTTTATTAATGATTATTCTTCTATACAAAAAACCCAGACCGATTTGTTGAAGATGTTTGTTTCATTTTGTTCTGCTTTGAAGGATCTTTCGCCCCCCACAGAGAACCGGTTGGTGTTCGCCCAGTGATCGCTCGCTGCTATAAACAGTTTCAACGTAGGAGCGTGTTTGTAGCTAGAGGAGACGACCAGATCGGCGACGTCATCATCATCACCATCATCATCATCATCATCATCATCGTCGTCGTCGTTGTCGTCGTCGTCGTCGTCGTCGTCATCTCGGCCTAGAGGAACTTGGATCTATTTTTCTTTATTGCCACGACGATCTGTACGGCTGGGGGTTCTCTCTCTCTCACACACACACACATACACATAAACACACACACACACATATATGAATATATATATATATATATATATATATATATATATATATATATATATATATATATATATTAACAAGTTCTATTAATAAAAATATGGCATGGCAATACACAAACTAAACACTTTCAATTGAGGTTTTAAAAAACAAGTAATTATTTATGTCTGTAGGTAATAAATAATTAATATGTATTTATAAATATTATTATAAGCCCCCTTTACTAAAGGCCGGGCACAATGAGTGAGTTTAATAACAAGCAGTAGTCTTAGCTTCATGTTGTTGTAAGATCACTTTCACTGCTCGTTTGTAAAATACCCGCTGACTCGTTAAATTCCTCCTCAATTATTAGCTAATTTTCGGTGGCCAAAGAGGGAACGCCCTCGACTACGAATCAGTGGCGATTTGTGATCGGAGTTCGAGCCCGCCGACCGTCGGAAATTAACTTCCTACACTGAAGATTGCGTTAGCATGAAACATAGATGTCTGTAGGTAATAAATAATTAATATTTATTTATGAAATTAATTAATATATATATATATATATATATATATATATATATATATATATATATATATATATATATATATGATGAAATCTGCTTGGAAGCCATGAAATAAAATACTGTTTTGTTTTTAAATTCCCGAAACAGTTTTTCATGGTAAACAACTGATGATTCCTAAAATATTGTTCAGACTAGTGTAAATTCTCATAAGCAAACTAATATAGTTGCTACAAGAAATAAATTGACTTACATGAGTAATTTTCTTACTGAACGACTTTGGACTAAAATATATATAGTTGTAATGGTTGAGAAACTTCCGAGACGATATATATATAAGAAAGAGTTACATGTTATATTTCAGGGGTCGGGATTGACTTAAGGGATAATTCCTTTAACTATTAAATCGGTGTTGCCAATTCAAATCTCCTAATATATATTCTCTTGGATACTAGTACTATTGGGATAAATTTATATTAACACTGCCCTCCAAATACGCATAAGGTAATGCCTTGTGTTAAACTAACTTAATATACTTAATCGATGACAATTGATTTTGTGTTTCGGTGTTAAATGATCCAAAGATAAATGGCGTAAAGATAACAGACCACAAAACACCAATGCTATTCTTTCATATCCAAACAACGCTGTGTCTTTTATCATATACTGAGATAAGCTTAACAGTAAAGAAAAACTCCAAGTTAAACATATCTAGTGCGTGAAGAGTCAATAGTGCTTATCGCAACTGATGTATCCTGTTTTTATTATTAGCCTTACGTTTTTGCTAACGTATCGTACAGCAGCCAACAACTTTTTGAAATGTCAGCAAAAGAAATGGCACTATTCCCACCACTAGAATATAACAAGTTATTTTTATATCGAGATAATAGACGTATTTAAAAATATGTTTGCATTGCTAGAGAAAGCACAGTGTTGATATTAGCTGCTCAATAAATTATTTGCGCAATAAGTTTGCATTTGCCCATTTCTTGGCGAATGAGAATATTGCTTTATAAATAAAATAGCGAGCTCTTTTATCATTGGAATGTGGCCATGTGGATGAATATATATGCTAACCTATGTTAAGGTATTTTAGGTTATTTTCGATTGATTTGGGTGCAAGCTATCATTGTTCACATGATGGGTTTTGTCACGTTCTTGGTTGATATTTCTGCAGAGAACTACATTCAGATTGTTTTTTCTGAATTAAATCACCTTAACTACCATGTCATACGACTTTATAATAACCTGCGGAACTGAAACGCAAGACAACATTTTCAGAATCAGTTTTCTTTGTTAATTTCAATTGGTATCTAAATATACACAATTTTATTGATACACTTCTTATATAAACAGTTTCAAGTTGGAGTGTGTTTGTAGCTGGACCAGATATAAGATTTTGTTAATACTCTTCTGATATTTGAAAATTCAGGGAAATCTATATCATGAGGAACATTGTTTTGTCGACAGATATCATACATTTGTAATTTTCACGTTAAAAATTAGAGAGCAGAGACACAAAAAAAAACGTTTATCATGTTAGTATTGCGTTATATCGTTCGGAATACTCGTGTAAATATATATTTACCTGGGAAGCATAGTGTTGAAAACACGTATACACGTATGTTATTTAGTAGTTCAAATACTTGGCATTCTCACGATTTGCACTGGTATACTCATAAAATAATTGTGATTTCATGCGTGTGTATAGCATAAACGACTTGATATTTTACAGATTATTTATAATAATCTTAAATCTTAAGAATGACTGTTTTTTAGTGTTACATAATGATGAAGTCAACTATATGGAGCACAATATATATATATATATATATATATATATATATATATATATATATATATATATATATATATATATATATATATGTATATATATATAAAAATGGAAGAAAGAATAAGTAATTCAACAACTAACAAAAATAAACTCAAAAACTCATGTTGTAAAGTTCCACCGAGATATTTCGGCCGTAGATACGACCATTTTCGATCATTTAATAAACTTTATTTCAAAACGGAAAAGTTTTCAAATTTATACTAATCAAGCCAAAGAATGGACTTCCCTTATTTCATACCACTCTACCGTACCAACACTTTACGGTCTTTCTTAAATCCCACGAACATAATATGCCCCTACGTCCTATCATTTCCAGTATTGGAAGTGTCTCCCACAATATCGCTAAATCATTGGCAACAATTTTATCACCACTACAAGGCACTATCAGTAACGCACACATAACGAATTCAGGTCATCTCCTCAAAAAATTACAAGATATTACTTTACATAATCATACTATGAACAGCCTTGATATTACTTCCTTATACACAAATATACCCGTAAAAAAATGCATCAACCTACTTTCCAAACACTTAAACAAAATAAATTTCTCTTGTTCTCTCCCAATCAAAAGCATTATAGATATCATTAGGAACATAACTTCTCTTACTTTCTTTAAATACAACAATGACTATTATAGACAGAAATTCGGCTTACCTATGGGGAACCCCCTTAGTCCCGTATTAGCGTGTCTGTTTTTTTAATTCCTCGAAATCGGTCCTTTTTCTTACCGTATCCCTAAAAATGCTACCTATTTCAGATATATTGACGATATTTTAATCTTTCTACCTGATAGTTATAAAATAGAAACATTAGCACAAGCACTCAACAAAGTCGAACCTTCCATTAAGTTCACTTTCGAAAGTGAACAAAATTTGTTTTTAGCTTTCCTTGACATTCTAATCCTCAAAAACAATAACAGCCTTTCATTTCAAGTCCATCGCAAACCAACCAACAAAAATTACTTACATTATTATTCACATCATAATAACTATATAAAAAATAGCATGATAATCGGTTTTTATCTCAGGGCTCTGCGTATTTGCAGCCCTGAACATCTCTCTCAGGAATATAATAAAATAGAATCCTCTCTCACTACTTTAAAATATCCCAAACACGTCATTCTTTCTGCTAAAAAGAAAGCGTTTCAAATACATCTAAAAAAAGATCAAAAATACTAATACATCTCCTAATACTACACAATCCATATTAAGGAATGTTTTCCTTCCCACTAACTCTCGTAACACACATCTCTTTTTTTCGCTTTCACAATATAGTTTTAGAATTATCCAAGCTACCTCACTCACCATCAAAAACATTTTACAAATGCATAAAAACAAAAATAAAGTCCTTTCATCACCCACTACAGCTGGAATGTATACCATTCCCTGCGCCGACTGTGGAAAAATATATTTCGGCGAGACACAACGTCCGTTAAAGAAACGAATATATGAACATAATCGTGCCATAAAAAACGGCGATAACTCAAATGCACTATGCACTCATATAATCTCTTCCGGCCACCACTTCAATACCCATAAGGCAGTCCCTATCAAACATATTCATGACACCAAACTTCGACGTCTTACAGAATTCTGTCTGATCCTATGTCATAAGAACACCATTGCCCAAAGACAAGGTTTCTATAATATTTCCTTTCCTTCGGCTAGATCGATTTTATACGAGATGAATCTAAATGAATACGACTCTGGCTAACTTTTAACCCTTGTCTCTCTTCTTCCCCCTTCCCCTCCTCCCATGCCTCCTCCTCTTCCCTTGTTTCGTCCCTCGACGTTAACTGCTCCAATTACTTCTAATCCTGTAGACTTTTAACGTTCTCAGCCCGAATTCAATCAGCAGGCGATATCTAAGCACTGATTTTTTCTCTCTCTCTCTTTTTTTCTTCTTTAATAGTTTTCGACAACAAAATGTCGATTTACCCTTTCTCACGTTTCCCTTCGCTTTCTCTTCTTCTTCGTTTCGTCTTCTTCAACTGACGTTCTAAAGATACTGGTTGATTGGTATCTTTTTCTTCTTCTTTCTCTTCTTCATCTTCTTTTTCTTTCTCTTTTCATAACATTCCTCGCATTCCTGTTTCTGCCCTTTTTGTTGTTCTCTACACGTGACATTTTCTCCCAATCGCATTCTCTGTATAAATTTGAAAACTTTTCCGTTTTGAAATAAAGTTTATTAACTGATCGAAAATGGTTGTATCTACGAAATATCTCGGTGGAACTTTACAACATGAGTTTTTGAGGGTTTTTTTGTTAGTTGTTGAATTGCTTATTCTTTATTCCATTTTTATTTTTACATATTGTCTGAAACATTGTTTCTTTTTTCCCATATATATATATATATATATATATATATATATATATATATATATTTATATATATATTAGTACTTCATGTATCCACATAAAATATTATAAGGAGATATAATTTTTTATGTGTCAGTTTTCAGTATTTACTTCAACAGTGTTCGATACGTAAGTAAAGCTAGGTAGTAAGCAATAGAAATATATATTTTCATTGCTTACTATATATATATATATATACATATATATATATATATATATATATATATAATTTCATGCATCGATTTTATAAAAGGATATCATTTTTTACGTATCAATTTTCAGTATCTATATCAGTGCTCAATATGTGCGTAAAGCTAGGTAGTAAGTTATCCAAATATTTCATGGCAATGACGCTATACAGAGGCTTCCGCGTTTAATTAACAGGGCAATCGTCAGGCTAAAATGCATTGAGTTAGTTTTTCCGAGTATTTCTATAGACTCATCTATCTAGTTAACCAATCAGATTTTTTGTTGGTTTCTAAGCCAATCGTTGGGCTTCTCACGAACAAAGGTTCAGTTTATTTTACGTCCTATTTGCTGTTTTATTGTTCTATTTTCTATAGGATGACTCATACTTGAGTTTTTGTTGTTCTCTTAGCCAATCGTTGGGTTTTCACAAAAAAATGTCGGTTAATTTTACTTCCTATTTCCTCTTCTATTGTTCTGCTTTCTATAGAATGACTCATCCATGTGTCTTTGTTGTGTCAATATAATGGGTGACCTTATTTTAACACGTTCTTGCTTGTATTTCTATTTTTTTCGGTTTTAGTTTGGTTGAGTTTTTTATTTATTTATTTGTTTGTTTATTTATTATGTAATGTTTATATGAGGTAAACCTTATTCTGTGCAGGTAGTTATTTGCTATTTCACTTCTACAGTTTAATTGGTGTTGGGTGTCTTTAAAGTTTAGGATTTCAAATTTCTCATTCTACACGGGTCGTCTAAATTACTAGATGTACTGGCCTGTTGTATTATTTTCCATTAAATTATTGGTAAATGTCCGTTTTCTTTGGCTCCAAATAATAGTTTGCTGGTGGTGTTTTAATTCAGCGTTTATTGTTTTTAAATATGGCTTTGTGGTCGTAATATCTGGTTTTAACATCAAGGGAGGTCATACCCACGAAGTACTTTTAAAAGTACCCTGCAAAATTAACTCTATGCATTTTAGCCTCACGATTTCCTCTTACGATCAAACGCGGAAGCCTCTGTGTAACTTAATTGCAATCAATATATATTCATAACTTACTATATATATATATATATATATATATCGATATGTATATATATATAGAGAGAGTTATGTATATATATATATATATATATATATATATATATATATATATATATATATATATATTGTTACACCGGCCGTTCTTACACAGGCGAAACTACACCTGTTGTCACTTTAAATAGTGCGAGTCACCAGAGACACGGAAGACAAAGCACCACCTTGTAACTGTCTAGCCAAGAGCTAGTCACTTTCTTACTTGTTAATACACTTGTTAAACCAACCCTCGACTTGACTTCCTTTATTTATTATTTACTGTGGAACAACTTCACAACATATATATAAAGAGAGTTTCTGATTATTTACTCCTTTTGAGTTCTCGTATGAGCACCTAACAATGTTCGCCTTAACGGTTACACCAGTTGTTTCCTTGATCCAAGTTAAAATAAGTAAGCTTATCTCTTCAGTACTCTCCGCTTCGTTCTATTCTAATTACTTGTTATAGTCGCTTCGGCTGTTTATCATCTTGTTCTTACTTGAATATAGCCGATTCTTTTCTCACGATGTGTCATCTAAATGTTAGTATCTTCCGTCCGCTTCAAGTCGATGTCAACGTGTTATTATTTTAAATCGGTATGGCCATACGTTCAGACCTCTCGCATCCACTGCCTCTGGTACAAATCGATGTTAATGGAACTATGTTGCGTAGGTGAAATTATCATTATAATATATGTTATCTGTTATTGATACAATTTCATACTCATTGAAATTGCTGAGTTATTATTTTCGAAACAGTGTATTATATTATCAAACTACCCAACTAGAATCCTACGAATATTCAACAAATAAATGGTGTATAGCGAACAAGTGAGTGTCAATCTCGGCTTGAGGCACTAACTGGTCTAGCCACACTGAAGAGATGTGATACAACGAAACAGTCTGTATTTAGATGATTTATGAAGCTCCCTCCCTGGGTAAAGCTTATTTGTAAGGATATCGCCAACTGTCATTAGTTTTAAGGCATAGCTCATTAGGTAAAACTAATTCTAGCTCCGGTACTTGACAATGTTTCATTGAGATGTTACTTATATTCAGTCAGTGTTGTAAGGTAAGAGCGCCGACTGTCAGCTCGGCTGATCAGTTTCAATCCTGGCTTGAGGCACTAACTGGTCTAGCTGCACTGAAGAGCTGTGATACAGCCAAACAGTCTGGTAGACTATATATATATATATATATATATATATATATATATATATATATATATATATATATGCCAAAGTTATTTTTATTCATGTGTACTATAGTCATAGCAATAAAGCTTAACTCCACCTAATTTAATGATACACTGAATTATTTTCACATACCATATGTATATATACATATATGTATATATATATATATATATATATATATATATATATATATATATATATATATATATATATATATGTATGAAGATCCCCGTGTTAATATTAGATGCTTACGTTAAGGTCTCCTGTTTTTGTTTCACTGTTAGATACTTAATCCCCCTTTTTATTTTATTTACTTACTATTATATATTATTTATTTATGAATTTTCCAACAAATGTTAAGTCTACACTATTTTGGATTTAGTTAGTTTCTCTGGGAATTTAAACTGCATTTTCCTTCTTTTTTTTTTTTTTAAATAACTCAAAGCTTCTTTAGACTATATATATACTAACATAAACACGTGACAAAACACTATTAACGCTGAAAATTATTTGCATTTAATATGCAAATTTTTTTTTAAACATTGCTGTTTTCTGTAATTATTTCTTACGGTCTGTGCAAAGTTCGGCCGTATTCTTATTTAAAATGACTGAATGGCACATCAATACACATGAATTCAACTCCATATTTTTCCGATTACATGTAATGCATGAATTTACAGTTAAAAATAAATTTTAAATAAATAAATAAATTATGAAGTATATATTTATACTTTAAAATGTATTTAGTTATTTCAAATGTATTTCAGTATTGTTCAGCAAATGTATTTCAGCATGCATTAGAAAGTAAATCAGATATCAGTAGAACGGAAAAAAGGAAACTGTAAGTGCATGCGAAGCAAGCGGTGTAAGAAACTGTCTTGGTCTTTCGTTAGGCGTTAGCCTGTCATACGAAACAACACCTGGTCGTAATTTAATAGCCAAGAACAAGGGTGTAAAATCAATTGACAAAAAGTCAGACAACACTGGAACACGATAAGCTTGAATATTAATTTAGTGTTTGCCCACTAGTATTAATTTCATAATCGTACTATGAACTCGGCTATACGACAAATAAGTGAAAATTAACTAGTAAATAAATTTATTTTAAAACGGCTACGTAATATCTGTTGCGTGTTTCCCTAAAACTTGGTTAATTCACACAATAATAAATCTTTGGAAGATGTTGATAGAGAGCTATGTCAATACTGTTAAGACACTGTCGAACACCGTCTGGAAAAGTACGATGTTTGATACACCCAGTTTCAACGGTACTGATTACCTATATAGGGCCGCCTAAAATGAGATAAAATTAAAAATTATCACCAGTCGCAGACAAAACATTGTCTCCGATGATTTATCGATGCAATAAATGAACGGAGATTTTGCCGCCAAGAACCAGGCGAAAGAAGAGTTACAGTGGCGTAGATTGAAAAATTGATTTAATCAAACGAGACGGAAAGAACACGTGGCAATACACATAGACGGACATTATTTCTCGTTTCGTGATGAAGCCACCTCATCGCCGACACTTCAGAGTATACGTTACACAAACTGTGTATGTACTGTCGTTGACACGCTAGCAACAACAACTAAATCTCACAACAATAAAAACACATGACCTACCCTGGCCTATGATTCACTTGAATAATATATACGTTGAATTGCCGTCGCTCTGTCTTCAAATAAGACGTTACATGACGGTCTGGACGCAAAAAGAATTTAGGTGACCTTTGGTAAGCGTGTTCTTTAAGAAAACTTATACAGTTTTAGGATATGGCGTAGGAAGCGTCATTCAGCTTACAACAATATCGAAGAGAATGCACACCCACACATATAGATATTTATATATAAATATATAATATTTGTTTTGTGTTTTATCTGTGTACGTGTACGTGTCGTCCTTTATAATCGGGACTAATCAGCATAGAGACATGACTTTTCACTACTGGTCATGCGATTCGAAACCCCGGATTTCGAGTATTTTACAACTCAAATCAGTAGATTGACATGTAGAACCACTGAACCACCGCTGAATAGCGAATAAACAGTGATAATGGTTACACTTTATCCGGCGATTTGACGTTATAAGAGCGTTCAACTTAATGAAAGCAAGCCCATTTATAGCTAGCGACGTCATGTTGTGTTAATACTACACTTGCTGTGCCCATCTAGACGGGTGTTCTAGGAGATACACATAATAAATATTTGTTTTGTTTATTATCTATGTACGTATACGTTTCTATCTTTATAATCGGGACTCATCAGCATAGAGATATGACTATTAACTACTAGTTATGCGATTCGAAACTCCGGATTTCGAGTATCTAACAACTCAAATCCCGACATCTAAAACAGCAATTTTAATGTTTACAATTAATCCGGCTAATATATATATATATATATATATATATATATATATATATATATATATATATATATATATATATATATATATATATAAGGTTAATACAACAAAATATATAAGAGGCAACTAATATTTTTAATTAGTGAACATCTGGATAAAAATGAAGCTCAATATACTGGATAGAGCATTAATAGCAATAGATAAAGTGAAAGAATGAAATAACGTGCGAATCAAATTTTATTACAATTCAATCTTCAGGCAAAGTTCTTTACAGTCCTTAACTCATGAGTTTTCAAAGAAAATCTTCTCCTCAGAGGACCATTACCGCAATGGCATTACTGCAGGTAAGAAAAATTAAACTTTGAAAAAATATATTAAAACATATATATAAAATACATAAAGGTATATAAAACATCAAATATATCAGCCCAAAAATACTTTCATTAAAACAAACATTGGTAAACATACATTTCCAAGCTTGATTATTCATATTTTTTCCATTTATAAAATAATCTTGTGTTAAAAAGCAAAACCATTAATAGATGATCAATAAGTATCAGAAATAAAATTACGTACGAAAAAAGCAACAACATTTTAAAATGTGTCACGTAAATACAATTTATCCTGTGTCGCTTGTTCTCGCGTCCTGGAATTTTAAATTGTAAACGTACTTCTAGAAATAAACCGCTTTGTTGTGCTTATGTTTCACGACTTTATATACGACTTCCCTGGCGTTTTTTTTATTCTTAGCGTTTTTATTCTGGAAATGATTCGACAAAGAATGCAAAATCGTCGTATACTTATGAAACATACATTGTTGTTGATTTTGACACAACAATTATTATAAGGAAAATAGAAAAAGTAAAAGGTAGAAAATTAACAGTGTTTTGTCAAATATATATATATATATATATATATATATATATATATATATATATATATATATATATATATATATGTATGTATGTATATATATATATATATGTATATAAATATATATATATATATATTTATAAATTTATATATACATATATATATATATATATGGTATCTCACATTAAATATAATATCAACTTGCTCGCTAAGTTCTCTTGTTGGATGGTATAAGCTTAGCGAGCATACAATCCTACTTGTAAGACATTGGTCTGGATTATTTGTAGTTTGATGACGACACCCCTGGTAGAGAATAGTATGATACAACCCACATGCAGCCGCTCACCGCGGTTTTCATGATCGGTATTATTTAATAGACGTGGTTGTATGTGGCGCGATGGCTCACGTGACTCGGTACTCGCCTCCCGTGCAAGTGATTCGGGTTTTGAATCCGGATTCTAGATAGTCCTACTGATTCGCCCATGGTGTGTGTGGGTTGTGGCGTGGTGTTTGCTTGTGGAAATTATATATATATATATATATATATATATATATATATATATATATATATATATATATATAACTTCTTTGCAGAAAAAATTCCAGCAGAGTGCTCGATTAATTAAGAATTAAAGTTAAAAATTAAAAATTAAGAGCGCTGTTGTACTAATTTTTATGTACCAATATATATATATATATATATATATATATATATATATATATATATATATATATATATATATATATACATTACGCAACTCATGGTAGGTGTATAGCTGTTGCAATCCAACGAGCGGGAGTAATGCAACAAAGAACCATATGATCTCGTACCGATATGAATGACTAGTATTATTTTCTATAGACTAGATTGTTATTGTTTAAAGAAGACAATCTCCGACAAGGGAGTTAACTCATGGCACGAGCACTTAGTAAAAGTTCAATGTATACTACCGCGACAAACAGTAATGGTTGTAATTCTTGGATTAACTGTTTTTAGTTGTTGTTAATTTTTTCCTGGTTGTTAGGAAGGGGCTATACTTACGCAAGCAAAATGCATTGAGCGCGTGCCCATCTCTCCATTGTGATAAGTTTTATATGCAAGTTTAAAATAAGTAAATCTTTATTGATTTTTCAAACGGTCTGTGGCTAAAATAATCTCGTTCGGCTTTCAGAAGAAATTATCATTTTACACTAAACTTATAAATAGAAACTGAACAACCCACTTGCATTTTCTCATATAATTAACGAACGGTTTTTAAAATTGTTATTGTTATATGCAGTTTTTTTTTGCAAAACGTTGAATTTCACGATTAATAAAATGAAACGGAGCAATCCCAAAATATTTATATTGTCTAATTAAGTCAATCACCTCAAAATTCTAAATTATTAAGTAACAATATACTCTATCAGTGCACATAATTTTCCTAGTACATATGACGAACAAACATATATACACTGCCTCCCGTGACGATGGAGGTATCTGGAAAAATAGCTTTATGACAAAAAAGGGCTATAGCACTATTTACTGAAGGAAAAAGTAATGCATGGGAAAAGGTGTGTTTCATTATAATTGAATAGATGCTAGAGTCTGTCCACCAAAAGTAGGAGGTAATGATGGTGATGATGGTATCATGACACCATAACCGATATAATAGTGTACCCCCTGTAAAAGGAGGAGGGAATGCTTTAGAGTTCTATTATGTCAACAAGAAAGATAGTACAGTCATGTTTTTTTCTCTGTTTAGTTGTGCCGAACACTATTTCATTATTTATGGTGCCTTCGTTTCTTTCTGTCGCTTCATCTCTTTTCTCCTCCTTTTCTTTCTTCTTTTTCATTTTGGTCGGTAAACCATATTCTTTTCATATTGGTTCTCACCCAAATAGCTGAATATATTCAAAAGTGGCATTTTTCATTAACACATATTTTCCTGTGTTAAAATTAATTTACTTTTTACTGCCTGTTTGTTGTGTGAGTCTGGCAGGAAATGAGTTACGTTTTTAAAGTGCTCATATGTTCGCTTCCCTTCAACGTCCACTGGGCATTACAGCGCACTTGACAAAAACGACTCTTCCAATACGTTGAAACTATCTAAAATTGTATAAAGGTGTATTTCAACGTAATCATGGGTACATACATCAAAGGTATAATAGTCATAAAAAGCTCTAATAACTTTTACAAATGTTTTCATTTCAATTAAAGCGGCTGAAAAAATGTTTGAAATGATTGTTTCCGTCGTAATAAGCAGACAAACTGTAAACTTTTTAAACAAAATCTCCATGCAAAATAATATCGAGAAATAATTAGCAAATGTATTTTCAGAGAATATTTTGTACTTATTTACAAGGGAATACATTTAGTTTTACTTTTTACTGGGGCAGTCAAACCTCTTAATCAGTTAAAATGTGTTACAAAACGTATTGTACAAACATCTTATATATATATATATATATATATATATATATATATATATATATATATTAAATTCCTGAAACAGTGTTTCATGGTAAACAACTGATGATCCCTTAAAATAGTGTTAGAAATAAACTAATATAATAACTGTAAAAAATAAAATGACTTACATGAGTGATTTTCCACTGGAAGACTTGAGACTATAAGTTTGTTTTTTTTTTGTTTTTTTTTAATATAGTTTTAATGGTTGAGAAACTTCCGAGACTATATATATATATATATATTTATATATATATATATATTTATATATATATATATATTTATATATATATATATTTATATATATATATATAATATATATATATATATATATATATATATATATTGTGTGTGTGTGTATTTAGGCACACATTTCCATTCAGGCAGACATTATTAAATAACAGGAAGGATGTTAACTTAATAAGACTTTTATTTCATTTTTTACAATTTTCCGAATAGTCCATTTAGTATTTCGGTAAGATTGGTGTATATAAGTTTTGTGGGTTTCTTCTATTTTTAATTCCTCTTTCGCAAGTACTTTCGATTTGATTCATCAACTCCTCGTTTAGGTGGTGTTAGTCTTGGTGTCTTTACAAATATGTCTCTATTGTCGAGTTTAGTTTAAACGGTTAGTAATTTACAAATTTAAAAATAGCGTCTATAATAGTGAGATGTTACATGCGAACGTGATTACGTTCTAAGCGCGTGCAAGATTTAAAGTATTATTGCTTAACGGCTATTTGGTAACGTTCATTACTATGCTAGCAACTATAAATTGTTGTGACTAGTTTTATTATTCACATTACTGACTGTGGGATGTTTAGTTCTTTATGCGGAGGACTTCAAGAGTTTTTTTATATTTTGATTGTGGTATCGTGGTATATCATTTTAATATTGTCAACTAGGATTTGCCTATATTGAGAAGGGGTGCTTAGAACGTAATCAAATTCATAGCCGTTATGCAATCATACTTTTTAATCTCGCACGCGCTTGTAAAGACTCCAGACTTTTGATTAATTCTCAGGACAACTTGACAGATATTCGTTTACATTGAACTTGAAAATGGCCATGGTGTAGTATGTAGGGAAATATTCCGCTGTTACGTATTCCACTGGTGGGAAGTTCTTAGAATAACATTCTATTCATAAATGTTTGTTATATTTGGTGTACAGATAAAGAAATAAGAGTTATTGTATGGAGACGAGTTCTTACTGAGAATGTTTTACGGAGAAAATAGAGCTAAGTCGAGTACCAACTATGGAAATACCAATAGAATAGGGAAACACAAGCAACGTTTCTTACTGCAGGTAAAAAAAGCAATCATTACATATACATCCTTATATCGGCGTAGTTATTTACAAATACTGTTTGGATTTTGTTTTATCATAGAACTGAATTAGTAACCGACAGTGCCAAATATAATCATTTTGCAATTATTTTGCAAAGCGTTGTATAGGGTTAAGCTGTTATTCTCTTCCGGCAGGCAGAATTGACGATGCTCTCCGAATTGCTTCAGACAAGATCCCAAGACACCCCGATGTATAGTGACATGTTTATCCACACCTTGCATAGCATTGGATAGGTAGTCTCGTATAACTGACATAATGGTCGATTAGTGAGAATTGGGGCACGGCCTCATTCTCTTGAAAGCTTTCAGACATAAACGCCTGGAACAGTTCGTAAAGTACGATCGTCCTAGTGAGAAGTTTAGGAACATGTAAATGGCAATTAATACTCAAGTTCACGAAATTTATTATTTAGCAAGAAAAACAATAAAAGTACTGAACAATGAAATAATCGTGCGTAGTGTTTAAGACCTACCGATAACTAAGGCATTTTAAAATGGCAGATAACTATCTGTGAAAGAGGTATACATGCCAGCGACGAACGGAGCCAGAAGGGAGGCATTAATATGACGACCGTTCCCGTCGGACTATTACACAGGCTCTGGTTATATCATTTCAGATATATACTTCACCATTGAAATAACTACTACGTATAAAGCGTTATTTTAATTTAGAGTCAAGCGATGTGTTTTTTTTGTTTTTTTTACAATTAAGTTATCTCTTACCAAGGCCACTCGAGGATAAAAGTTAAAGACTTTGACAGGTGAACGTTGAGACAACATCGCGATAACCGGTACGATGCTTGTAGAATAGCAGAAATCGATTTTGTACGGGGATCGTTCAACAAGAACTTGTCTTGATTGGACTTGAAGACGACCATGTTTTAGTCAGCTGAAAAGAAGGCTCGCGGCACTGTGTTCCACAGACGGGCAGTTCTAGGAAAGAAACTCTTATAATGGAAGTTTCCTTTCGTCTTTGGCACGCAGAGAGGGAAAGGGAAATCATTGTCAGTGGTAGTAGCTAGACAGATTTCAGTTGTGAATCTTTTACAATGGGGAAATAGATTGGAGCTCAGTTGAGCACCTGCTATGATAATAACGGTAGAGCAAAGAAAGACAAGCAACACTTTTTCTGTGACAGAGTGACTGTAGGGAAGAGATGGGAACATACCCCACTAGATTTTTAAGTCAGTTTTGGACTTTGTCAAGGCAGGAAAGGTTGCCCTGAGCTGCTCTACCCTATATGTAGAAGCAGTACTCCATCTTAGGACGTGTTTGACTCTTGTACACTCAGGTGTCATATACTTTCTGGAGCGGTAGAAGGATCCAACCATTTTTCCAGCGGGGTTAGCAACTAATTTGTCAGTCCCAGGAGCGTATAAAAGCATTAGGCTTCCTCAAGGGGAGAGTCGTTCATCTAAACTGGGACAAAGTTGGGATCGGAGCGTTCATGGTGAAAGGAGATGAGCTTAGTTTTTGACTCATTAAAGGTATCCAGACATGTTTACCCCCATAGCACCACTTGTCCTAGGTCGAAAGAGAGAGGGTGAGAAAAAACCTGATCATTAATGTACTTCAAGATGGTTCGGTAGATGGTTGTGTCGTCAGAATAAATGTCGACGAATGATCTTAGGATGTGGCTTGGGAGATCATTTATGAAGATCAGAAAAAGGGTTAGGCCAATTATTGAATCCTGAAGCACGCGAGCGTTTATACTGTGTGATTTAAACGTCTGTTCATCAACGACTACTTTTATAAATCTATCAGAGGGAAAGGATTTTATGGTAGAAAGTATATTTCCATATATTCCATAGATAGCTAGTTTGTGAATTAAATAATTATGCCCAATCCTGTCAAAAGCATGTGATGTGTCAAAAGCTCTTTCTCGAGAAATGAAGCCCTCGTCAATAGATTCACTGATCCTGTATGATATTACAGTAAGCACATCAGCTGTTAATCTAGCAAGACGAAAGCCACATTACTTGTCCCTGTTTTTGTAAAGGTGATTAACAACTTCTTGTTTTATCACAGATTCAAGCAACTTACACATAACACCCATGAGACTAATTAGTCTATACTGAGATTCAAATGACCGGTCAGAAGTATTTTTAAAGATTGGCCAGAATACGAGGTTTTCCAATGTTTTGGGAAGCACTTCTATTTTAACAACGATTGAACAGCTTTGTAAGAATAGGAGCTAGTTCATGTTGCATTTTTTATCACGATGATTGGAATGGTGTTAAGACCAGTTGTTTTGCTGGCATGAATGTTTGGGATAAGTTTGGCAACATTTCGAACAGATATGTGGATGTCGCTTAGTGTGTTTACAGTCATGGGAGAAGTCAGGTGGTAGACGGATCTGATCGCAAATAGTGGAATTTTATGTAAAGTTCTTTGTAAAATGTTTGGCTTTGTCAGACGCCGCGGAAACGACCTCTGGTCAAATGATGATGGTTTGAATAGAGGATACGCTTTTGTTCAGGACCATGTTTGTAGTACGCCAGAACTCGTGGGAACCGAGTTTCTGTTCAGCCACTCTGAATTGAATAGATTAGGCATACTTTTCTTTTGCGCTTTTTATAGCCCTTTTGCAGTGGTGATTGGCAGGCTAAAAGATTGCTTTGGTTTCAGAGCATCAATCTTGGTGAAAGCTATTAAAATAGTGGTTTCTGTGAGCGATGGCAGCGGCACATTCAGTTGTGTACAACGGCTGGGAGTTTGTGTTTGTTAGAATTTCTTGGATAGTATGAAGTCCCCAATACCAGCGATAAAACAATTAGTTAAAACGAATGTGATGCAGGAAACATTCTATTTAAACATGGTATGTAAGCGATTTCTGATATTAAGGATCTGCGGTTGTCTCAGTCAGCTATTAGGTATCGATACCCTGTGTTATGGATAGGTACTTACGAGGACTTGTTGCACTTTGTTCTGATCTTGATTCTGGGTGATCAGAAGATCTCGGTGTAATCAGGACAGAGGATGATTATAGTTCAGGACAAGTTTTTAAGAAAAGATCAAGAAGACTTGCCAAATGTCTGTTAACATCAGGAACGTGGGTGGGTTTGTCAACAATCTGTGTTTAATCTGTGTTGAATCATAATCAAAGAGAAAATGTGACAAAACCGCCCTTCGTCGTAAGTCTTGTTTGAATGAACTAGCCATTCAACGTTGTGGACATTAAAGTCAGCAAAGACATATTAGCTAGCAAAAGTGTGAGCAGACATTTTGTCAGAAATAAGTCATTTAAAGCATAATTGGGTCACGTTAAACATATCAAATACTTATTACGGACAAATAATATGTTGCAATTGTAAATTTCGAGGCAATGCTCAATAAAACGAGATTTATATTTAAAAGAAATTAGAGACATTATTCGCTAAAAAAATCCGTTTGATGTCAAAGTGTTCCTATGTGGTAAGATGAATATTGACTTCCTATTAATTACATTCTATCGAAACATTTCCCGAAATTTGAGAGGTCACGTTTTGTATTTTTTACTATACTAGCCAATATACGCTTCATCCGGTAGAATATTTTTGTCATGGTACCGAGTTACCCCCTTCTCTCTCGCTCTCTGTGAGAGGGGGTTCCTATTTACTGATCTAGAATGATATAACCGTGAAAGAAAATACATCCAATACATATTTAAAGCTAAATAAATTGTTTGTGACCAATAACTTTAGTTTAAGTTTACTCATTTATTATTTATTTTTAATTATGGCTTGTGTATGAATTTATTATTTGAAACATGACGTAAATCATAAATCTGTGACGTTAAGCCAAAACTATAATCATTGTGTTAAGTGAATGTTTAAAGATACATTTATAAGAAAGTGCAAATAGCTTAGTTAGTAGAACGTTTTGCTAAAGATCTTTAGGTTTCGATTTCCGGCCATGTTGAAATATGACAAATCAAGTGAGGCGCGAGAGCGTTCTAACCCTTAATAGACTTCACGAATGGCCTATGCTGGAAATCTCATTTATTTGATCAATCGTAACTCAAAAACCAATAAACCAAATTAGTTAAAACTTTGCACAAAATGTTTATTTGATAGGTTCTATAAGTGTGTAGAATCTCCTCATCATTAGTCAAGGCAACCCAGAGATCCAGAAAGTTCAATCATGAAATCATGGTATCTGTGTGTACGTACGCATGTGCCACCCTGTATCCCATCAACTATTTGATGGATGCAGCTGATTTGTTGCTGAGATAGAGATCTAGGGTCTAGTTTATGGCATTTTAATTTCAGTTTACCATATACCTTAGTTTTCCAGAAAATTCCAAAAAACCTTAAAAATGATAAGTATTCATACACTTTATTCTATATCTTTTCGACCATTTGATGGATTGAGCTGATTTTGGGCTAAGATAGAGGTTCTAGTGTCTAGTTGATGACATTTCAATTTCAATTTACCATATACCTTGATTAGTCAAATTACTAACTATATCAGTTATGAGAAAACATTGTATTGAGGCATAGCCTTTACAAAAGTAGTGACATTCCATGATAAATGCCAGTATACTGAAATCATATGCCCTTAATAGGGTTAAGATGAAAATTCGTATACACTAAATGTACAAAACAAGGAAATTCCCAATTGTTTACACTTTTATTGTCACTAAGGGTATGCGAGCACAACAGGGCTATGTATTTTACTGGTAGGAATTTTTCTTCAGCGCACCTCGCACACTTCATCAACTCATTCATAGAGATGTATACTGTAGTGATGTGATAAGTAAATGGTTTGGTTGATATGTAGCCATACCCTTAATGACAATAAAAGTGTAAAAATGTGGGAATTTCCTTTCTTTTGTACATTTGGTGTATATGAATTTTCATCTTAACTCTATTAAAGGCATATGATTTCAGTATACTGGCATTTTCCTGGAATTCTACAATGCGTGTATTACGTTTAAAAAAAGACTGCCATACAACCAGACGGACGGACGAAATCCCTATTTATATCAGACAGAATAGTTTGTGTCTCCCCGTCTGTTATCAAAAACAGAATAATAACATGTTAAATAACACCATTCATTTTATTAAACTAATATAATTATGGCGTTATTTAACACTAAACTCATTTAGTTAAGATACCTTATTTATGGTACGTACATAAAATGCTATTGAGGTAAATGTATTACGTTTTTGAATTAAATAACAACAAATATACTGTAAAGCATGAAAGTAAACCGATTGGAATTAATAAAAACTTTAAGCAAAATTGATAACTCGATCAAAAGAAATGAGTAAACTATTTGAAAATAGATTTTCAAAATAAAACTATAACGTTCTAACTATTAAAGAGTGTAATTAGATTATTTGTTACAAAATATTTTCAAAAGTAAAAAAATTTTAATTGTAAAACATTTTTTATTTTATTATTTCTCAATAATTAAACAAATTGTTGAAAACAAATTATTTGTCCCCACCCCCCCCCCCACCCCAAAAAAAAAGAAAGATCTAAAATATAATTGTAGAATTTTGTTTGGATTAAGACCGATGCGCAATTTCCGATTTTAGATAGGGTTGCCATGATGAAGTATATACTTTCTATGTTACCACAAAACGTTTCAATTTAAACTCAGTTATGCCAGTTCGTAATATTTTTGTGAGACTTATCTGTGAATATTTCTTTTAGCCATTTCCATGATTTGTCAGGACAGCATAACGTATAAACTCACAACGAACGATGATATTTTTATCGATTTGCATATGAAAAGTAAAGCGGCAACTCTTCATGAGATATCATTGTATCTTAATTCCTAGCACGCGTTAGATTTATAATTATATTTGCCGACTCTTTTTTACTGCCCAATTCCCTTGCGCACGAGAAGCTATTTTTCTATTATAATTCTAAACAAGAACAAGATTAATTAATATCATTAACGCAAGTAATTGATCTATTCATTTTATAAAATGTGTATGTTTTTATAATATCACCAATCCTTTTAAAGCGGAACGTTTTGTTTATTATTATGATTTATAAGTTTTTTTGTATTTGTGTTTTTGTGGGACTTTTTTATTTGTATTTGTTACTACTTACTTTTTGTAGTTTACCATTATGATAGAAACCCTGCAAGTAGGAACGCTTTTGTAATATCGCAAACAGAGTATTGGAGTCGGAAGAAGTCAAACAGTATTGAAGTTTTCGAAGTAGGGGTAGGATTGGTTTAATTCCGAAGAATCATCAACGAATGCAGATATTGGCAGACTTTAAAAAAATTGTAATCCTAAGATTTGCAGTCGAATCTTATACATTGCGATTCCGCAACGATTGTTGCACTCACATTGTATTTTGGTTGAACGATATACAATGTGATTGTGATGTTACAAACATGTTTCTTTTATATTTTTCAGATATATTCAATGTTGTTGTCAGGTTCTTGCAATTTCAGAAGTATCCGGTGTCCTTGTTATTGCAGCGTTTAAGACGTTGTATTTTAAACATATTGCAACAACATTGTATACGATATTTATGCGAGATTATGTTTAACGATGCAAACACGTTATGTTTGAGTAAGAGATGAGCGATGTTGTTCAGATTTTGTTTCAAGAGTGGAAGCTCATCTTATTTTAGTTAAGAGATGTAGCATGCTGTTAAGATTTTCTTTCAAAGTGAGACAAATGTTACATTTTTATTCTGAGATATATGATGGTGTTGATTCGTACAAGATTTATAGCACGTTCTATTTTGATTAACAATGATACGATGTTTTATAACCACATTGCACTTTTGTAAATCCGTTATCTTGTGATTTGAATGATATATGCTGTAGTTCTGACGTTATTGTCAAATTGCAGTTATATTATGTTTTTGTTATACCGGAAAAAAACATCGCATAAAACGATAATGCGATGTTTATGAAACGTTACAAAGATGTTATATTCCGATCGAATAATGTACCATCTCGTTACAGAAACGTTCTATTTTCGTTTTGGTATATGGGATATCGTTGCAAAATACTTGCAAACCTCCAAACAGGTTATATTGTTGCTTAAAGATATGTGATCTCATTGTATAGTTTCCAGAACATTATATTTTAGTTTATAGATATAAGATTATGTTACGACTTATTTAGCACATAGAAAACAAGTAATATTTTTAAAGAAATATACGAGATCGTTTTGAAGGTCCTTGATATCAACGTAAACAACTTATATTTTCTAGTTATCTAAACTACATTCCATACAATGTTTTTGAGTTGTTCTTCTCAACGTTTAACCACATTATGGCTTCGATGTGAGATGTATGTTATTTATAAGACGTTGTTACAAACTTGCAAATATGGTTGATATGAATATAGAGATTCTGTAGTCACGTTTTTCACCGATTTAAATATATTATATTTTAGTGGAGAGATATGCGATATGTTCTTATGTGTTTGCCATGCAGCGCATATGTTATATATTGGGGAAAAGCTCAAAGATATTGTTGCGAAGTTTCTAGATGTTAGTTGAGACTCAAATGATGCAATGTTTCAAACACGTTTTATTTGTTTAAGAGATAAACGATTCTGTTAGGATGTTGATTAAACGTTGCTAACACGGTATGTATTCGTCTCCAACATGTACGAGTCTCTGTGGATAGTCTTACTTATTAACAAGTTTTGGTCAGGTTTACTTTCTTTCGTGCTATTACAACTATGTAAACTAATACTACTTATATCATGATCGGGTTTTCGGCGATGTAACATTGTTCACGTAGCAGGGAGGCCGCCTCTTATTTGGTGAAGTAGAGGGCTAGACACTATGAAAAACAAGACAAGAGCTGTAAAATCACAGATGACCTCCATTGTTAGTTACTGGGGAAGCCCCTTCATAAGCTTATCGGACTAACCTTCACCCCAAACCTGAAATAGAAGGCTTACATCAAATCTGTTGCTAAGATCGTCGGAAAAAATAGTTGGATCATTCTACCGCTCCAGAAAATATATCTCTCCTGACGGAATTATCTACCTGTATAAGAATCAAATACGCCCAAAGATGGAGTATTGTTACCACATCTGGGAAGGTGCCGCTCTGAGAACTCTTTACTGGCTTGTCATAGTACTAACACGACTTCGAAATCTAGTCAGGGATGTTCTCTTCTCTCCATTACAGCGTGTTTGTCACATAAGAGAAGTTACTCTATTGTTCTACTGAGTCGTAAATTCTATTGTAGGTTTTCGATGCAGCTCCAATCTAAACATTCACACCAAGAACGTGTCTAGCTACACACATTGGAAATATTTCTTTTCTTCCTCTGCGTACCCAAAACTAAACGGAACTTATAAAAGTTCATTTTCAAGAACTGCCCGTCTGTGAAACACAATACTGCATGACCATTTTACAGCTAACTTTAACATGGAGGTTTTAAAGTGCAAGTTTAATACATCCTTATTGATGTGTTATATAAAATAATTTAACTCTACCTAGTCGTAACCATCGTTACCAATCATTCAGACAACGCATTAACCCTTATCCTCGAGTAGCCCTTGGGCCGTGATAAGCAATGGATCGCTTGTATATAAAACAATGGAGCCGATGTCCATTCATACTGATAGAGATAAGAAAGTGAACCGTAGGTGCACTTTCGGCATGTTCTTAACTCTCACACTTCCTACTTTGTCCCATATGTGTGGAACTGCTTTGAGTATGTTATTTTCTGTCTTTGTTGCCCTGTGACTAACGAAGTTACCAGATGTAAACGGTTTATATAAGCTGACTTTATCCGCTTGCCACTCCAATGGCCCGAACTTTTGAGTAACTCCAAATGACTTTCTCTTAACAGTAGATGTATTATACCCGGGATGTTGTATTGCTGTTTTATTAATGGAGACTGGACTTGGAGACTGTTTATTTGTGGGGGGGGGGGGGGTCTCTCAATTTTTTTATTTACTTTACTTTAATGTTATATAAGTGAGAGTTATCATGGCTCAATTTTGTCAATGTTTAAAACAATATTGTATTTAGACATTTCATTTGTATTCTGCGTCCAACGCCACCATACATGAAACCAAACATAGCGTTGTTCTTGTGTGAAACTGGCATTGGCCCATGAATTTCTGTCGATGAATTCAACAAACATCTTACATGACATATAAAGATGATTGTTAGTATCACTATTGATATTGAAGTTGTGAATGACGGTTTTTAATGGGTAGTGCACCTCGAATTAAGACAATGATAAAGTTGCTATTAAAAACTGATAACATTAAAGAGAGCTTGCACGTTTACCATTCTGATAACATTCATAAATTTTGATGAATGTAATGTTCACACTATCGAATTGCCGAGTCTATTCCAACAAGACTTTGCTTATGAGCTGATACAGATTGTTGACAAACCTACTCGTGTATCTAATTCTGACAGACATTTTCTGGATTTTCTTTTTGATAACCTGCTTGGAACAGTCCACATCTACTATTATATTTACTCTATAACCTTCTCACCACTCAGTCTTATCCACTTCGATTAAATCTATGTGAATTCAGGGAGAACTATGATGTAGTATTTCAATCGCAGAATGTATAGATCATTAGGGGCTTATTGGGATATTTGTTGATATCATATCTGAAATTCCTCTGCATTTTATTTTCAAAATAATGTTTTGCGCTCCATATATCTGATTTGTTTATCCCTGGTATTAAGAGTGTTATGCTTTATTAGAAATTCCAACAAAGAACAAACAGTCAACAATAGCACATTTCTGAGTATACCACTACAATGTTATCAGAAACAACTATTTTATTTTTCATACATGTAATAGATAATGTTCTGATACGAAAGCTCTTTTTGACTTGCTCGCAATGACTGCAAATGGGTTACAGGAAACGTAAAAGTAGTCATATGCCACATCTGTTATATTCAAAATTGTATAGTAGTTATTTATTTTTAGAATGTTTTTTTAGAATAAAACACGGTCTATTTCAACAACCATTAAGGGAGCAAATGTCATTTTTGTCATTTCACAAGGACAAGCTTTTAGTAAATACATTTGATTCACATTAACCCTTTCTGATCAGATCCACTTACTTCCGGAAGTTCCCCTTATGGGGTAGTATAACAAAAGTTATATAAATATACCGTTCTGGGATGTTGCTAAACTTATTAAAAAACTTGAGTACTGCGAGGTCACTAGTCCTGATAACGTTTAATTATTTTTTCTTAAGAATCAGCTACCACAACCTGCTCATATCCTTACAAAGCTTTTAAATCTTTGTATAACTGGTGCTTACAATCTCCTTAGGAAATTTCGTGGTTCTGCCCAGTATTTAAACATACTGTTGATCAGTCCTCTCTATCTCAGGTCATACGGACCATCGAGTTGCTATAAGTACTAATAAGTTGTGACGCAGTAGTAAAATCAGAAAAGCACAGTATCTTCTGATTGGTAAATCTTCAATGTTTGTGCGATTTTCCCATGAAGTACCAAACATGTACTGTTTTGTTAAGTGCATAAATGTGTTGTTGTGAGGTTGTTGCAACATTGTGAACCGGTTTTATTTGGTATATACGATAAAAAATGTTTTGCGACGCTCTAGTAACGTTTAATATATAATCCTTCTGTTGAGATATAGACAATGTCATAGGAAGTGTCTTTCATCGTTAGAGAAACGTGATGTGTTTCCTGAGAACTATATGGTTTCAATTTTCTTTAATTGAGACACAAACTATATGTTGAAATTATCTGGCAACGTTGAAAACACGACCTATCTGTGTTGAGAGATATACAGTTCTGTTACAATGATCAAATACTTCAACTAAAATATGAAGTACTTTGTAAGGAGTAATATGAGACGCTTTAAAAAATGTTGCAGGTTTTGTAATTTTAGTTATATTTTCTGGTGCTTTATTAATTCTCGATTTCCCGTGTTCACTTTAGACGGGAATGTTCTCATGTTTATATAATATAACGTTAATTAATATCATTAACACATTCCATTGATCGAGTTGTATTGCACATGAATAACAATTTTATTATATGTCTATTATTTTCCAGTATATTTTTTCATTGTCGCTAATTCAATAACAGTTACTGTCATAAGTTATAACAAAAGGTATTTGTATAAATAGCCAACAAGTCAGTTCTATGACTTCGTTTTCCAGAGTATGTTAGAGCTGCTGGTATTTTAGTTCTGTACCATATTTTGCAGTGTGGATATAATACTATCCTGCATCTTACTTGGGGTTTCGTTATGAAGGACGGAATATAATTATATCTTATAGGTATGACTCCTCATCATTATTTACTAATCAGGGGTATTCACACGAGCCATCATCATTGCTAACCACAGGCAAGAAGAAGGTGCGTTCTTTTAAGTCTGAGTGAAGACAAGTATCCTAAAATGTCCAGCACTCACCAATACTTTCGATAACCATTGCAAATAATTTTGCGTAATCGTATCATTAGTTAACTATAGAATTTTCGTTGATAACCACTGTTTACTTTCTTTGCGATTTGAGTACCATCACCTCCATAATATTCCAGTACTTTATGTTCACATCTTAGTGAGGGTTTTATAGGTGTCTCTTCTCGATCTTTCTCGCCTCTTTGACACATCATAGCCCTTTTATGTAGTATAAACTGAGGCCGGTGCCAACGTTTTTGAAATGGATCCATATTATTCGAGTGTTTGGCAGTTCCAGTTATCTTCCATTCTTGTAATGGTCTTTTACATACAGGGTGGGCCAAAATAAGGGTCCTATCTGTAAATTTGAATAACTTGAATTTGAATAACTTCCACAAAATAAAAGTTAAACTCACCAAACTTTATGTGTGTGTAGACTGACCCTTCCGAGATTTTTTGAAATAAACAAAACAAATTTTAGCCGAAAAACACTTCTTTAAACTTACAAAAACTAAAGTATTGTTTTTTACACTGTTTTGAGTTTTTTAAGCAAAAATAATGTTTTCTAAATGAGGGTACGTTCCTTAGGGCTAATACGGCTCATGCTTGCTTCGGAAGGGGTCCTTTACTTATTCTAAAAAAAAAAAAAAAAAATCAATAAATAAAAAAGTTATGAATTTTTAAAAATAGGACCCTTATTTTTGCCCACCCTGTATATTTGATCTGATTTCTATTTTAATTTATGTCACTGATCTGAATTATCTCCTGTGTCGATTGGTTTTCGCTCTTAAGCGTTTCCATTAAGACTTCATCCGTATTGAACAGTGTCATTATTATATACTGGTTTAAAATTTAAATAGTGGTTATAAGTGTGTATAGTTCCGTTTTCTTGGCAAAAAGTATGAAATAATAAATATACATGTGTTTTTCTTCTTTTGTCTATGGTTTAGTACTCCCTCTGGGCGTGTTTAATACATGTACTTATGTTATATAATGTTTCGTATCTTTTATCACATAATCTACATTTATTATTTTCCTACAGTTTCTCTATTCTCGTTTTATTTTGTTAATTCTGATTGTTTTTAATTGTGCGACTGTCAGTAGTGATTAAGATTAAGTTTACATGTGTCGTTTCTGTAGCCATGTCAATGTGTTTATTTCGTTATTTTTGGCAAGTCTTATACATAATCCGTGTGGCTGGTTCGTTCAAAGTTTTTATTTCTCACTTTATTGCTTCTCATTTTACCGTTCTCCACATGACTCAGGTTACTGAACTCGTTTTTGTCCGGTTTATTAAGGGTTAGGGATTGCTACTAGTTTATGTATGCATGCTCAAAAGGCAAATACTTGCATAATTCCCAAAGAAGAACCTTCTTATACGTCGTTTTTCTATGATTTTGTATTATTTTGGTGTTAGTAAGCTGTATTAAGATATTATGTCATTAATAATATCATCTTATTGCCCAGA